>CM056501.1:40983985-41574166 GCA_029783415.1 Anisodus acutangulus | reverse complement strand
AAGATTTTCGTTATCTTCTTTATCAAATGAATGGAAAGTTCGTATTAAAATCGGCCGCTCTGCATTTACTTAATTATATGTTCAACAGAAATCACACAAAGGAGATTAAAAAACTCTGATGTCTAATGTAGCACTCGGACTATGAAAATCGCTGCTAGCCGCTGTAATTTTACACTATCTTGGTGGTGTAATCAAGAAGGGATGTCGCGTAAAAAACATGATATTCTTTTATAGTTTTAGTGTAAGGAAAGATCTACAAATAAATCAAGATGGTATTTAATTAGTGAATAAAGTACTATTTTCTCTTTTCTAATTTATGTGGCATTATTATTTTTTAGTTTATTTAAAAAAGAATATTATTTTTCTATATTTATAAATAATTTAATTTTATTATATTATTTATAATCACACAAATATTTAAGAATTATTTTGAATCACAAATTTTATAAGTTTTTCCTTTTTTGTGAAGGTGCGTGTCAAGTAAAATGATGCTTTTGGAGGGAGGAAGTACTATTGTTTTAAGTGTGAAGGAACTCAACAGCGTAAGTGCTAAACGACAACAAAGAAGCCTATAAAAAGCAACATACTTTTCAAAAAGAGCTTCAGAAAACTGAAAGTTCCTTTATAGCAGCAACTTCGAAGATTCATACTCGATGCTGCACATACTGCTAGTTTAACATAGAAGCTATTAACACTTGCTACTATCTTATTCCAGCTCTGCCCAGAAACAGAGTCTATTGAGTATTAAAAGTGAAACAGAGAGAACAGAGAAGAAGAAAAAACAGACAGATATATAGTATGATAGTGAAATTTCAGCAGTTCTCCATGTCTGACTTGGGATTTTTTCTTTTTCTTGTTCCCCCAATCTTGGCAGTACTTTTTATACATAATCTATTCAAAAGAAAACAGAAATTTCCAAATCTTCCACCAGGGGACATGTGTTGGCCTTTTTTTGGTGAAACTATTGGCTATTTGAGACCTTATTCAGCTACCACTATTGGTGATTTCATGCAAGATCACATCTCTAGGTAATTCATTAATTTAGCCCAATTTCATTTATTTCTTGAATCTCTGTCCTGAAAATTTGAACTGTTGCAGGTATGGAAAAGTTTACAAGTCAAATTTGTTTGGAGAGCCAACAATAGTTTCAGCAGATGCAGGGCTGAACAGATACATTCTGCAGAATGAAGGCAGGTTATTTGAGTGTAGTTATCCAAGAAGCATAGGTGGAATTCTTGGGAAATGGTCTATGTTGGTTCAAGTTGGACAAATGCATAGTAATATGAGAATGATTTCTCTGAATTTCTTGAGCAATGCTAGGCTCAGGAATCAACTTTTAAGTGAGGTTGAAAAACACACTCTACTTGTTCTTGGCTCTTGGAAAGAGGATTCTGTTGTTTGTGCACAAGATGAAGCAAAGAAGGTAGTAATTAAGTAGTAGAGTAGAACTATTTTATTGTTTTTTGCCTATTAGAATGATCTATTTTATTCAATATGTTTTAACTTTGGTAATTGTTCTTGTTTTCTGTGTGATATTTCTACAGTTGACATTCAACTTCATGGCAGAGCATATCATGAGTTTACAACCTGGAAAACCAGAGACAGAGCAGCTGAAGAAAGAGTACATCACATTTATGAAAGGAGTGGTTTCTGCTCCTTTGAATTTTCCAGGAACAGCTTACAGAAAGGCCCTACAGGTAGTACTACTATTTATCACCATACGGACCCCGAATTTAGTGTTTTTGGGTGTTCACTTTAAAATCTACAAAAAAAATATTGATTTGAGTGTATTTCGAACTCAACTCCTCCGTAGCTTATTGTTTTATACCAAAATTTTAATATTTTCTATATGTCCACATAGAGTATCCCGTCACGATTAATGGTGCTCGACACCAATATTTTACACATGGGTCCGCCCCTGTCACCATATCAATTTAAGTGATTAAAGCAGTGTTTATTTTCAAGTACTTAGAATTAAGTTTAATAACTTTCGCTTCTCTGTTATAGTCTCGATCGATAATTCTTGGATTTATCGAGAGAATAATGGAGGAGAGGCTTAAGGAATTGAACGGAGACGAAAATGACCTACTTGGGTGGGTTCTGAAGAATTCTAACCTTTCAAAGGAGCAAATTCTTGATTTGCTACTAAGTTTGCTCTTTGCTGGACATGAAACTTCATCAGTAGCCATAGCTCTGTCTATTTACTTCTTGGAAAACTGTCCTGCTGCAGTTCAACAACTGAGAGTAAGCTCAAAGAATCAATTCGTTTAGTGAATAAATTAGAACTCTTTAAAGTCATTCACCATCTAAGTTTTCTTTTGCCCTGGTGATAAATTCAGGAAGAGCACTTGAAGATTTCCAGAGCCAAAAAGCAGTCAGGAGAAACAGAATTGAACTGGGATGACTATAAGAAAATGGAATTCACTCAATGTGTAAGCTTCTACTCTTTAGCTTATTGTCACTTCAGAAATTTAATGCGCTATAAGATCACTTAAAAGATAACTACACATAATCGCTCATAAAAAAATATGATTAGTAACCTGAAAATTAAATATGTTACTGAAAAATTAAACATGTTAAATGCTATAAGTTAGTAACATATAGTATGTCATCCTTTTTAGTCGATTTAAAAAAGAATGACATATTTTTATATTTAATATTAATTTAACTTCAAAATACCTACTTTACCTTTAATGAGATATTTATAGTCACACAAATATCTATGACTTATTTTATACTATAAGTTTCAAAAATATTATTTTTTAATTAAATTTTATGGCCAATCAAACACCATTAAATAAATTGGAACAAAGGAATACTATTTCTTACCCCGTAAACAGAGTTTAAGTTAATTTCTTACAGATTGATTTTTTTTTTGTTCACTTGTAGGTTATTAGTGAGACTCTAAGGCTAGGGAATGTAGTCCGATTTCTTCACAGGAAGGCTGTGAAAGATGTTCGATATAAAGGTATGTGATAGTAAAATTAAGGCCAAAAATTAATAAGTACTACATGATGATGCATGCCTGCAGCTTTAAAAAGATTTGGTTGGCCTTTTTAATAATCTTTTTGTTATGCCTTGGTTATTCAACTTGAAAACCCCAAAAAGGTTATGACATTCCATGTGGATGGAAAGTGTTGCCGGTGATTTCAGCAGTGCATTTAGATCCTTCACTATTTGGCCGACCTCACCAATTTGATCCGTGGCGATGGCAGGTTTGTCAATTCTTCATTAAAACCATCCATCGTACTTATATGTGTTTTATTACTTTTCCACTTTCAATTTATGCTTCATGAGGATTCAACATTTAGTCTGAATAAGATCATAGAGAGTGTAGCTCTCTTTTTACTTATATTTCCTCAATTCCAAATTAACAGTCACTTTAGCTCAAAAATATTATTCTAAAATTGGTAATTTTTGGCAACCATACCCTTAATATAAAGAGATGGTTCTTTTTAATACTGCTCAATTTCTTAAAAAATATTTAATAAATAAAAATAGCTTAGTCTAATATTTTTTTGTAATGAACATGAAAAGAACTAAATTGACAGTTAAAATAGAACGAAAAAAGAAGAAGCAGGTTTTACTGTTCTAATGCATCCACTTGCTACCTTTTGAATCCACTTATTTTAGTCGCCTTCTTGAAGTTGCACAGAGAGTCGTGGAACCACGTGACAAAAACTTAAATGAACTCACACCTCTATTTTTAAGAACCAATTTTGTGCTATAGGATTGGAAGAAGAAAAAGGAGTATTTTTCCCAAAAGAAGAAAAGAAATAAATGGATAAGGGAGTGGAATTAAGACAAGGTTGGGGTGGGAGATGAAGGTGGGGGACGGGGGAGTGGAAAAGAACATTCCATCAAGGCCGTTTGTTGGGGTCGCATGATAGAGCATATAAAATATCAGCAAAAGCAAAAGACAAGGTGGGATTTAGCCGTCTTGGTAATCATAATAAATCCACAGAAAGGGACCCAAATCAGTTCTTTCACAGATGTTGCATTATGTACGGAGAAATACCCCCACCTTAAGGATGTGAATTTGAGTGCCAATGAGCAAGGTCTCTACCGGAAAGAAATATGGTGGATGGATGAGATACTCTCACTCCTAATAAAAAATTTCAAGATCGAGTCCTAAGCAAGAGTGGATGTAGAGCGTTCTCTCGTCTTTTATTTCCGTTTCTGAGAGAGATGTCATCCTTTCAGGTCTTGATGAATTGAGTCTACCATCTATTTCATAGTAATCACGAAATACTATTACGTTCTGCCCTTACATCGTAAAAGTAAGAATTAGTTATAGAACTAGATGCGTAAAAGAAAGAGGGGAGAGCAAAACTTTACTTCTCTGTTGAAGCATAAGTAATAGCAAACAATTTCTAACCAAGTAGGTATGTATTCAATTTATCTGAACTCAATAATTGACTTTAACCCAGTAAATCAAATAAGTTACGATAAAATTTCTAAATTAAACACATAAAATTCAACATCTGGATCTACCTATGATACTGAGAATGAAACAATTTCGGGTAGATATATAAGGGGTCCTTTTCCTTAAATGATTCGTATACATGGCGAAATTGAATTAATCAAAACAATAGATTTCATACACCACATAATCAAAAGAAAATGAGAGGGCTCTGAGGCAACACTTTCCCCACCCACACACTCCAAAAACTCAAATAGGATTATTTATCATCCATCCATATTCCAACCCAAAACCAGCCCAAAGCCCCAGAAGAGTCTCATGCGTGTGGGCGTGGGGGGATGCCCCAGTCGAGGTAATTACACACTTAAAAGACTTGGCCAACCCCCAAACCGCATGTGGCTGGTGGGCTTTTCATGTGCACGTGCACCTGTGCTTTTCATGGTGGCTCACTTCCATACTGGTCCATTCATTTCCCATTCTATCCTCTTTTTGTGGGGCGGCTCAGGGCCCAAACTTCATGTAAGAACAAGTCATTTAAATCCTATTCCTAAAAAAAAAAAGATGCATTTACTGCTTAGTAAACACAGCAAGTGCATTTACTACTGGCTGTACGGTTCCTCAGGATCTCAATGTACTACACAGAATCAAAAGCAGATATGCAATTGCATGAAATCTGACATATCTGATGGGAGTACTGTACCGCCCAATGTGCAATGCCTCGATAATGTCGACAATAGCTGAGAGGACGAAATGACACTCATTGACCCAGTTGACTTTAATATTTCTAAAGAAATCATTTTTTTCTCCATTGTAGCATAAGAAACTTTTACTTTAATGTAAAACTTAATTAACACAAACATATATTAAAATAGAGTTGTAATCTGAAAAAATATGTGAATAATCTGTTAGGATCGACTAATAAAATGACTTTGGCTCGGAAATATTAGATTCTCAAATTCTACTATAATATGCCTAATTAAGATTCAGTTCAATATATCACTGTCCATTTATTTAAAGAGCTTAACTTGTATACTTGGATCGCACTATTACATGTAACATATACAACATGTTAACATGCACTGATTAGTAAAAATTAGCATTGTCGGTTATTTATGTATATTGTGTCTGGCAAAATTTTCAACTGAGTTATGTGTTATTATCAATATAATGCAGAATAAACAAGGGTCGTCTTCAGGTAACGGAAGAAGCACAGGCACGAGCAGCACAAGCAATAATTTCATGCCATTTGGGGGAGGACCACGTCTGTGTGCAGGATCTGAACTGGCCAAACTTGAGATGGCCATTTTCATCCACTATCTTGTACTCAATTTCAACTGGCAATTAGCTGCACCTGATCAGGCTTTTGCTTATCCTTACGTTGATTTTCCCAATGGCCTCCCTATCATTATCCAACATCGTCAAATAAACCACGACGACACTAGGCCTAATTCGTAAAACAACGTCGTCTAGGGTAACATTATGTACAAATAAAGAATAGCTGAACAAATGAGAAGAAAATTTTATAGAAAATTGCCTTTGGTTTATGTATTACGAAGAGGAGCTTCTTGAGTTTAACAAGGATCAACGAGAGTGTAATATCTTACTTCCCATAACAGTCTCTGTGGGCATCATTTCATTATCATATTGGCTACACAAGGGCATCAATATTGGCCTCTTCGGGCTCTTTCGTGATAGTTTGTACCAGTTGCAGGTGGTACGTTCCCCATATCCCCCTACATATATACAATATTTACCATATAGTAATGTGCATAGCACAAGTGGGTCCATGGTAATATATGAATACAATGCAAATGAAAATGCATGAGTGACAATAAAACATCATGAGTGACATAATATCCTTGTATCTTCAGCTAATACTGTGAATATCAACATCTTTTATGTATGCCTCAATAAGGACTTATGAATATATTTAGACATTCTTTTAACATAGGAATCAGTAACATGAATATTCTTAACTACTAGGAGTAGAATAATTTATGGAATAATATCACGGTTATATTTCGTTACATGGAACATGCCAAAAGAAAAAAATAATTTGTCTTAACATACCTGAACTTGCTAAGAACAATTCTTGCTATTTGGAGATCTTTTAATAAGAGAACTATGCTTGCCTCCTTAAGATAACAAAAGAATAAATTTTGTTGTACACAATTGGATCGGACAAGGGCAAAATATGTTTGCTACTGACGTGAAAACGTTGCTGCAAATATTGATGCCTCTAATCTACCCTCTAATTAGCAAAGAGGGTATTGTACCTACTTTCTTAAAAGAAAATGTGTTTGTCATTAGGGTGTTGTATCTATCTAAAATGAAATGTGTTTGTCATTTATGAAGGTGTCGAGTGGGTCTGCTTCACAGACCACGATCTCCCCACCCCCACCCCCTTCCCCCTTATTGATTATCATGCATTATTTGTTAATCCTACAAATTGACATCTATTTAGTTATTGTCTTTGTCACTTAAGTGACTATATAAAGTATACACGTATAATCCCACTCAACCTTGTTCCCCTTTAAGATTAATCAGCCCATAATTAATCGATCACACGCCCAATTAATTTTGTGATCTCAATTCACTTAAATCTTAATAACTTATAAGACCTTCATATACTCAATGTCATAATTTTGTAATATGACAATAGTCCATAACCTCTTTGTGCGCACACCAAATTTATTTTCGATCCCCGTCGTCACACTTGTTACGTTCAAAATTATTTCAGGGTTCTATCATTTTATATACTAATCTCTTTATTAGCATACGTAAATCTAACATAAATTCTCTGAGGCTCGAGTCTACCTGCATACGTCCAAATGCTCAAACCATCGCCCGAAATTACGGGATATTACATCCTTCCCCCCTTAGAAACATTCATCCTTGAATGTTGGGGTGACATATCTAATTCCCGTTACGTAGCCGAAACACAACTACTTTTTTTTTACAGGCAAATAACGTATCATACATCAGTACATCTACATCAGACTTCTCATGATCCTTAAGCATTAATTATAATATCAAGAATTAGAATTTACCTTATACTTCTCTTGGAACCTCGACGTTAGTCTGGAATAGGTGTGGATATTTGTGCATCATTTCCTCTTCCGCCTCCCATGTCATTTCTTCCACCTTCTTATTTCGCCACAGAACTTTTACAGAGACTACTTCTTTAGTCCTCAGCTTGAGGACTTGTCGATCTAGGATAGCAACATGAACATTTTTATATGATAAATCCTCCGTAATCTCCATATCGTCAATTGGTACAATCCGGGAAGGATCTCCAACACATGCTCTCAACATGGAAACACGGAAAAGTGGATGAACAAACTCCAACTCCGATGGAAATCCAACTCGTAAGTTATGTGACCAATTCGTCGGATTATGTGATATGGCCCAATATACCTTGGATTGAGTTTTCCTTTCTTCCTGAATCTCATTACACCATTCATAGGCGAAATCTTCAAGAAAACCCAATCATTTACCTGAAAAACTAAGTCTCGTCGTCGCATAACTGAATACGACTTCTGACGACTCTAAGCGGTTAATAATCATTCCTGAATAAGCTTCACCTTCTCTATGGCTTGGTGTACTAAGTCATGCCCAAATAACTCTGATTCGCCTACCTCGAACCATCCGATAGGAGATCTATATCTCCGTCTGTATAACGCCTCATATGGAGCCATTTTAATGCTTGCATGATAACTGTTATTGTACGCGAACTCAATAAGGGGTAAATGATCATCCCAATTTTCCTTAAAGTCTAATACACAAGCTAGTAGCATGTCCTCGAGCGTCTGAATCGTACGCTCGGCATGTCCGTCTGTTGGAAAGCAAGCATGTGCAATAACCCATCAGGTCTTGAAGAGCCTGAGGTCTTCCTGACCTACAATTGATTTACTCAGGCCCTTTCTTGTCTCAGGACGAAAAGGTGTGCTAAGATTAACTTGAGTGCCTAAACATTTCTGAAATGACTTCCAGAAGTTAGCTGTAAACTTAGCCCCTCGGTCAAATATAATAGAAATACTCACACCATGAAGGCGAACAATCTCCTTCACATATAGTTTCGCGTAGTCCTCGGTTGTGTAAGCAGTTTTGACTAGCAAGAAATGAGCTGATTTGGTCAGTCTGTCAACAATTACCCAAATAGAATCAAACTTACGATAAGAGCGAGGTAAACCCGTAATGAAGTCCATATTAATCATTTCCCATTTCCACATTGGAATCTCAATGTTCTGCGTCAATTCACCGGGCTTTTGGTGCTCTATTTTTACTTACTAACAATTAGGACACTGAGTTATAAATTCTGCAATGCTCCTCTTCATGTCGTTCCACCAATAAATACCCCTGAGATCATGATATATTTTAGTAGATCCAGGGTGAATGGAATATCATGAGCAATGGACTTCCGTCATAATTCTATCTCGTAATCCCACTACATTTGGAACACATAACGGTCCTGGTGCCTGAGAATTCCATGTTCATCGATCTCAAAGGTCGTGGTTTTCTTCTGTTGAATACCTTCTTTGATTCTTCTCAAACTAAGGTCTTCCAACTGACGTTCCTTAACTTCTGATATGAGAGACGATTCTGGCATATTCTAAATCACAATACCACCATCCTCTGAATCCCTTAACCGGACTCCCAAACTAGCAAACTGATGGAGCTCTCTTACTAACTCCTTCTCTTTGACCTGCATCGACATCGAGCTAACCATCGACTTACGACTTAGCGCATCTGTTACAACATTAGCTTTACCGGGATGATATAAGATGTCTATATCATAATCTTTCAATAATTCCAACCATCTTCTTTGCCTCAAGTTCAACTCCTTCTGTTTAAATATGTATTGCAAACTTTTATGATCCGTGAAAATGTCTACATGAACACCATACAAGTAGTGCCGCCAAATCTTCAGTGCATAAACCACTACGTGATACAAATCTTCAGTGCATAAACCACTACGTGATACAAATCTTCAGTGCATAAACCACTACGTGATACAAATCTTCAGTGCATAAACCACTACGTGATATATATGGAATATACACCGTGTATATCACGGGCAAAATGTTTTATATTGGGCTGTTATTTAGATTTGTGGGTATTCAGCAAATTTTCGCATCATTGTAGTACATGTCTCTCCTGTTAGTTTTCTCTTCTTTCCTTGAGCAGTCTTTTAATTGTGAAACTACTGTTCTTTGTCGGATGACTTGCATATTAGTACTACATTTTTTTACCTACCACCTTTTATACTTGGAGTAGATGTTAAATGCAGTGAATTTTAATATTTTAGGAAATTACAACATAAATTCATTTAGTCGGAATATAATGGATTCACGATCTTGATTCGACAGGAAGTGATAAACTTTACCGTTTGTGTTTGCAGGATTAAGCTGTGAATGGTTTTCCGTGATGTGTGTTTGCACCCATGTGCTTGTACAACAAAATTAGTCATGTTCGATTACTCTCTCCAAGCCTTAGCAGTTAGCATATAAGATTTCTTGTATGTATATATATGTCATTCTCCCTATATTCTTTGGGCCTTTGTATGACCAACTCTTTACTCGGCCTCCTTCATATTTTCTGGCTTTTGGACCTTAAAGAGAGCCTGTGAGCCCAGGAGATTTTAAACTTGGGAGAATGATAGTAGGTAAGCCCAAAGGCTTTGGGTGATTGTAACAAAATATGACCAAGTATATAGGTTTTATATATTTATACATATAATATACATAATCAATGTATAGGTTTTGTGTATTTCGGTCATATTGTAAATAAGTTTTGACTGAACTTTACATATTGGTAAATTTCCCTATTTTTTTCTTTCTCTAAGAATGTCAATTTAGTTGTTTCTTTCACTGGGTATGATTAATTATAATTATTATAATTTAATCTATCCATCCAAGATTTCATCGCGATAGTGGAGAATTTGACATTAACTCCTATCTCATATTTAAAAACACAAAACAACTACTAGCTCATGTTGACTCAATTCAGCTAGGAACAAACTCAAGCCTAACAAAGCCATAAAAGAAAACTAATTATCGGTATATTTTTTGTGATCAAATTCCATTTTCACCCATCGAAGAACAATTTGTCACCTCTCCAAAATGCAGAAAAGGAAGAGAAAAAAAAAAGAAAGGATGAAGAGGAACTTATTTTACTTGACCAATAAGGCAACCAACAACTTGAATTTAATTATGGGTACTCATTACGCAAACGTTGTTGGAACTTGGAATATTCTAATCTTTTTTTGCAAGATCATGAGTTAAGACTTAAGATGGCTAGTCTAAGACGATTTCCCTAAGTAGAAGTTAAGCGGTGGGAACATAGGCCACGCCGCTAGCTAGCTTTTCCAATTAATTTCCTTATGGCTTCAAAATCATCTGCGCGTCCATTCTCCTACCATTTATTATGGAGACCTTTCTTCCACATTCAATCAGTTAAACGTCTCCTTCTCATAATTCACCCATCTTTTGCTAAATCATTTGAGGATTTCTTGTTTTAAGTTACATATACTATAACTAACAATAGTATAAAATTTTACACTATCAAATTTTAATATGTAATAGCAGATTAATTATTTTTACATGACCATCAATTACTACATACTACAGTAAGAAATTTAATTGTAGTTATATATTTAGTGATCTGATTATCTAAATATTTTAATACCATGTCTAAATAGAAGTTAAACTCTTATTTAATGTGGAAATAGAGTAAATTTCATGCTAAGAAAGAGGTAGTTACATCAACAGCATATTTTACAGCCTTGGCACGTCCTAGACCAAGAAGAAGAATTCAATCAAGCACTGAATTGTTTGACCTACACAAGTGGATAAAGTTAAAATAATCATGAAGATAATACATAAATAGACATCTATTTGATTTTCCTTTTAAAAAACAAAATAAAAAACAATAAGATTCAAACTGATAAAGTAATTGTCTTTCTGGTATGTTATATAAAATTCTTATGATAAATGTGAGCTACATGAATATATACATGAGTATATTGATGAATTGAATTGAGACTGAGAAGTAAGGTTTGCGTACATTAAATTCTTTTCATATCTCACTCATAAAATTATATTGGGTATGTTATTGCTGTCGTTGTTGTTGAATTGAGACTGAGAGGTGTGTAATACAGCATACCGTTCATCAATTACATCGGGTATGTTTGGAGACAAAGCATTGTTAAAGCTCTTTATATGATTTCATCCCATATTTTATCGTACGAATATTAAACACCCAACAACAATCCGAAATTTATGTGAATTTGCTTAGTAGAAATGAGTAGGTGTATATTTAATGGACCAAATAACAATTTTTTTTGTAGAGTATTATAGAATAGATGGAAAAAGAGTACTATAGAATATGGCTGGCCAATGGATAGGGTCGACTCGGTCCCGATCGACCCCGCCTAAAAAAAAGGGACGGGATGAGACCTGGGCTCGTCCTGCCCGAGCCGGTCCCGCCTTAGGCTCGATCCCGCCGACCCGCCCTGGTCCCTCCCAATCCCCTCCCCTTTGCAAAAAAAATGGTCATTGCACAACAGTCATTTTATATTTTGGTCGTTGTGCAACGGTCATTTTTGGCCTCCCCTACCCCTTTAATATTTATTTTTAACCCCTAAGTTAATACATTTACACCTTAACTCAATTTTCCAACTATAAATACCTCATTTTCTCTTCATCTTTCTCACAAATCTTCCTACAATCTCTCTATTCTCTCAATCTCTCTCTCTACAATTCTACATTGCATGCTAAATATTAAATTTTATTTGTTCATTTGTATAACTATATCAAAGTTCAAAAATTGGGAGTGAAGTTGACAACTAGCTTGAGGATCAACCATTGAGCAAAGTTTCAATTTTCAACCTCGATTACACGTCGACGTTACGTCGACGTTTGGTACATTCGTTCCTTCTTTAAAGTATTATTGTTACTTTATTTTAATTAGCGCACTTAATTTTATTATCTTTAATTATTTATTAGCATAATTAAAATGAAAGGATTAAGAGATATGTTTAAGGGTAAGGGTGCTTTTTCTAGTAGGGGTAACAAGGGCAGGGGTACTTCTTCTAGTCATCATATTCCTAGACAGTACCTATCACGTCCGATATAGGCCGTAGTACTAACGACCATAATTATTTAACTGTAACATGTCATTGGATAGATTATAAATGGTCTATGCAAAAACGTACTTTAACATATAGATATATTGATGATAGATACACTGAAACTTTTATTGCAGAAAACATTCATCAAATTTGTGATTATCACGGAATAACTGATAAAATTATGACTATTACATTAGATAATGCGTCTTCTAATAATTATGATATTAGACTTTTAAAAGATCGTTTAACTTCATCCTTTCCTAATTATTTTCATATAAAATGTGTGTGTCATATTTATAACTTAGTTGTAAATGATGGTCTATCACTTTTTGAAGACATTCTTAATAAAATACAATTTGCTATAAAGTTTATTTTTAGAAGTAATAGAATACAAAGAAAAAAGAATATAAAAAATTTGTCACGATTGTGGACTACCTTATAGAAAAATTCCTGAAGAAGTAGCGACTATGTGAAATTCTTTATACGAACAACTACTTGTTGCTTATGATTATAGAAGACCTATAACTTTATTTTTAACGCCCATAATCGAAATCCAATTGATATAGTTGTAGTTAACGATTGGGAAAAAATTTCAGAACTTATTGTATTTTTAGAGAAATTTTTTCAAGCAACAAAATAATTTTCTGGTATAAATTATCTTACTATTTCAACTATGTTATTTTATACTGCTCTAATATTTTTATTACTTAGTGAATATATGGAAAAATCATCTTATAAGGAACCTATTAAAAAATGTTTATCAAATTAAAAAAATATTTTATTCACATTGCCACTATTTATATTATTGGTGTTGTATTAAATTTGACTATTAAAATAGACGGTTGTAAAACACTTATTGAAACTATTTATGATTGTATAGCCATACATCCCACCTTCAACTTCAAAAAATTCAAATGAACAACCACCTAAGGAACCAACTAAGGAAGAAGTTTTGTCTAGCATACACGATGAATGCAACAAAATATATATGCATTACCAACAAGAAAGTGCTAGCAACCAACCGGCTTCCATACCTCCTTCTTCTTCTTCTCATTTTCTTCTTCTTCTTCTCCTCCTTCTTCTCATTTTCTTCTTCTTCTCCTCCTCCTTCTTCTTCTTCTCCTCCTTTTCTTCTTCTCATCCTTCTTCTTCTCCTCCTCATCCTCCTCCTCCTCCTTTCTCCTCCTTCTTCTCCTCCTCCTTCTCCTTCTTCTCCTCCTTCTCATCCTTCTCATTCTTCTCCTCCTTCTGCTCCTTCTCCTTCTCCTTCTCCTTCTCCTTCTCCTTCTCCTTCTCCTTCTTATTCTTATTTACCATCTTCTTCTTCTTCTTCTTCTTCTTCACATGATGTTTCTGTGGCTAGTATTGAAAACCTTAGACATAGAATGTATAGTGGTAACACTACTAATCAAGTTAGCAAGTTTGATGTTTTTATTTTGCAGGGTGTTGTACCATACCAAGCAGTTCTCAATAAAGAAGGACATGAATACTTGCTGAAATACTGGAGGGAGAATGAGAAGACATTTTCGAGACTATCAAAGATGACCCGAGATGTGTTGAACATTCAAGCGTCATCAACAGCGTATGAAAGCGCTTTTTCTGCCGGAAGATTTCAAATAGGAGAGCACATACACTCATTAGCGGGAGATAACTTGAAGATTGCAGTTTTATTCAGAGATTAGATACGAGCGGAGCGTATAAGGTGCGGTCAATCGGAGATCAACGAAGAAGACGACAAAAACTACAATGAAATCTTATCCGATGGAGGTGGAAGCGACGTCGAGCAATTTGACCAATAAATTCCAATTCCAACCGAAGAACCACAAGACATTGTGAAGAAATTAGAAAATGTGTTTATAAATATGTAATTTTTAAAATTACAATTTTAATTTGTTATTTGCAACTTTCAACACCATAAAATTGCAATTTTGAAATTGTATTACAAAAAAAATTATATTTCTATTAAATAATATAAGAGGCACAAAACATCATTGGGATGTTTTTATTACATTATCTTGTTCAATTATTGAAGTGTTTATATATGTTATTTTTAAAAATTAAGTGCAAAAAAAAAATCAGAAAATCCGATCCTGACCCGATAAGACCGGTCCCTATTTTCGACGGGACCGGAACCGCTAGTCCCGCCGAAGGACTGGCCCCGCCCTTCCACAGTCCCGTCGGGTTCCGTCCGAGCCCCTTTATTCTGAATTAAAAAATTCAGAATCAATCAAATCTCCCTAAGTAAGATTCAAACCTACGACCAATCGGTTAACAACCCCGCCCCGAACCCGCCCCGTTGGCCACCCTTACTATAGAATAGATGGAAGAAAGAATTTTGTTCCGTTCTATAATTTAGTCGATAACTCGTCAAATATATTTGATGATTTAATTTTACAAGAGTAACACCCCCAAGATACCAAATAAACTTAAATGTTTTATTCAGAATTGAAAAAAATAAAAATAAAAGAGAAAAAAGGTCCCTATTTCCGTGTCCGCGGTAAACTTTTCTTTTAGGATTTAAATAATACTCCTAGCAAAAGGTTCAAAAGAAAAATACTAGCAAAAAGAAAAGAGAAAGACAATTACTGGTGTGTGGTAACGGAACGTGATGGTGGCCGTTTAGTGATTGCGGTTAACAGTGGGGGTAGTTCCAGCAACCTTGGAATATAATCACCAGCACCCAAAAAAGAGCATCCCATTTTCATTTTCACATCCATTTGCTATATCCGAATACAACCAACAGCGGCATATTGGTTTTCGATACTCTTTTCATACGTGTAGGAACCCGTGAGAATGTGGCGCTGTGTGTCGCGTGGCCTTGGCGCTTCCTCCAACAGATCTATATCCCCTGGCGGCCATTTTCGCCGACTCTTTTCCTCACAAACTGTACGCTCCCTCTTCCTTTTTTCTCAATTTATTAATTCGATCAGCTAATAATAAACACCTGAATTTGTCGATTTAATTGAATCTTATGGATTATTAATTGTTACATTTTGTATTGAAGTTTGCTCTAATCATTATTGGTGACCTAGCTGTTAGTGAATCGATTGAGTTTCATTAGGTTATCGACCTAGCTGTTATCGGATTTGATCTTCTTCTTTGTAGGACTTTGTGTTCGGTTGTTCTAGATTATCCGAGCTTATCATTTGTCATTTTAGCCTCAAAAGTTCTTTTTTCTTAAATAATTTTTTTATTTGATTTGTTTTCCTCTATAAGTTGAGGTTTCGTTTTTTCCTTTTTCGTAATCATTTTATTAGAGTCTGATGATTTTTTTGGTTGAATATTCTGTGTTTGGCGACCTAGCTGTTGGTGAATCTTAGGATTTTTGATTGATTTGAGTTTTTGTTTTGAGGTCTCATTAGGTTCGCAACCTAGCTGTTATCCGATTTGATCGTCTTCTTTGTAGGTCTTTGTGTTCGATTGTTCTAGATTCTCCGACCTTATGATTTCCCATTTTTAGCCTCAAATTTCCTTTTCTTTAATCATTTTTATATGCTTTGTTTTCCTCTATAAGCTGAGGTTTCGTTTTTTTCTTTTTAGTAGTTATTTTGTTAATATTTTTGATGGTTGAATATTGTGTGGTGCCTAGCAGAACGTGGGAGGCTCGTCCTATACGGTAGTGGATCACACATATGATGCGGTGGTGGTCGGTGCAGGCGGTGCAGGGCTTCGAGCAGCAATAGGGTTGTCTGAGCATGGATTCAATACTGCTTGCATAACCAAGCTCTTTCCTACTCGATCTCACACCGTTGCAGCTCAGGTACGTGGATTCTAACTCTTTGCCAATTTTTCAGTTTTATTTTCTTGGACTAGGTAGAGATTTTATTGTTGTATGGTAGGCAGGAGAAGACTCCGATTTTTAGAAGAAAATATTGTACAAAGAACATCCAATCGTCTACACTAATTGGGACTCTTTGCTCGTTGTTTTCGGGTTGCATGTTTATTGGCAGGCTGGGTCAACTAGATGATATTCGTTTCCGATACTGAATTTTCTTGGAAATGATCGGAAAATCGGAAAAGTTCACTGGATTTTCTCTAAATAGTTAAACTTATGACAATGGCAGTTGAGGTAGATTTGTGTTATAGTAAGTACAGAACTGTTAGCAGCTTTATGAATGGAGTATTTTTTAATCAAATGGGAAAACTTTGTTTTGATTGTTATCCATAAACATGGTTTTGGTTTTATTTTCTCAGTAGTATATTATGGGTCTCCTCCACTTAAGGTTTTCTTCTTGTCTTGTTATCTGTTGAGAACTTCATGATGACACAATCTTGACTATACCAGTTGAGGTAGATTTGTGTTTAGAGTCTATAAAAAATGTGGATTTCATTAATCAGCTCATATTTGTGTTGTCCTGGCTTGAAATTTTAGTTGTTGTATTTCCTTCACAATCTTTGTGCAGAACTTGCTTACACACGCTGGTCTTCTTATGCATGAGTTATCATACTTGGCCCTTCTTTTTTATTTGAAGATATTACTGTTGCCATTCTTAAATCCTTTTTGTTCATGTTTGCTATCTGCAAGTGTCTTCCTTCCAATCTCTAGCCAGACACATTTAATCTACATTTCTGTCTCTACACTTTCTGCCAAGAACTGTTTAACTTAGAGAAATTGCGGAGAAATGCTGGTTCGCTATGCAGTTTGATGGATCATAATTTGAAGTTTGATTGACCTTAAAAATAACAACTCTCGACGGATGGAATAGGATTGTGCATGTAATTGCTCAAGTTTCCGCTTCCAGACATAATATCATTGTGATTTTCTTCGTTTGTGATTTTCCTTTGTAGGGTGGTATAAATGCTGCATTAGGCAATATGACAGAGGACGATTGGAGGTGGCACATGTATGATACAGTTAAAGGAAGTGATTGGTTAGGTAAGTTTGTCTTGAATCGGATTTTCTCTACGTCTGTTGGCATTAACTCAATGTTTTATTTGTATGAAATGAACTATGTGAAACTTGAAGTACAGATGAGAAATTTGTGGACTTTGACAGTTACAGTTTGTACCTCTTACTTACACATGTTCCACTTAAAAACAGAACCAATTGCTTTCAAACAATGTTCTTAAGGGGCCAAAGTTACACAGTTTTTACCACATTGAAGTATATACTCTATGACTGCAATTTCTCTTATACAATTTTTTTTTTTGCAAAACCAATCAAATTGTAAATTTTTTGGAGAAAGGTATGAAGTGGCGTAAGGGTAGTGAGATCCAATTTATGGACCTTCAAGATTATGGCTTGGGGTTTTCCTTGTCTCTTCTACATTGCTTTATCTCAATGCAAGTGTGTTGATGATTTTCCAGGTGATCAGGATGCTATCCAATACATGTGTAGAGAAGCACCAAAAGCAGTTATAGAGCTTGAGAATTATGGTTTGCCTTTCTCTCGAACTGAAGATGGTAAAATATATCAACGTGCATTTGGTGGTCAAAGCCTAGACTTTGGAAAAGGTAAGAAGTTGAACTCTTAATCTAGTGGAATTATCAACTCAATCTGACTCTTGCTTTTTCTTGGACAGGAGGACAAGCATATCGTTGTGCATGTGCTGCGGATCGGACTGGGCATGCTCTATTGCATACTCTTTATGGCCAGGCCATGAAGCATAATACACAGTTTTTTGTGGAATATTTCGCTTTGGATATACTAATGAACAGTGATGGTATTGTCTTCTACTGAGAAACTCAGTTCTATGTCATATGATTATAAATATTAGCCTAGGAAAAATACTTAACTTGTGCTGGATTGTTGGATATTTTGACACTTCGTGGTAGTAATCTAGCACGAGGCATACTAAAAAATATCCTGTATTTCTTTTGGGTTTTTAACAGTTTCCTGATTGGACGATTGATCAGTATACACGCGGTTGAAGTTATATGTAGATTCATAGGACCTCTTGCTCTTTTTTCGTTGTTTCATTCTACTAATCAACTCTTCTTTGTGCTTTAAAAAATGCATCAACATTAGGGAGCTGCCAAGGTGTAATAGCACTTAATATGGAGGATGGTACCTTGCATCGATTCCGTTCTGCCAATACAATTTTGGCCACAGGGGTACTTACTGGTTAAGATTGACCTCTACTTAGACTTCTGGAAGTAGTAGTGATTTTGTAAACCTTCTCTTCTGTAAATGTTTGGATTAGGGTTATGGCCGAGCTTACTTCTCGGCAACATCTGCTCATACTTGCACCGGAGATGGTAATGCTATGGTTGCACGTGCTGGGCTTCCTCTTCAGGTCAGTATATTAATGACATCTTCTGACCATATCAATTTTCCACCTCTACTTTGGTACCTTAAATTGAAGAAACTCTGCTATGTCTCCTTGCAGGATCTTGAATTTGTGCAGTTTCATCCAACTGGTATATATGGAGCTGGGTGCCTCATTACTGAAGGTTTGTTTCTTATTCGTTTCCATCAGTGAGGGCAATAATTATATTGCTTGTCCATTCTTCTGTCAACTGTTCTTCCGCTCGTATTTCCTGATTATTGAGTACAGCGTTTTTCTTTTCTTTTGGTGAGTGATTTCCTGGGAGTATATTATTCAACTATTCTGTTGGCATATTCTTGAATTTCTATCTTTAACAAGTGCCTCATTCCATGCTTAGGATCTCGTGGTGAAGGTGGTATCCTGAGAAATAGTGAGGGTGAGCGATTTATGGAAAGATATGCCCCAACTGCCAAGGATCTTGCGTCAAGAGATGTCGTTTCCAGATCTATGACAATGGAAATTCGAGAAGGCCGTGGTGTAGGTATGATGTCATTGATTAAGTTGAATTAAGAAGTTCATTCTTTTAGCATTCTTGTAAGAGCCCTTTTCTTTAAACTTAAGTCACCGTGATGGAGTAAAGATTCTCCAGGCTTCAAATGCACTGGATAGATAATGACCACAGTACTTGAATTTCAGGGGTTATTGCTACTCTCATACTGGTTTTACTCAATATCCATTCAAAACTTATGCTTTCCCTTTAATTTCTCTGAATGATTTGTGACGAGTTCATGATCTGTCTGGTTAAAGTGGTTGTGTTACCATCATAGTCAGAGTCTGAAATGCCAGATCTTTATTTAATTGAAAGTATTCTATCCAAATCATATCTTGCTTCTGTTCATAGATATCATTGTTAATGTTTATTTGTTTTTGAGCGTCATTGTATTGGCATGAATATACATTCTAATTTCTGCATTATCAGTCCATATTCATGGTGTATTAGCTCTTTCTTTGGCAGACCTGGTGTTTGATGCCCATCAATTAACGGGACTTTTAGTTTACACTTTAAAGCTGATTCTGATATTCCTTCTGGCTTCTGCTATTGACATTGCTCAGCCCTAATATTGTGTATCATGTGGGTTTAACAAATAGAGGAAGGATGTTCTCAACTAATAACCAAAAATATTTTGCTGCTTATGGTCCTTTATGATTCTAGTTTTTATCAGAGGACAGATGATGGTCTGGCAGTTGGTTATGCAATGCTCCATTCTAGTGACTTGAATTGTTTTTAGGCATTACCAGAGGAAGGCTAAAGGGCTATTTTATCTGTACATTGAAACTTGTGCACTGAACAAAAGATACTGAATTTTTAGGTTCGAAAGTATTATATACTTTTACGATCAAATTACCAAATACAAACTTGAGTGATCCTCCAAATTTAGAAGCTTGTAAACCTTATCTCTAGACAATATCTTTGATGGTAAGCCACCTAAATCTAAACGTAATCTTGCTTAACGTCAACTGCATTGACATACAGAAACAATCTCAAATAAATAGCAAATGTTTTTAACTTTGTATTGAGATTTATTTAGTTCATTACATTTAAAACTACTACTCGTGGACCAATTTCAATTATCAGTGACAATTGAATCTTGTTTGACTTGAAAATTTTGAATTATCATAACTTCATAAGTGGTGTGTGTGCGTCAGTCAAGATATCTTTCTATTGTTGGCATTATCAGTTATCAAGTACATTTAATGCTGCCACTTGTTTCATTAAGTTTAAGTGCTATGGCTATGAAGGGCCCAACAGGGTTCTGGTTGTTTATCTGTCCTCTTGATAAACTGCCTCGTGAGATTGAAATTGTATAAACTCTTGTGGTTTGTTTGTTTGGGGTGTTCGTTTTCAAATCTTAGGATATAATTCGCCTAGTGTTTGTTGATGGACAACTTGTATATGTCAAACTTCTTTGGGTACAGTACTTATCTGAGCTAGTGGATGTCTGTGGCATGTGTTCAGGATGAACTCCTGCGCTTTTTCTCTCCTTTTTCTTCCTCCTTTAAAGCAGTCACGACTGCTGGACCTTTTTTTCAAACGTCTGATGCTGCTGTCAAACTTTCGTTAGGACCATTGAAGGACCATATCTATCTTCACCTCAATCACTTACCTCCAGAGGTCCTTAAGGAGAGACTTCCTGGTATCTCTGAAACAGCTGCCATTTTCGCCGGTGTTGATGTTACCAAGGAGCCAATTCCTGTTTTACCTACCGTGCATTACAATATGGGAGGAATCCCCACAAATTACCATGGAGAGGTATGAAAAATTAGTTAAGGTCTCCTCTCTGAAAATATACTTTTCAGCTTTTGTTTTTCTACCTGCTCCTTTTTGGAGGTGAAACACAATCTTTTACATGTTTTGTTTGGCTGGCAGGTGGTCACTATTAAAGGGGATGATCCAGATGCTGTGATCCCTGGATTGATGGCTGCTGGTGAAGCAGCATGTGCATCTGTTCATGGTGCCAATCGTCTTGGTGCAAATTCTCTTCTAGATATTGTTGTTTTTGGGCGGGCATGTGCTAATAGGGTTGCGGAGATCCAAAAACCAGGTTAGCAGAATTTCTTTAACTATCGCCACTCACCTTTAGGCATGCATAACATGTTTAAGATTTCTGAACTTACATTCCTGCAGGTGAGAAACAGAAGCCACTTGAAAAGGATGCTGGAGAGAGGACCATTGCATGGTTGGACAAGATTAGGAACTCAAATGGTACATTGCCCACGTCAAAAATAAGGCTGAACATGCAAAGAGTTATGCAAAACAATGCTGCTGTCTTCCGCACTAAAGAGACATTAGAGGAAGGTAGGAAGGAGGTTTCTTATTTTTAAAATTTATCAGTATCATTTTTTTTTGTAACAAGTGTTTTGGGAAGGTTTCTTTTCTTTTAAATATTTGGTGACTTTATCAACTGAGCTGACTATGTCCTCTGCACCCTTTAATCAGGTTGCCAGCTCATTGACAAAGCATGGGAGAGTTTCCATGATGTTCAGTTGAAGGATAGAAGCTTAATATGGTATTATTGCATGGAGGAGATTATGAATTGTTATCAAGTATTATTAGGTTTTCCTATTTCTGTTGTTGTTTTCCTGAATTTCCTTCTATTTCGAATTTGTAGGAACTCAGATCTTATAGAGAGTATTGAGCTGGAAAATCTTTTAATCAATGCATGCATCACCATGCACTCGGCCGAGGCAAGAAAAGAAAGCCGCGGAGCTCATGCTCGTGAAGATTTTACGGTCAGTTTCTATTTCTTTCCTTATGAATCAGTTACTAGTCCTCTTTCTTTTTTTGGTTCCTAATGGATTGAACTTTTGATGGTTTTGCAGAAAAGAGAAGATGACAAGTGGATGAAACATACTCTAGGGTAAGTTTTTTCCTTATTTATTTCTACGGTTTATTCCTAATCATCTTTGCTTTAGTCTGTGCAACTGATGAAAGGTCTTACTTGATTATCCATCAAATTACTTTTCCATGAACCTATATATGCTTTGTTTTCGGGAGGGAGGGAGGGAAGGGCAGGGGAAGGAGAATTGCAACCCCAAGTTGTGAAAATCTGTTTTATCCTTCAAAAAAAAATCTCAAAATTGTCCCATTAACACTAAAAAGATATACTATATGTAAATATTTGAGGAAATAAATAAACGGATAATTTCTTTTGGAGGAAAGGGTTTGAATGGCAAGCGTTGGAACATTGTTAGCAAAACCACCAGAATGTTGCCTCTTATTAGCCAAAAGACAATATATTGATACCAGTCGGCCCTTAGTTCCCTCCACCCCCCTCGATTAAAAAAGCTGCTCAAGTTTATGTGCCTCAGTGTGCCTGAGAATCAGACCTGTCTTGCATGTCTTCAACTGGGCATAAACACACTTGTATATGTGGTTTTCTTTAATCCTGTTCTCCTTGTGGATCATTTGCAGTTCACTTAGACGTTGATTCTTTGATAGTTAGCTGTTATGGTTGGATTTGGCCACAAGCAGTTCAACAGATGGACTTTGCTAGTAGCCTTGTCGTAACTGTGTAGAACCACCTTTAGAAACTACCATCATCAAATTGCTATATACAGGCCAACTAGGTGGTCTCAATTCCAGTACTTTGGTTTTACCAGTTCAAGTAGTTTCTTTTTTAAGTTTGTGATTCGCCTCTTTCTGAATGTAGTATCAGCCTAGATTTCCACTATTTGCTCCTCTGGTAGTGACTTAATTGTTCTCCAGTGCTCTTATCATGGTAGATGCGCTCTACCGATAAAAAAATCATTGTAGATGCACTCTCCTTGGTGTTCAGCTTGTTAACAAAGTTTATTTATCTGCAGATATTGGGAGAACGAGAAAGTTCGGCTAGAATACAGACCAGTGCATATGAACACTCTAGATGACGAAATTGAGACGTTCCCACCAAGGGCACGTGTCTACTGATATACTTATTTATAGGGGGATTTGGGTGGCGTAGAAGTTGGTAATAAGGATTATCCAAGGTTGCAATAAATCACCCAAATTGTGAAATTTTGGTAATAATTGTTGATTTATTTGCGTGATGATTTGCAAGCAGCCTGAAGTGTCCATAAATATTAGAAGCAGAGCTCTGTTTATCTTGTAATCAGGAAGCAAGGCTTCTTCTGACTTTTGGATTGTGTAATCACTTGTTTATGCTCTTACATACTCTACTTTGATTTGACATGACATGATTGGCGACGTTATCTCTACTTACCCCAATGTTCTTTTTTAACTCACTAATACATCTCTTATAGTTTATATCTTCTAATGAGCCATAAATACTGGACTTTTTGTAAAGCTTTCAACTTTTTTGGATGTGCAAAAGTGCTTCTCATGGTGTACAATCTATAGCGGACCTTTCAAATAAATATTTATTGTGGCTTGGTGAACTTTTTCTTGATCATCTTACTGTGAATGGTGTGTAGAGCATGACAACAGTCTCTAATTTTTGTTATTTAATTTGTGAATCCTGAACATTTTAGGTGTTGTTGAGTGGATAACTGGGTTTTAGAGTCTATAGCGTTTGGAAAGTATCATATCCCCCCTGAAAATGGTTTCACCATTCTGTCCTAAATTATCAGTCACAGCACAGTGGTAACTCATTAACTTAGCCATCACAAATAGTAATTTCTCATTTCTCTGTCTTGGTACAGCTTTCAACTTCGTGTTGTCAACTCGGGTTGAACACTGGTAGTTCAATTGAAATAGAGTTTCAATCAACAGTGTTATATTACTTGCTACCTTCGGATGAATGTCTAAATTTAAAAGCAATTTAGTGAAAGAAAAACAAAATCAAAACACTCTTGAGTATGTTGTTGTTTAATGAAAAATTCGCCCTTACAGCACTGTTATCTGGACGGTAGTAAAGAACTTGTCTGTTTCTTTACTTCTTTTCGTATGCAAGCTTTATTCAAGCATTAAGCTTCTAAAATAAAATTGGTGAATAAAAAACATTCTTTTTGTAATTCAACGACCCAACCAAGGAACAAGATAGTCTTTGGTAGAAGAACTATTATTCTGCATTATATTGCAGCAAGTCCTGATTTTTTTTACAGTAGCGAATTGTTTTTAAATTTTTTCTATTTTAATTGTAACCTATCGTAACTGCAATTCTCTTGAATCGGATACTACTTTTATCAAATCTATTTCTGTTTCTCATAGATAAAAAGGGCAACAGAAGATAGGACTATGGTAAAAAAAAAAACCTTAATTGAAAGTCTACGTCAATTGATTTGTTTAATTTGAGCGATAACGAGTCCATATTTTTTTTTTCCAGTCAAAAGGTGCGGTGCAACCCCACTCAATTGGCAACGTCCTCATCTTCCAACCTCCCAAAAAGTCCATAGAGAGACGTTCAAAAAGCCAATAGATGTGTCTTTGCTTTGTTCACTAAAGCAGCTCCTTCTTGGATTTGGATCAATAAACCACTCTATTACATCCTTTGACCAACAACCTCTTTTGTCAATATTCGTGAGAGTGCTGTAATTAACTAAACGTTTTAAAATTTCTCCCCATCTGCTACATGAGTTTGTAATTCTGTACTACTAAAGTAGGCAGGTCTGGTGGACAATACGCAATTCCTAGTCTCGTATAAGTAAATTCTGCAATCATATATTAAAATCATATCAACTTTGATAGCACGGATGAATTCACAATGTTAACATGTAGATTCACGTGACCGTAACACTTTTTTTCCAATTCTTGTACTCCCTCCTTTCCGTTTATTTAAAAAAGAATGTCACTTGTTATATGTAATTAGTAACTCTTTACTCATGACATTCTATATGACATATTTAAGACTGCAAGATTCAAATAATATTTTTGGTTTACTACATACATCTTTAGTTAAGGTCATAATATTCAAAAGTATTCTTTATTTTCTTAAATACCGTGGCGAGTCAAATTAAGACAAACAAATTAAAATGGAAGGAGTATAAACATTAAAAAATTTACTAAATATCTATAAAAATTTAATTGTGAGTCCAATTATTATTGTATATTGAGGTCGCTGCAAGAACCTATAAACTTCAAATTCTGAATCTGATTTTGTTTGATAGTAAGTTAGTTACCATTTTTATCAGATCATTAATTATTACTAATCATAAATTTATATCTAATTACGTTATAAGTGAATTAAATGTGTAAATATATTTTCACCGTTAATTAATATATGGAACTTAATCTTGTATTCGGCTTAATCCTGCTTATTATAAGTATCAACATTAATGTCTCCATCATTCATTAGTTTGAAAAAGAAAATAGTGAAGTAGCAATTTTGTTTGAATTGATGTTGCATTTTCCCTTTCTGTTCAACCCAACTTTAAGTTCCATCGAAGGGCCATTTATCACATACAGTTTGAAGGCGGAATAAAATTTAAGGAAACAAGGAAAGGCCATCAATTAATTAAGGTAAGTAAAACAACATTTTGGGGAGTGAGAAGTGAGTGATATAATTATAATCCACTGTAGAATTGCTATTTTATTTTCTTTTGTTGACAGAATTGCTACTTGTGTGTGATAGGTGCAAGTTCAGTTCTGTCATTTCCTTTCCCTTCCTCTATCCTTTGATTCCCACCAGAAAAAAAATTAATAGTAAATAGTAATAAAGAGTTTAATCTTTGAGATAAGGTTCTATAAGTGGGTCTATTATCTCTAAAAAAAAGAAGTTAAAGTTAAGTGAAGATTGATTTTTACCTTTTCTCTTCTTGCAATTAATTTCAAAGATACATGAGTTTCCATCTTTCTTTCTTTTTTGAGGGGGGAGGGGTTGGGGACCCTTTCGAAGAGATAGATTCGAACCCCTACTCGGTCTAGCTGCCCCTCTTCGTATTTTAGGGGGGAGGGGGGCGTTCACTAGGCAAAAGAAGCAAATATTCATTGTATTCATACCAATTAAGACAACAAATCTAACAAGCATATGGGACCACGTCAAAAATAATAGTACTAATTAACTAGTATAGAACTGCTATAGTCTAAATGTTAACTGCTAAATTTTAGTTTAGACTCCTTTACAAATTACAACTTATTATAGGCGACTACAATTACCACCTCCCCAAAATTCTGGCTCATAAAAGCAGTAACGGATCAAATCCTGGGTTGATACGAGTTCGACATAACCAGTGTACTTATAATCGAACCCTATAAAAATTAGTATAAATATGATTAAATATATATTTCAGAACCTAATTCTTTCAACTTAATTTGGACCTGCAACGTCTAAATTCTAAATCTGCTACTAAGTCAGGGCTGAGCTGGTAAAAAGGGGGTTAATAGGACTGAAGTTATGAAACGTTGAATTAGAGTAATACAAAATCCATTTGGTCTTTTACTTGTATTCAGCTATTCATTATAAATGAGTTGCTTCTCGTTTGAAGTAAACGAAACCAGAAAGAAACAAAACAAATTAAGGTAGCGGGCATGGGTGGATATACTGTTGGAGGTGACCTTACATTCTTAACTTGTCTTGCAAGATTTAAAGTTTATAAAAATAAATCTTGGACCAATTATGCTATCAATTCTTCACATATTTTAATTATTTATGCGTGTGCAGATTCAGAATTTAAGCTTTATTGTTCAACATTTAAAATACTTAATATTAGTATTTTTAAATTACGGGTTCATTTCTATTATTTATTTCAATTTTAATAATTTTTTATATATAAATTTATATTTTACGTTGAAAATACTTTCTCTAATTTTATTTCTTGTTATCACAGTCTCTGCCTAGACTTTCTTGCGTGCCTTGTGTCCTTATATAACCAGTAGGGCTGGCAATTTCACCCTAACCCGATGGATATCCATCCACCCGACTCGATTATACGGACGAAAACCCGACAAAACATGGATTTTAATCGGGTGACGGATGGATCGGGTGATGGATCGGTGATTCGGTGGACATACATCCAACCCATCACCCGACCCACCACGAACCCACCCACCCACCGTTATACTTTAATAGTCGGCCCGGTGAGGGCTTGGCGGTGATCGATCGATCCACCCGCGCCCACCCTCTCTTAAATTAAATTGTTGTAAAGCCCAAAATATCAAAGCCCAATTTAAATCCATCATATAAGTTAGGTTGCGAATTTTACAATCGCTGACACCCGCTTCCACCCGATTCACCCGTGGATGATGGGTGGATTGGATGTGGATTAAAAAAAATAGGGTGATGGATGGGTCGGGTGGTGGATGGATCGTTGGCGGGTGGAGGCGGATTGAGCTCCACCCGATCCACCTCCGATCCATTGCCAGCCCTAATAACCAGAGATCAATCAGAGACAGACCCTTAGCTTTAGCTTCCATGCCAGCTCTTGTCAGTGATCTGGGACCAAAAAAAAAAAAAAAGAGCTACTACAATTTTTTTTTATGGGTAAAAAATGTATAGAGTAACCAGCACCAACCGAAGGCGAACGTACGGACAAAAGAAATGGATGACGCTAGGAATATCATGCATATCCCACAAGTCGGGAAGTCACAATATTCATTTGCGTCAAGCAAATAACTCAAGGTGAACCCACAAGCCGGGTAGCCAGGAGAAAATATGTAGGCGAAATGATGCTAAGAATCAAAAGCACAACTCACAATCCGGGAGGTCATTTGATTCTTTTGCGTCATAGCCAAACTCAAGCAAGTCCCACAAATCGGGAAGTCAAGAGGGCCTATACAGGTCGACCCTCGTCAATCCCTTATGTCAAAGATACCGACATAAGGTTGCAGCCGCAGCCTCCGTAAACCCTTATCGCGGTAAACCCAATGGGACAAACCCGTGATAAGGGAAGAGCGCCTAGCGTTAATGCTGCTATAGTGTGCTATTGCCGAGGGCCAGATGTTCAAAACAAGAAGTAAATTGCGGAAATAAAGAAAACAAAATAGAATAGACATTTGTTTTGATTTTGAAGACGAGAGCTTCCTTATCAAGTCTCGCCCCATCAAAGACAACCTTGTTGCGCGCAATCCAGATGTGATAGACCGTAGTCGCAAGGGCCACCCTTTTGGCCTTGGCCTGCCAACCTGTGTCGTGCCCCTCCTTTCGAATATACTTCAGCGCACTATCGATAGTGCTCATGGCCCTTGTAATACCTAGCCAATGCCTGATACGCTGCCAGATGTAGGACGAAGAGGCACATGTGAAGAAAATGTGGGCATGAGACTCATCTTCCATTGAACAAAGACCGCATACCAGAGGGGTGTCAAAGTATGGGGTTCTATCCTTGGTGCGAAGTTTCTTTATGGTGCACATCCAAAGGATGAAGGCATGCTTCGGCAGTATGCAAGGATTCAAAATATCACGGGACCATGTGACTGCATTTCCTTGAGGTCTGAAGAAGTTATATGCAGCAAGTATACCGCCTGAACCCAACGCTACCCTGTGCCAAGAAGAGATAGTGTGGATGGCACAGGCTTGGGATCCAACGCGATTTACAATCAGGTCCCGAATCATAATTAGACGCTTAATGAGGGATGAGTCCCCTTTTTTTGCTTCCCAGGACCAAAAGTCACAATTAAGTAGGTATCTTTGATGGATCCAGCGCACCCAGAGGGTGTCCTTTTTCTGCTCAATATCCCAAAGACATTTGGTGAGAAGACAAATGTTCCAGGCACGAATATCCCGAAAGCCAAGCCCTCCTTCCGCTTTAGGCTTGCAGCAAGTTTTCCAAGAGACAGGAGGGTGATCTGACCGCCAGAGGAAGGTCCTACAGAGGCGAGTAATTTTATCGCTGACAGTAGCCGGAATGGGCATGATTGAAAGCCAGAAACATTCCACGCCCTGAATTACTGACTTAATGAGTTCCATTCTGCCTGCATAAGATAGAGTTGAGCTGCTCCATGCGTTGATGTAAGAAGCTACTTTATGAATAAACGGCTCATAGTGGATGACCCTCAAGCTTTTAGCATCTAAAGGGATGCCCAAATAACGGAAAGGCATTGAACCAATCTGAAAGTTTGTAATGCGCTTTATATGGTCCAACTCGTCCTCAGGAATACCCGCAGCATAAAGGTTCGACTTTAGAGCATTCGAATTAAGCCCTGAACAGCGACCGAATGCATGGAGGCACTCCATAATAATTCGAATAGAGTGTGTGTCGCCCCTGGAAAGGAGTAATAGGTCATCCGCGAATGCCAAATGGGTTATTCGAAGACCTCCACATTTCGGATGATAATTAAACTCCGCCTCATATGTATGCTTCTTGATCAACCTAGATAAGTACTCTAGGCAAATGACAAAAAGAGACGGTGAGATAGGGTCGCCTTGGCGAAGACCCTTCTGACCTTTGAAGTGGCCATAGATGCTGCCATTGACGGAGACAGAATATGATGCGGAAGAGATGCATTCCATAATAAGGTTGACAAACCGTTCAGGGAAATTAAGATCAATCAAAACAGCCCGTAAGAAATTCCAATCAACAGAGTCGAAAGCCTTGGTAAGGTCGACTTTGAGCATACAACGTGGCGAGACCCTCTTACGGCTGTAGCTGCGTAATAGCTCTTGTGCAAGGTGGATGTTCTCAACCATGCTCCTTCCATGGACGAAGGCTGATTGTGCTTGATCGATAATACCACTAAGAACCGTTTCCACCCTCGAAGCTAAGATCTTGGTGATAACCTTGTAGAAAATATTGCAGCAAGAAATCGGTCTATAATCACCAACCGTTGAGCAATGCGAAGTCTTTGGTACGAGAGCAATAATAGTGTGATTGACCTGTTTTAGTAGGTATCCCGTAGCAAAGAATTCCTTAACAGCATCGCAAAATTGCTTACCTACAATGGCCCATGATTTCTTGTAAAAACAGGCCGTAAAACCATCCGGACCTGGGGCCTTATCGTCCCCCATCCCGAACAGTGCCCCTTTTATTTCAGCATCAGTGATCGGCCTGATCAGGTCCTCCCCTTGGGTGTTGGAGATGCACGGGCCAGACGGAATTACAGTAGGGTCAACAGGGATACAGTTGCCCTTGGTGCCAAGGAGTCCCTTGAAGTAATTTACGAACTCAGCAGCAACCTGGTTGACGGAGTTTGTGGTGGAGCCATCACCCTTAATAATAGAGGCAATGAAGTTTCTGGCTTTGTTCCGCTTAACCATGGAGTGGAAAAATTTAGTACATCTATCGGCATTCTTAAGGTGGTCACATTTGGCGAGCTGTCTCATGAAACTCCTCTCGGCATCAGTGAGATGAACAACTTTATGCCTTAGAGACCCAATCAGCTCCTGGTTGCTAGAGTCATTTGGGTTGGCCAGACCAAAAGTTTGGGCCTCAGCCAATTCCTCCTTCGCCCTCTTAACTCTAGATGAGATATGAGAGAAGTTCTTATCGTTGAGGCGCTTGAGGGGCCATTTAAGGCATGACTGTTTACGACATAATATGTATTGGGCTGTACCCCAGCAATTACTCGACCAGGCGTCAGTGACAATATTCCCAAAGTCATGGTGGGTAGTCCACATGTTGAAAAATCTGAATGGCCTGTTCTGGGGCCTTGTATGTTCAAATAAAGAAACAACACAAGGCGAGTGATCCGAACAAGTCCCAGGCAGTAAGAATTTGGCATGACCCAACCAGCCATCATTGAGCCATTTGGCGTTAACCATGGCCCTGTCAAGTTTGCTCATTTTCCCCGAGACGAAGTACGTAAAGTTGCAGCCTGAAGAGGGGAGGTCTGAGAGACCGACAACATTGCAACAGTCCGTGACGTCCCTAATGTCGTAATTGGTGATCTGCGCCATGTTGAGTCTTTCCTCTGATTTCATGACAGTGTTGAGATCACCCAGAAACAGCCACGGAAGGTTCAATGTAAGACCATAATTCCGCATAGAAAGCCACAACGGTCTTCGATCAGTGATGGAGTGTAAACCGTAGACAAAAGAGACATGAAAGGATTTAGAGGAAATCCTGCATGTTACATTACAGTGAATAGCTTGCGGGTGAAAGTCAATGAGCTGGAGTAGGACTTTGGCCGGGATCCACATGATGAAAATTCTCCCGGCCAAATGAAGATCAAAATTATGGGCCACTTCCCAGCCACTAAGTCTCCCATAATTCATAAAACGTTGCAGTTTGGAAACATTGAGTTTAGATTCCAGGATGCCAATGACGTCTATGTTCTCATTCTGGACGAGTTTACAAATCCCGTCCTTTTTGGAGGGGTCGTTTAGACCCCTAATATTCCACGAGGCAATGATCATTTCGATAGGCCTCCGGGCCTAGGGCCCTTCGGTATATCTACATGAAAATTATTGTTCTGCTTCTTGCTCTTCCCACACTTGGCCATACTGGCATACATGACCTTACTAGGTGGCATAGCCGGACCCTTACTTATGGTCGCGACCTTGCCATTCTTTCCAACCAACGTGAACCCGTCATCCTGGGGGATTATGAGAGCTGGAAGGGTAGTCTGAGTACCTGCCTCAGTCTGGAGCCCCACCGTTGTGCCCGCATTAGCCGAATCACTGGTAACAGAGTTTTGAGCATCAAGAAGTTTGTTACCAACTTTGGTTTGATCCCCAACAGGCTGGTCCCTAAGAATACCTGGACCAGCCTCTGAATGAGTGTCCAAAGGATGATCAGTCCTCCCCTTAACAGTTAAAATCTGAGAGGCATGCTGACCTGTGCCAACCTCAGTTTGTACCCTTGAAGGCTGGCCCCCATGAAGGAGCAGAACATCTCCATTGTCACAACTTTGCAGGCCTGCGCCAGCCTCGGTCTGAGCCCCCAAAGGCTGGCCCCCAATGTTCACCGAAGCCTTATCACCCGTGCCATTCTCAGTTTGTATCCCGGAAAACTGGCCCCCAAGAATGCAAAAGTTCCCACCTTTATCGGCCCCGGTTTGCAACTCCGAAGGCCGACCTACCGATTGGGTCGCTTGGCACTCCTTGTCATTACCTAGCTTTGGACGAGGAGAGGAAGGAGGGGTAGCAATGTATGAGTGTACTGGCTTCCCCTTAACCCGCCTTTTAGTGGACGCCGAATGGTCCTCACAATCAGTATCGGAATGCCCAACCCTTCTACATTTTGTGCAAAAGGAAGGGAACTTTTCATAAAGGATTTTCTGTACAATAGGTTTCGCTTTGCCTATATCAAGCCTGATTTCATGCATTGGGTCTTTGGAAACATCTTTGGAAACTACAAATTTTCTGTATACAAATTGTTGCAAGTGTTTTAAAGTTAAAGGACACATCCTTTTCTTTGGTGCCTCCAAAAATTGATATGACGAAATTATCGTACAAATAGTTTTAACTGTTCAATTATATACTGGTCCTCTACATTGGTCGACGTACCGGCCCCTCTTGACATTAATCTTACTGTAATGAATTTATTTGTCTTTTCTTTTCTAACTTCGGAAGTGCATTAACTCCTCAATCGTATTCCTGATCAATCATCTCGCGTCATAGACAAAAAAGGAAATCGTAAACGTGAAAACTAAGATGAAATTGAGTAGATACCTACCAGCGGATTTATATATTCTTAAACAAGTCCAAACATATATATATCTATAGAGTTTAGGTTATATACACGATATTTTTACATGTTCTCAGTTAACTTATTTTATTTTTACTACAAATCTTATAATGCAAAAAACTTTCATGTAAATATCTTTTGATCGGTGACATGATAATGTAAGAAACATTTATAGATTATCAATGATGTATATAACTTGAACTTACGTTTATATTAAATCTACATATGTTATTATAAAGTCAGAGTGTTATAGTATTTCAAATTCAACATCTTATCTATGATGAGACACAAGTAATACAGTTGCGTATAACTTGAATAGAAGTCATGATCAATATGGTACTTACAGGATGACTCGATTAAGAAATAAAGTTACGTACATTCTAATATTTGACATAAACCATATTAAGATTTCAGATTCACAATTATACAAATTTCACATATCAACTATGAATTTCTCTTCTACAACTTAAGGACCATATTTCTTGAAGAGAAAAAAAGGTCATATCAATGATGGGTTTGGCTGTTATTATCACTAGGGCTGCTTTGTAATCTCCCCGTCAAAAATATCACGTACCGTTACTTTCTCTCCAACATGGTCCCCTTTCTTTCTAACTTTCCCTTTTCGTCTTGCGGCAGATAGGGCCCACTGGTCTCTTAGTGGTCCCAAAAACAGCCCAAAATGAATGTAACTCAATTTAACGTTATCAGATTTATCAACCTTTTTTCACCACTTTCTTTTTCTTTTTTTCACAACCTTTCATTTTTTTCCCCATCACCTTTCTTTTTCACTTTTTTTAACCCTCTAGCCACAGTTTGACCAATAGAGGTACGATACCAGCTCAGAAGTGACTCATTTGCTGACGTGTCCACATGTTTATACAACTTTCTTTCTTTATTAGTAAAAAATCTACTGAAATTTCACACATAGCAGGCAAATCTAGTATTAAAATTGAAATGTTTACACTAGCTCCAACTAGGAAACTGCACTTTTCTATGCCACTACTCCAAGAATAAGCAAAAGTTGTTACATAAACCATTATTATTTTGTTTTCTGGAAAATTATCGATTCATTAACCACTAAACAGTGCTGCAGTAAGGCGAGAGTCATAAATATTGGAGTCACACTCAGCCAAACTTTCGAAATATAAAAAGATTAGGAGACAATATGTAAAATTTAGGCTTTCGTTTTCATTGTATTTTTAAGTTGTAAAATGTTCCTATGAAGTACGATGTGAATGGAATGGAAGATGACGCTCCATGTACCAGAAAAATTATAGAATACATTTTTTATTCATTTAATAATGGTATGACATACTTTGTTTATTAAAGTATAGCTAATTAATTCACTAAATTGTAATGAATGATCTTCTTAGAGTTAATTTACTTGTTGGGATGTATAAGTTTTATTTAATGTTTATAGGGGAAAAAAGCCCGAATCAATGTTGGACATAGAACTCAATAATTTTAGCTCAAATCCTATATTTATATTATTTATTTAGTTTATGAATTAAAGTTAGAATTTAAAATTAATAAATTAAAAATCTGACTTTACCTCTAGGCTAAACTAAAGATTATTACTGTAAAAATAATTGAAGGATTGAGACACGCATCGTAAGGGAGAAATATATTTATAGCCGTCGATTTCATAATGGACGGTGAAGATAATTTCCTGCGGACTTCCGGAAAGATCGAATAATTAATGCAAGTCACGGGACGACGATGTGGAAGCGCCGTATATTGACGTGTCAATATTCAAAAGTGGAAAAAGAAGTAGGCCCCAAACCGCAGTGAAACACAAAGTTCCCCGAACAGTGCGGGAGAAAAGTTGCGTACACGTGGACGTTAATGACATGGCGTTATCATATACGGAAAAGGGACCCACTCCATACTGGCGCCACGTCATGCACGACTCAGCCACTGAGAATGACCTTTTCAATGAAAATTGTATTTAGACTATTTTGACTCCAACCTCGTTTTAAATTTGTCCACAATGTTAAGGTAACAGCAGTGTGGAGCAACTTCACTTCTATATTTTATGGTAAGAGAGTTTAAAACAAAGTCTGAATTAACAATTTGAGATAGAACATATTGTTGTGTTTTTTGCTTTTCAAAAGGATATAAGTGAAAATTATTTTTATTTCAGCAACGTTTGTTGATTAGGGACTTCATATTAGTACATGTTAAGAGTCCTGAATCGGATATGGAATGGAAACATGAACTCCTTATATAGAATTGTACAATCCTCACCCTACAAGTTAACTTTTGGAGTTGAGTTAGGCCCAAGATCCATTATTTACATGGTATCAGAGCCAGACTCATTTCAATTATGTATTCACCGATGTTGGACCTCTAAATTATAACACGCTTCAGTGAACAACGTCTGGGCGTGCGGGGGAGTATTAAGAGTCTCGAATCGGATATGGAATGAGAACATGAACTCCTTATATTGACTTGGACAGTCCTCACCTTACAAATTAGCTTTTAGATTGAGTTAGACTCAAGATTAATTCTTTACCGAATCAAACAATGACATGTTCCTTTTAAACTGTTTTCTTTTTTTACATGAAAGTTCCATATTGTGATGAGTTGATGTGGTAAAAGGTTCCTATTTGTGTCAAATGTAAATTTGTTTGTGAAATAAAAGGAGGGTAAAATAACAGTTTTTGTAATGATAAAGAAGTAAACTTAGAAAGATAAAGTAACTTTGACTATTCACTCGCTGTCACTCCCAATTCTAATTCGTCTCATCTCATTTCACGGTGAAAATTAGAAAAAATTTCATTATGCACTCATTCTTGTTCTTCTTTATACACTTGAGTCTCCACTCTCCAAAACTTAATACAGAGATATTTGAATATTAAAATGTGTTAAGATTAAAACATTTGAATTCTAAATATTAATTAAATATAAATATGTTACATTAAGATCTTGATGATAAATAATTCATTTATTTTTTATTTTTTTACCACCTGATTAGAACTTATCTTTATTTGAAAATTAATAAATAAAAAACAAATATATTAATTAACTTAACACTATCTCAACAAAATATTTTTAAAAATTATATATATTATTATTGGTTCTTTGAGGGCTAACTATGGTGGTTATGGGTGTCGACTGTGGTTAGCAGCTAATGATGGTGGTGGCTGACAATAATGATTAATAATGATAGTTGATGGTGATAGTTAATTATGGTAGCTATAATTATGGTTGATGGTTGTGCTAATGGCGGTGATAAGTGATAGTGGTGGTTATTAATATATAGTGGTTGTTGGTGTTACGATTGTCGATAGTGATTAATGGTTGCTGTTGTAATGGCAGCTGATGGTTTATAATTGTTAAAGATAATTATTGGTGATCGGGGGCGGATTTAGATGGTTGGGAGGGTGTTCCCTCGAACACCCTCGACAATAAATTATATTGGATAGATTTTTTGTGTTTATGTACATATATTAACTTTTCAATACCCTGAATAAATACAAAATGTTAATTCAAGCGTCCAAGATGTTCAAAATTATCTCTAGCGTCCTAAATTTGATTCTCAGGGATGACAACTTATTGTGGTGATTGATCATGACAACATTAATTGTGGATGAGGATGGTAGTTATAATTAAGATGGTATTTCTATACTATCAATTAATTAATTTCAAAAGCACATTTTAAAATAAATATCCTGTGTTCCTTAAGTTTAGTTTCGATTTTTGTTCTTTTATCTTTTTCTTTTTTTTGTTTAACTAATTGATCTCCCCACTATCTTTACAAGGCTGTCCAGTCCATCAACATAAGGCTAACGGGTTGATTAGGCTGGTCTTACTTCTTACTCCTAGGAATCAAGTCTATTTTAATGACTATGTGCATACATGTGTTTTGAGCTCCTTTCCATCTTTCCACAGAATTATCAACTAATTGACAAATAAATGGTTTTGAAACATAATTTACTGTCTTCAAACTCCTAATTTTAATTATTTAATAGTTGATATTGAAAGTAGATTTATGTCTTAGAGATAATTTGTATTAAGACAAATATATTTTATACACATTCGTATTATTATTAACGTAGATTAATATTTTGGCATTTGCAATTATTGAATTATTAATTGATTGTTTATAATATTCTATAATATGCATCCCTCGAGGTTACGATGTTATTAATAATGTGAGATATTAATATTATAACGTAACTCTTAAAATAGTCTCGACTAATGATCAATTGATCATCGAGAATGGGATATCGATGATATGTGATAAGTCGACATGTGGTCTGCATCACATCCTTAGAGGATGTAGTATGTCTCACATGCTACGAGTAATGGCTACTCATTATGGACACATGGATACTTTGGAAGTATTGGTATACCCGGATGATATACTGTTTGTTATACTTTAAACTTCCGTTGTGCCTTACTTATGTGTTTTGAACCCACAAAATCCTTCAGATATTCGGCTATATTTTAAATGTAGATTTTTAATTATATTTTGTCCTATATTTTAAATACTTTAATTGTGTTTTAGTTACTCTCCCAACATTGTATACTTGATACATATGTTTTACGGTGTAGGACTTGATTTCGAGCCGAATAAATAATTTAGAATTTAAACGGATGAAATGAAGCTTCAAGTTTGAGGAGAAGCCCACCCCAAATTGACTGGAATTGAGCTTTGGGGTCGAGAACCAAGTGTTAATAATGATAAAATAAAACGCCCAGAAATTACCCTAACATGTCGTGTCCTGCATCGTGTGGCACGACGTGCCAGGGAAATTTGGTGTGTGTGTGTGGAGGGGAGGAATTTTAGCTTAGAGCTCGCAGAAAATTAAGGTCCTCAAAAAAAGCCTCGTGCCCTATGCCCTGTGAAACGGCGTGCCAGGCGTATTGTTGGCCTGTGCGGAGCAGTTTTGTTTATTAATGTTATTTTTGTTACTCGGATATTTCTATACCGTATAAATGTTGGGATATAATTGTTGTAGGAAACGAGAAGTAAGTAACTATTATAATAGTAGAAAGTATAAATAAACTATTACAATAAAACTGGAAATCAAAAACCTTAACAAACTGCTTGTGTGATTCGCTGAGTCGAGTGATGACACTCTTTCTTTAAGACAAGATTGCCCCGTATGTCTCCTTTTACGGTGTTGAGCAATAGTCTCCCAAGATACAACATCAACTTTAACAAGTGAGCAAAGGAAACTCAAGTGTTACTCTTGAAGAACTTTGAGTACAGTAACTTCGCTAGAGAGGAAGAATATAAACTCTGAAAATCTGTAAAATATTTTCTAAGTGTTGAGTGTTGTGTTCAATTGAGTTAAATGCCTCAATTTATAGTGTCAAGAGAAGACCCCTCATCTAGCCAACTAATGACCTTCAATAGCCATGTAATGACACTTGAATGAGAGGTTACACTCAGCCAAATAATGACTGAATTCATGTGGCAAGTAATGGAAAATCAATGCTCCAAAACCAGTCCAAAGGTCAGATTTTTTCAACCTCCCGTCGCAGCTTTCTGCCTTCGAAGCGTCGCGGCTCCAGTAACTGGCCGGCCAATTTTAGCCGCGGTGCAACCTGTGAGGCGCCGTTGAGCCGTGAAGGGCCGACTCGTTTCATCATCAACAGTCTTAAGCCCAATTTTGACCTGCTTTGGCTTGAACACTTCAACCTTTGTCAGACAACCCTACACCTTTAAATATTTATAGGTGGATTTCTTGCCATTCCATGATTCATATGGAGTTTTGTCATTACCCTTATGTGGGACTCTGTTAAGAATCGTATTAGCGGTAAGGACAGTTTCTCCCCGCATGTTTTGGGGATGACTGGAATTGATGAGCAAGACATTCATCATTTCCATCAATGTGCGGTTCTTACGTTCCGCCACACCGTTCGATTGAGCTAAGTATGGAGCCGTCGATTGATGAACAATGCCTTATTGGGCACAAAATTTCTCAAATGGCGCAACATATTTTCCCCTTCTATCATTACGAATGGATTTAATCTGCATGCTTAGTTGGTTCTCAACTTCTGTTTTGTAACGTCGGAACGCTTCAAATGCTTCATCCTTACTTTTCAACAAGCAAATGTAACAATATCTTGTGTTATCATCAATGAATGTCACAAAGTACTTGTTCCACCCTCTAGTTTGTGCAAACTTCAAATCACATATATCTGTGTGAATAAGTTCTAGAGGAGCTGTATTCCTTTCGACGGATCGAAAAATAAGCTTTGTGAGTTTTGCCTCTACGCACACCTCACACTTATGTTGAGGGTATACGTCGATAGACGACAACAACTCCAACTTTATCAACCTTTGGATGGATTTGTAGTTGACATGTCCTAATCTATGATGCCATAAATTAGAGGACTCAAGCAAGTAAGATGAAAAGGCTTCAATATTATTGCTTTTACGTAATGCAGACATGGTATTTACTTTGAAGAGGCCTTCACATACGAATCCTCTTTCCACAAACGTTCCATTCTTAGTGACTACAAATTTATTGGACTCAAACACTAGCCTAAAACCAGCATTAACCAATAAAGGACCCGAAATTAAATTTCTTCTAATCTCAGGAACATGCATTACTTCCTTCAGAGTGAGCTCATTTCCAGAAGTCATCTTCAGGACTACCTTTCCTACCCCCAGCACGTCAGAGGAAGCGTTGTTGCCCATGAACAACTTCTTGATTGTAACCGGTGTATAAGTGGAGAAGGCATCTCTGTTGAAACAGATGTGTCTTGTAGCACATGTGTCCATCCACCATTGCATAGGATTCTCAACCAGGTTTGCTTCCAGCACCACCGCTGAGAACTACTCAATCATGTCGTCCAGAAACTGGTCCTTGACAACGTTAACGTAAGCCTTGCCCTTAGCCTTGGCCTTCTCTTGTTGCTCAATCTTGAGCTTGCGGCAATCCTTGATCATATGACCAGGTTTCCCACAGTGGTGACAGTTTCCTTTGAACTTCTCCGTTGCTTGGGTCTTGCCGTATTTCTGGAACTTGTGCTTCTTGCTTAGATTCCCTTTGGCCTCAGCCAGATTTGCCTTTGCCTCAGCTGGTTGTTTACCCCTAGGCAAGGCCTTTTTATTATCTTCCTGAATTTGGAGTTTGATAATAAGTTCTTCAAAGATCATCTCATTTTTCTTGAGCTTTAAGTAGCTCATAAACTCATTCCACGAAGGAGGTAACTTTTCAATAAGTGATGCAACAAAAAACTGCTCATTTGGCTTCATTCCTTCCAAATCCAAGTGATGTAAAATCATTTGGAATTTTTGGACTTGGGACATCACTGTTTTACTTCCACCATTTGAAATTTCATAAATTTCCCAATGATGAATTTCTTAGTACCTGCATCTTGTGCGTTGTACTTCTTTTGCAGTTTATCCCACAACTCTTTGGCAGTGCCAACGGTGCAATACACCGTGTAGAGAGTGTCTGACAAACAGTTCAATATGTAATTCTTACACATGAAATCACTATGACTCAATGCATCAAGAACCATCTTCATGTCATTAATGACATGGATACCTAGGCCCCTTCACCCGTTTCAGAAGGCGAATGGTCCATTTCATCTCCAGCTTGTGGAGGATCTTCTGTTAGGAAACGTGTCATTCCCATAAAAGTCAGATAGAATAGCATATTGTGTTGCCGTCTCTTGAAGTTTGACCCCATGAACTTTTCAGGGCGTTCATGGTGAAATCCAGCAGGTGGAGGAACGACAACATTCCCTTAAGTGGCAGCAAAGGCGTTGGATGAGCCTTGAGCAACCGAAAAGGCATTAGGAGTGCCTTGAGCAGTGGGGAAGGCAGAGGGATTGCCTTGAGCAGCATCAACAGAATCAGAAGCAGTTTGATTTATACCAGTCATCTTTCTAACTTAGTTACTTACAACAAAATCTTGTCTTAAAATTGTTGGGATACAATTGTTATAGGGAACGGGAAGTAAGTAACTATTACAATAGTAGAAATGATAAACAAACTATTACAATAAAACTGGAAATCTAAAACCTTAACAAACTGCTTGTGTGATTCGCTGAGTCGAGTGATGACACTCTTTCTTTAAGACAAGATTGCCCCGTATGTCTCCTTTTACGGTGTTGAGCAATAGTCTCCCAAGATACAACATCAACTATAACAAGTGAGCAAAGGAAACTCAAGTGTTACTTTTGAAGAACTTTGAGTATAGTAACTTTGCTAGAGAGGAAGAAGATGAATTCAAAAAATCTGGAGTATTTTCTAAGTGTTGAGTGTTGTGTTCAATCGAGCCAAAGGCCTCAATTTATAGTGTAAGTAGAAGACCCCTCAACTAGCCAACTAATGACCTTCAATAGCCATGTAATGACACTTGATTGAGGGGTTACATTCAGCCAAATAATGGTTGAATTCATGTGGCAAGTAATGGAGAATCAATGCTCCAAATCAGCCCAAAGGTAAGATTTTTCCAACTTCCCGCGGCGCAGCATGGGAGGCGCCGCGACTCCGACTGTTGTGGCGCCGCGACCCTTCACGGCTCCGTGACGATTTCCGACTCGTTTCATTTTACACTTCTTCCTTCCTTTACCAACATGGAATACTTTATCATTTGGCCAATAACCGTCCATAATTCTATGTCTCAAACGTATTACATACGTACAAATATCTCTTTCACTAATGAAATTTGCGATACTTGGCACTACGTGTGCACGTGTGTGGAAACGACGTTTTCGACGTGCGAATCCAATTGTTCGAGTCATAAATTAATGGGATATACTTAATTTCACATTTAGTAAATTTTCAACGATAAATACATGTAAAACATGATTTTTAAGGGATTTTTGACCTATGAAGTTCAAGAGGACAGCTAGAGTTGGAGACACGAGGATTCTACGAGTTTATCTTTAATCTTGCATTATTTTCCTATGATTTTTGAGTTGTTATTCGTGACTATTAGTAGATAAACTTCTTTTCTAGAATTTTGATGGAATCATTACTTGTACTTTGATTTGATTTTGTTCTTCTTAATTAAAGTTTGTTTAACTGCTCTTTGTTTGCGAATTAGTTGACATGCCATCACTAATTTGCGTCCTTTTAGTCTTGAATTATGTAGAGGATTTCTAAATTAGGATCAGTTAAATAATAACACTTTTAACCTACAAAATAATTTAAGGGGCGACTTTAAAGAGATCAATAAGGAATCCTTAGCCCTTGTTGCCATCTAGACGAGCCGTAAAAATATTCACTTAGAATATGTTCGGGAGAGCATTCTAAGAAATTATCGCTAGATTTTTGGAAGAAACTAGTGATAATCCTATCTGGTGATTGATGGGATATAATTAAGCCGAAATTAAGGGGAGTGTACAATTGATGAGAGCGGTAATTTGGCAAAATCATTATCTTGGATTTTTTAGTCATCGAATACTCTAACGTTTAATTTAGTTAGATATTTTATTTAGTCTTTAATTGTTAGTTCTTTATTACTCAAAATATCATCAACTTTTTGTTGTTTAAATTATTTGAGTGTTAAATTAGTACTATTCATTAGCAAACACTAACTGAAGTTCTCTGTGATTTTAATTTTGGACTCTAAAATTAAATTATATTTATAACAATCGCTTATCTTTTTTAGGATGAGTTTGGGCGTGATCAACGGTGAAGGAAGTATAGGATAATAAAAATATCGTGTTCAAAGTTGGAATAGATTGAAGTAGGATTCTCGATCAATTGTTTGATTTTTACTTATTTTGTGAACTTGAAAGGTACTATACTAGATGGACCTTATTGTTTACTCTTGTAATTAGTTGTAAACTGATGAATTATACTAAGTCAAAAATTTAAAAGATGTTCTCGAATTAAAGTTTAAACTAAATGGCATTTTTATGTCAGAGACTCTAGTAAAACATTTGAAGAGCTTGAGTAGTTTTACTTTTTAAAGTGAATAGAAAGTGTAAAATTCAAATCCAAAGAAAAAAAGGTCACCATTCACTTTTTAATTCTTGTGACACTATTCAATTAACAATACTCCATCTTATATATCTTTAGACATTTTATTTAATTTCAGAAAATATTGAAAATATAGTTTTATTCTCTTTTATCCTTATACCCATCATATTTTACTACATTCGCCCTATTTTATGTGGTGATGATAATTTTACATGTCTTTTCATTTAAATGAGTGTTAATGAAAGTGTCAATAACCCAATTCATTAAGGAATATTATAGAGATGTATTTTGAAAAAACAACAATAACATAGTCAGTTGAATCCACAAGATATTACATTAAATATAATAACAATAATATATCTAATGTAATCAATATGTTAAGTGTGATCTCACCAAATGTTAATTAAATACAATAACAATAACATATCTAATATAATTCCATAAAATGTTAAATTAAATAGTATTTCCCTCCTCCCCCCAACCCCAACAATAACATAATCAGTTGAATCCACAAGATATTACATTAAATACAATAACAATAATATATCTAATATAATCAACATATTAAGTGTGATCTCACCAGATGTTAATTAAATACAATAACAATAACATATCTAATATAATTCCACAAGATGTTAAATTAAATAGTATTCCCCCCCTCTCCCTCCCCCCTCCCCACTCCCCACTCCCCACTCCCCACTCCCCATTTTGGACATATAAAAAAAGAAAGCATGTTATAATGAATTTTATATACTTCCTTTGTTCGGGAAGTTGTATGTTTTACTTTTTTTTTTCTATCATTTAATTTTTTTTTTTATTAATTTGACAACTCTTTAACTTTACATCTTACATAATATGTTTAGGACGACAAAATAATAAAAAAATTATGTTATACATATTTTTAATTTAAAATTATAAAATTTAAAACATTCTTTATTTTCTTAAATTTCATGTAACAGTCAAATTAACCGGAGTGAGTAATATATAAGTCAATTTACATCTTGAACCAAATACCTTTTTGAATATTTTCTTCGTCTCAATTTATATGATGTGGTTTGACTAAACATGAAATTTAAGAAATAAAAGAAAATTTTTGTATCTTGTGGTTTAAAAGATATTTTTGTGGTTATAAATCATCTCGTTAAACGTAAAAGATAAAAATTAAAATTAAATTATTAATAAATAAAAAAATGTATCATTTTTTTAAAAATTACCTAAAAAGGAAAGAATATATATATATATATATATATATAATATATATATATATATATATATATATAGAGAGAGAGAGAGAGAGAGAGCGCGCAACTTTAAACAAAACTTTGTCCTCCTTGTAAGGCTGAGCTTTCGTCAATTAAAGCTAAGCACTTCTCACACCACACTATCTCCCTTTTCAACTCAACTCACTCTCTCCCCTTCCTCTTCCTTGGGCTACTGTTAGTCCACTCAAAATCACTTGCTCGCGAATTTCTTGCTATCCCATTATCACTCATGTATAAGTGATAGTGTACATTTAGCAAGATTTTGGAGTGGAGAATGGCCTATATGTGTACGGACAGTGGAAATCTAATGGCAATCGCTCAACAGGTTATAAAGCAAAAGCAGCAACAAGAGCAACTCCAACAGCAAGAACAACAGCAACAGCAGCAATTCTTGGGTGTCAATCCATTATGCCTAAGCCCATGGACTTCCACTCACCAGAGCTTAACTAACAGTCCCACTTTAGGATATGGACTTACCGGGCCGGGATTTACCGACCCATTTCAGGTGGTTGCCGGAGGACCAGACGGCGGCGAGCCGGGATTTCAGTTTCCCAACTTGGAACACCACTCGACTGGGTTTAGGTTCGCTGATTTCGGAGGTGGACCGGGTGGTGAGTTTGACTCGGACGAGTGGATGGAGAGCTTGATAGGCGGTGGAGATTCTACTGGAAGCTCTAATCTTCAATCTGGTTGTGACGCGTGGCAGACCCTTTACGAAGATCCGTTCTCGAGTTGTCCGAATCGACTCAGTATAGGCTCTTCTCCTCCTCCAACTACCGATCTCAATGGAGTTATTTTTTCCGAAACCCAGAAAAATCTGAACTCACTAACACCACATGCATCTCCATGGGTCCCACCATCTCCTCCTGTTGTTCAATGTAAAGAATCCAAGGTGGTGGTCTCAGTTGATTTACCCTGTAGTAGTTCCCCTGAAAGTAATTTCTCCTCCAAACCACTGTTAAAATCCTTAGTGGAATGTGCTAGACTTGCTGACTCAGACCCTGAAAATGCAGTAAAATCTTTGATTCGGGTCAGGGATTCAGTTTCCCAAAACGGAGATCCAACGGAGCGGGTCGGGTTTTATTTCTCAGAAGCACTTTACAGTAAGCTTTCGTGTGAATCAGAAAGAATATTTACTACTACTACTACTACTACTACTACTCCAGAGGAGCTTACTTTATCATATAAAGCCTTTAATGACGCATGTCCTTACTCAAAGTTTGCTCATTTAACGGCTAATCAGGCTATTCTAGAAGCAACTGAAAAGGCAACGAGGATTCACATAGTAGATTTTGGGATTGTTCATGGGATTCAATGGGCTGCTTTTTTACAAGCATTAGCAACTAGATCAGCAGGGAAACCAGTAAGTGTTAGAATCTCGGGAATTCCATCAGTGGTACTAGGTAATTCTCCAGCACCTTCACTTTTAGCTACAGGGAATCGTCTTCGTGACTTCGCGAAGCTTCTAGATGTTAACTTCGAATTCGAGCCGATATTGACACCGGTTCAGGAGCTAAACGGGTCTAGTTTTCGGATTGACGCGGATGAAGTCTTAGCTGTGAATTTCATGTTACAGCTGTATAATTTACTGGATGAGTCAAATGTTGGGGTAAAAACTGCACTTAATTTAGCCAAGTCATTGAATCCTAGTATAGTGACATTGGGTGAGTACGAGGTGAGTTTGAATGATGTTGGATTTCTACAACGGTTTAAGAATGCATTGAAATACTATTCCACAGTTTTCGAGTCGTTGGATCCGAGCTTGACCCGAGACTCACCGGAGAGAGTACAAGTCGAAAGACTGATACTTGGCTGGAGAATCGCCGGAGCGGTAGGGCAAGATGAAGGTGGAACAAAAAGAGAATGTATGGAAGACAAAGAACATTGGAGAGAATTAATGGAAAGTGCTGGTTTTAAGCCAGTGACACTTAGCCATTATGCTATGAGTCAAGCAAAAATTCTTCTTTGGAACTATAATTATAGTTCATCATATGGATTGATTGATTCACCACCTGGGTTTCTCTCCTTGGCTTGGAATGATATGCCCGTTTTGACTGTTTCATCATGGCACTAATTATTCTACATCAATTATGTGGCCTGGTTACGTTAATTAGGTACTTGTTAAGTGCTTAATTTCAATTTCAATTGCTCTCTGTAGAGTAAAGATGAGTTAGTATAGAAAGATGATATTTTTGAGCTCCCTGGGATCTGGAACAGCAAGTTAAACTTTTGTAGCTTGAATTTCAAGATTAAGCCTTCTCTGTTTATATGAATAGTGTACTCTCTTTAGTGTCTCTTGTTCTCATCTTGGTTTTGTTGTTGCTTCTTTCTTTTTTTGGTGTCACTAGAAGGAAATCGACTATAATTGTGCATTTATTTTGTGAATTAGTGATGTATAATTTAGTTAGTTAATTTTAATTCCAGGTTCCAACTAAGACAATTCAAGTGAATGAAAATGAAATTGGTCTATTATTATGTGATGAGTATAGTATTAGATAAGCATTTTGTTGCTTGCACGGTTAGTGAAGCTTGATGGAAGGAGGTCCTTTTCTCTCAGGTTCTGCAAATGGAAGTTCCATTGACAATGACTTTAAAGCAAAAAACTGTGGGCTAGAGAAATAAAAACAGCTTTTTTCTTGAGCTGCTGCTGCTGTTTCTTTACTGATTTGCTATATCCTTAATTCAGGAAGCCTTACACACTAGTAAAGTCAATCCTTTTTAGCAAGTCTTGTAGTAGTAGTATAGTAGAAATAGTACCACAATTGATTTACGGCAATGCATTAATGACAGTCCCTTTCACTCTGAAATGAATTCAGAACAGTACCCCTTATTACTCTGATCTTTCTTTCTTTCACTCACCTAATTCAGTTCCTTTCATGAAGTGGGGAACCAGCAGCAGTTGATGATGAAGAAGAGCCGTACTCTTTTACAAAACTAGAGGTGGTAGGGGGCCTAATGACTTGTCTGATACACCAAATTCAGACTGAAAGCTATCTTCTGAATATTGTTTGCTCTAATTTTGGACCATCCATAGTGCGCTTTGATCACTACTGGCTCTCTGAATTGCTGAGGAAGTCGTAGTACAAGTTGCATAGCGGGCCATGAATTTGTTAGTAGTAGAAAATTTAAACACTGATGAAAGGTATATATAGCTACCAAGAGTCAATGGATATTTCATTTGAAAAAAATATTAATCAACAAGCATCCAAAAGTGTGGCTTTGGATATTAATCAATGAAATTAGAGATTTATTGGAATAAGGTTCAAATTCTAGTAAAAAAAAAAAACTAGGTAATTCTTGTCCATCTAAATTTTAATGAACAGAGGTGGGTAAGTAGTTTGTAGCATAATTGACCTGAATGCGTACAACATACTGGCTCTGGCACTGGATAATAACGGTAAATATTTCAAAATTGTTTTTTAATGGATGATCAAGTGGCACTACTGTGATATTTTAAATGAACACTTGAATGGAACAAGAAAAAAATTAGGCTGTTTAAAAAGAAGTGGGCTGATGAACAATCCAAGACTCCTAATGCGACCCAGAGCTAAAATTAATTAAGATTATGTGATACTCTGCACTTTACTGGCAATAAGACTGCTAAATATTACCCAGAGCTGATAGATTAGATTATAGGGTACTCTGCATTTTTCACTAGAAAAAGTTGGTCTGACATTAAAAAAATGACAATGATGATGACGATCCACCAAGCTTCGAGAAAAGTGCCCCTCTTTATATTGAAGCTAAATCTGTTCTCTTCTGTAGTTTTCTGCAAATTTATCAATTTTCTAGAGCTCTTACTTCGAGAACTGGTGAGTGTACAAAATTTAAAACAAAGTCAGTCTTGAAAAGACTTGTGGCTGCATATTTTTACTTATAGTAAGACATTTGGCAAACTGAATTAGCAGGTTTACCTACGTTTGATTAACGAGGATGGACACGTGCATGACATGTTGCATTCTTGGTCGCCAGGACGTAGTCAGTGTGTTCTATTTATGAATTAATTTGACACAGAAATCACAAATCTCAAAGTTAAGGGGTCCGTTTAGTAGGGTAGGTCTGATTCAACGGTCGACTGGTCCAACAATGTCAAGACACCTTCTGTATTTTCCTCTATCTTCCTTTTTTCCTTTTCTTTGGTAGGGTAATCATAGAGTTCAACCCCAAAGTAGAGGAGAGTAGTTGTAATAACTTTGCCTTCCTCAAAAATCAAAATATCATTTGCAAAACTTACCTCTTTAGTTAGTCGCCCAAGTGCTATGAAGTTCCGTTCCGATGATGCTATTCAGGAAAATATGATTAACACATGTAAGTCGTATTTAAGTTTCTGAAGTTTGAAAGAAAAAAGGAAAAGAAGAGAGTAAAAAAATTGATCAGCATCAAGCTCATGAAAAAAACTTACAGATACAATTCATATGTCCTCAACAATTTAAAGATCTTTTAGATAATAATAAAATGATTGAATCGGTAAATTACTACATCCTCATTCATCCCCATGAATTTTGGATTTTAGATTTGAGAAATATCTCGGAACGATTTACTCTCAATGAACTTAATTTGTGTGAATTTGAAATAACTAATGAACTTAATTAGCGAATTCGAATTAATCGAGTTACGCCTTTTCTTTCTAACACCCCTTAGGACAGAACTTAATATTTTTTTTCCAAAAAGATAAAGTAATATTAATACAAAAAACCGTAAACCTTTATATTTGGCACCCATCATCATAAGATAGCAAATGCGTTTGCTACTTTTAAAGTGTTTGTAACGGTCGGAAGTACTACAACGACTTTATGTTGAACTTTCTTATATAGTAAAATTTGAAGGTGGAATAATAATTAGAAGATCACTAATACCAATTCATGACCCTAATTCGAATTTGTAACACTACCTGGTGACTAGGGATGACAGGTGGGTATAATTTCATGGATTCAAGATCGCCCCACTTGATTAAGTGTAAGATAACTTTGGCGGGTAGTAGAAGGGTATGTGTATTGAAAATGTACTCGTCACGGGTAGGCAGGTAGGTGATGGATTTGCTATCATACCCGTCTATCCGCCCGCCTTAATTTCACCATAATGACTTTGATACAAAGGATTTCATTCGGCCTAGGAATGTTGATCTGGTTCTTCAATGGTTGAACGGCCCAGTTTGTTACTCCCATTTGGTGGAAAACATTGAAACAAATTGACCACAATTCACAGTAAACCATTTCTATTTCTTTTAAGAAACATTTTGAAGTCGGTAATAGCCGTATTACACCTGAAATATCTCTTAAATTAGTTTTTGAACTTTAATTTTTAGCCACATTGAAATTGAAATGACGAGCGAAATTTTAAAACAAACACTTATTTAAATTTTTTCCTTTCTCAAACATACAAACACAACAACATATCCTAATACTACTTCTTTCTCAAACATGTCAAATATTAGAGCATGGGTCAGCTATACTACTGTGATATTATTTTCTCCCGTTATTATTGTTAATGAAGTAGTTCTATTGTTTGTTAGTTCACCCAATCGATTTCAACAGTGGCAACGAGTCTAAACGTGTCATGTACACATGAAAAACAGAACATGTGTGGCAAAACCTAAGGCGTTAGAGTGAATTTACTGTCATATAAAAACCATACGTGTGAAGCTACAAAAAATCAGTGTTCTGGAACGGAGCATGACGAGGACCAATATCCATGTTGTCCATTGAAAGAGACCTCATCATTGCTTTTGTCCTCTATATATATCCACTTATATTGTTGACGAGAAGCCCTCCGTACAACTCAAGAATGGAGCTCAAGCTCAGATAAAGCACTCAAAGCCATGGTGTTTGTGATGTCTGATTACAAAGAAGAAAACAGATAAAAGTCTTCGTTCAAACTTCAAACCGACAATAACATCGTTATAATCGAAGTAGTCTATTAAATGAAGAAATTGAGTCATGTTTCATTTGGGCCACTGAAGAACAACTTGGACTTCTGCCATTTTATACAACGACTGGGCCTCATCATGTCATATGATCCAACATAGTGCAATTGTAAATATTCTAGCATAGTATTATTGGGAATTTTCTACACTAGATGAGATGTAAATAATTAGTTATAGATTGTTATCTAAAATCAGATACTTAGTGATTAGTCTTTAGTCTTTAGTCTTTTGTCTAGAATCAGATACTTATTAGTCTTTAGTCTTTTGATTATTTGCACAGATAGAAATTTGTAATTTGTATAAAGGCATGTAAATTGGCAGTGACGAATACACAGAAAATTCTTCAATATCATTCTGTGTCAGAGCATTAAGGCTCGATCCAGGTTTTTTTTACAAAGTTATCTACAAAAATAAATCTTACAAAATTCTTCTAGTTAAAACAATGGCTGAAGAAACAGTAGTAACTGTTGGAAATTAGCCTTTGCGGGGAGATGCGTCCACCCATCTTTGATGAATTAAACACTTGTGTTCCGTATGTTGGAGACCTTGTCTCTTTACACATGCATGATCTACGAAGTGAGTAGATGACCGTAGGGCCAAGAATCGTCTAATTTCGTTGAGAAATGAAAGAGATATTGGTCCACGAAGTAAGGTGTTTGAGACATGGAAATGTGGTGTGGGACAAATCTACCACATCGGTGGAAATAGAAAGAATTGTTCTCTATATAAGTCTCTAATGTGGTAAAGGGTTTGGATCCCCAAGGGGTATCCCATGTGTTTAAAGGAGGGAAGACCTAGATGTGCTTGGGTTCAAGGCTAAGCCCACACGCGCGCCGCCGCCCGCCCGTCCCGTCTCGGGCTATTATCTTTTTGGACCAGAAAACTCTGCCAGATGTACAGTTTGATCCCTGAAGTTTCATATGTATCATATGTACAGTTTGGTCCCTAAAGTTTCAATATTTACAGTTTGGTCCCCAAAGTTTCTGGGAAGGTGACGGAAGGCAGAAAGCCTATCGTTGGGATTGTTTTTTGAGGCATTACTTGGCTGATTAACTCCTCCATTAACAGCCCATTACTTGGGCAGTTGGGCAGCCTTTCAATGGCCATTAACAGCCATTACTTGGCTGTTTTAATGCCCTCCTAATGGCCATTAACAACCATGTTTTGGCAGTTAGACAGCCCCTTCTCCTTGCTATATATTGAGCTTCATTTGGCTCAATTCTGTGGCAGAAAATAGTCAAAAATACAGTGAGAAACAGGCAGCAAACAAAGACAAAAGAGAAGAGTAGAGAGAAACTCTTCCTTCCTATTCCATATCTTCAGCAAGTCGAGTCATATTTGTTTTCTTCGACAGGCTCAACCTATTGGCTTTGTAGTGTTGAGATTAAAGTGTTGTTTTATCTTGGGAGACTATTGCCCGCTAACGTAAAAGCATATATACGGGACAATCTTGTCTTAAGGATAGAGGGCTATCCTCGACTCAACACACAACGTTGTAACCATCCAGATTTAGTTGTTTCTTGATTTCAGGTTATCAAGATTCAAGACACAACAAACTTGCGACAGTTCTCAACATTGGCTTTGCAAGGTGATCAAGATTCAAGACACAACACACATGCGGCAGTTTTGAAGATTGACCATTTATTTATCCTTTTGAACATTTGTAATAGTTATTACTTCCCGTACTGCTTTATAAAGTACCATAGAAATCCAACAGTAACTCCTACTGATCCAGCAAATAACAGTGTGAATGGAGCAGTTTATGCTCATACACACCCTTAACATCTTAATTCCTAAGATTCACCTAGGATGAACCTCATCAATGCCATCTTTGATGGAGGAGATCGATTTTGATAGTCCTTTCAGTCGAGAGAAGCTTAATTTCATCAATAGTGCTGGTAAGGCATCAGATCTGGGCCATAAAGATTTTGAATAATGGAGCTCTGTGAATGACATGGTTATTGTCTGGATGTTGAATGCATACTAATTTGGAATACAATTACAATGTAAAAGCACTTATACTATGAAAACAATAGATAAATATTTAGAAGTGAGATTTGACATGCTCCAAGTAAGAATAAAACTTAAAACTAGTCACTATTAACATGTATTGCCAAGTACCATTTATAGATTCCATTAAAATTCAAATTTTGAGCACCTTCCATTCTGTTGCATTCCCCCTCCACCTCTATTGATACACATGACACAAACTCAAACATATCCAATTTTCAATATCCTACTTTTGAATACATTTAATCATTATAAAGAAATCATATAATGACAATAACTCATTACTTTAAGGGCAAAGTGGCAAAATACCTCACAACTTTGCAATTTAGAGTAGATATACCCTCCGTTACAAAAGTGGTGGATATATACATTTGCCGTTACAAAATGGTGCAAAACTGCAAATATATCGTTTTCGCTGACGGAAATTTTCTAAAAAATCGTTTAGCTTATTTTTTAATTAAAAAAAGTGTCTCGGCGCTATAAAAAATCAAATATTTTTTACTTTATTTGAATTTTAAAGTTGGAATTGAAGATGGACTTGTGTTTGGTTATAGTTTTTGCAAAAAAGTATTTGATTTTTTGGACGTATTGAGAGGGAAGAAAGTGAAAATAATATTTTAGATGTTTTTTTAAGTTTATGACCAAACACTAATTTTTAAGTAAAAAAAAAATTGGGAAAAAAGTAAAAAATTCTCCTAATGGGTTCTAGAAATAGCTTCACACTATCCTAAGAAAATTTTAGTCCGTTTCATAAAGCAACACCCGTTTACGTAGCATCAAGAGCACCCCAAAGGTGTGATGTAATGGCTATCTTAAAAGTTTTTCATAAGCAGCTATTTTTTGTTATTTCCGACTTTTAACTAGAGCAACTTGTCTAAAGTAAACCCCCACATATATGATTTGGGCTTTTACAGTTGGGCCTTGTTGTTAGTAGACTAGGCCTTACGTTTACGGCTTCTGATGGGTCTATGTGTGCTGCGCTTGCAGTTGAGCCTCCAATTCGGAGAGGAACACGTCATTTAGCCACTTGTCAGAGAATCATTGGTCAACATATCCGGATTGTTCTTCTTAACCGCCAAATGAAACATCGTACATCTTCTCCAAGAGTCGGTTATGTTTTTGTCCATTCTGCCCCCGCCACGCAAGGTATATATATAGCCTTCAATTTTCCCTGAAGAGCCAAAATACGAACCTTGGAGGTTCAACAATCGTGTTTGCTCTGATGATAGGATGGTCTGTCCTGCCATTCATTCATGCCTTCTTTCCCTCTGGTAAGTATTCATTGAACATGGTTATCTTTTGGTTTTTCTTGTAGGTAATCGATTGGCATTTGCCGGGTGTTACACTGTTGGTATTGTGAATTTGTTACTCCCTCGTCCCAATTTACATGATTCTTTTTTAATCTATTCCAAAAAAAAAAATACATTTTCTTATTTAATAATAATTTAACTTTAAACTTTATTACTTTTTATACTTAATGAGACAAATCGTTTTAAAATTGTTCTTTATCCAATCAAATTATATCATATAAATTGGAACGGGGAGTATATTAAATACACCCTGCAAATTGATATCTAGACTATTGTCTGTATGGGTTTGCTGTCCAGGAAAGCTTGGCTCACGAGGCTGTGGTGCAGACAAATTAAGATTCTTTGCCTCGTTGGCTTGATTTCTCTTATCATAAGCAATTTGTCAATATTGTGTATTCAGATGCGTGGAGAACAATATCCATAGGTATTTGCTGTTGCATGAAGATGTAGTAATAGGTATAGTCGGGACATAAAAAGGCCTAATTTCAGGGGGTTATATATGTCCATTTAAAGTACTCTGTTTACTGTTCTGGCCTTTGCCATGTCAGGTGCGCTTGCATGGCAGGTCGCGATCTTAATAAAATTGTTTTTACGGGTTTTGGGGGCGAGATAGCATGGGAGCTTTTTGGCCCGGGATCTCGACTCTCTTGTGGGGTGTGTGTGTGTGTGTGTGTGTGTGTGTTCTCGCTTCTCTAATTCTTGTGTGCTCCTTCCACCCTGTGTAGATGCTTATATCAATCGTCTGACCCAACTGCTAAAGCAACCTCCCAAAGAGCTATCCTTAGTTGGCCGCCCACATGACGTACAGAGCAGTCAGCATCTTTTCTGCTTGAACTCTGCAATTAATTATAATGCGGGTATTGAAGACAGCAAAAAATTGAGCTGGCTAATTTTTTGATAGCGTAGCAGAATTATTCTAAATACATTGTCAATGGGGAGCAACCTAATTTGGGTTGAATGCTGATAGTTTGTGCAGTTAGAAGATGACTAATGTGATCTCGCAAGTTTAGGACATGAATTTGGTAATGACACCAAAACTAATAAACCAATCTGTAAAACGTGTTTGCACGCAATCCATGTGAACTCCATCTAATCAGCGAAGCAAACCTCACGGACCTCAGGTATGCGTCATAGACTCGTAATTATGCTTTGCTTGGATTCGCAGTAATAATGCATGTGCAACCCATGAAATACTGAATCACTTTCTGGTATCGGACAGTGTTTTCAATTCAATACTTCTGGAATTTGATAAAAAGCTACCATTGTGGTTTATATACATAGCTGCGATCTATGAATTCAGACGTGAGTTCTATTACAGCATATATTTGCCTATTATCCAAACTGGTAGTGGATCCAAAAAATTATACGAACTAGGCACGAGAGTATTAACTTTAGCAAATGAAAATTAGGTTTCATCAAAAATTACATGGCGATTAATGATGATTTTGTTGAAGGATAAATCAAAGCATTTGTAACCACGATGATTAGACGGAAAACCCAAAAACACACACGGAGTACACCGGGCCTGAAGTTTGTTAATTGTGGTGGATGGAAACAACGGATAACACAAGCACTCAAAAACTCGAAGATGAGAATAAGGAGTTTTATTAAATAAAACTTGAAGTGGGGAAGAATATGTCAGACCTTTGGAAGGAATTATGTTAAGGAGATATGTAGCCATTTGGAGAGCATGATGCCAAAAAAATGGGGGTACGGAAGCATGAATCAATAATGTCTGGACAATATTATTTATGGAACAAATTTTGCGTTCGGCTTTCCCATTTTGTGAAGATGTACAAGGACAAGAGAAACGAAAATTTATCCCATTATTAGCACATAATTTCCGAAACACCCATTGTCATATTCTTTGCCATTATCACACTGAATATTTTTGATTTCTCGGTCGAATTGGGTTCTGATGAATGCTCTAAATTAGGAAGATGGAAAAAATTTGAGATTTTTTCGCTATCGGAAACGTCCATAAAAACTTAGAATAATCATCCGAAAAAAGAACATAATACCGATGACCCACAGAACTAAGAACATGAGACGTCCATAAGTAGCTATGAATAATATCAAATGACATTAAAGTATGAGATTTGGAGTCTACAAATGACAACTCAATAATTTTTTCTAAAGAACAAGATTGACAATTTGGAGTACGACTTGTACCCTTACATGAAATAAAACTATTTTTATCTAAAGATGACAAAATAGAGGACCCCCGGATGATCAAGACGAGCATGCCATAAGGAAGGAGAAATGGCTGCAAAAGCTGACGGTAGGGTTTGACTCGATGGACCGGAACTAGGTGTGATAGGATAAAGATCTCCCTACTATCACACCTCATGAGAGGACAACCCGTCTTGAAATCCTTCACAGAGAAACCAAATGAGTCAAATTCAATAGAAACAGAATTGTCAGTAGTGAATTTACGGACAGAGACTAAGTTTTTAATCAATTTGGGGGCGTGTAGGTGTTTTTCAAGATAAGAGGAGGATGAGGGGGAGATAACGTTTTATGATCATAACCACGAATTGGAATAGAATTACCATTATCAACAATTATACCGTGGGGGTTGCTCAAATTGGAATAAGACGAGAGCATACCTGAATCGTATGTCATGTGGGTAGTGGCCCCGATGTCCATATACCAATTTTGGTATGGTGGATTTAAACTAAGCGTGTGCATTGCGACTTCGATGTCGGTAGGCATGGGTGCCGCTGCGTGATGGGCTTGCGGGGGCCGAGGCCCAAGCACCCTTGCTTGCGGTCTCGGCCAGGCTGGCCGATCAGAATCGGTCCAGGCCGGGTTGGACTGGGCTGCCTGGCGATCCAATTGGGTGAAACCGGCTGGGAGGAAAACTGGCTGGGCCCAAACTACTGTTGTGGGGCCCACTGCCACTGCATAGGGGACCACTGTGGGCCAAGAACTACTACTGTTGCTGCTGACCAGCGCGAGGACCCCCACCGCCACCACAATTCTGCCGGCTGCCGCCATTATTGCCGCCGCGGTTCTTGCCATTATTTTTCTTATTTCCACCCTTTTTGCCGCCACCGTTGTTGCGGTTTTGGCCCGAGTTATTGGAACCGGTAGGATACACCGGGACTCGGTCATCATGACTACGGAACTAGTACCGGTAGCCGCTCATTTTGACATGCCTTCTTCTTCTTCTAGTGTAAGTATAGAACGAGCCTGATAAAATTGCGGAAACAGATTGCTTTGCCGAAGAAGCGTTCCCACACCACTATGGGCCTCGGAGAGGCCGAAAACCATTTGGAGGACCAAACGATCGTTCGAAACCGGCGCGCCAACGTTGCGAAGTTGATCCGCCAATTCCTTTAATCTTTTGTAATAAGCCGAAACATTAGGGAAATCTTCCATATTTACGTGGGAGAAATCCTGCTCAAGGGTAACAGCTCTAGAATTTTGATTATCTTGGAATATATCACGCAGTTTATCCCAAGTCGCCTGTGCCGTAGCGTCAGGCTCAATAATTGTTTGCAAAAGGTCGGTAGATATGGTGGAATATATCCACTGAAGGACGGTAGCATCAATAGTCGTCCACAACTTAGGATTATCCTCGCGTTTGGGCACCTCCGTATCCTTAGGAGCCGCGGGGATTATGTGATGGATGACTTGATGCGATCGTGCGTGAATTTGAACAGTTCGACCCACGTCTCATATTAGACGTTTTCTATTTCAAGAACAAGAGGGATGTTATTCTTAATATTAGAAATTGTAAGGGCAGGATGAAACATGTTCCGGGATGTAGACATATTGATAGAATAGTATGTGATTGAGGGATATAGGAGAGATTTTTTGGAAGAAGGGGGTGCTCGTCGGCAAGAAATCCGAGAGCAAGGTCTCGGATTTTGCTAGGGATATCGACGGAAAAAGTGGAGAATTTGGGAGAGAAAATAAACCTAGACTCTTAATACTATGAAAGAAATAATCCCTTGATTATTTTCATTGATTGAAAGGCTATATATACAAGTTACATATTTTCATAATAGGAGAATCCTATTCCTATTCAATACCTAAAACCTTATTCTACTTGGATCCTAATTATACAATTATGGTAATACAATATTATGGTAAGTAAACAATACTATTTACACTACAACATTACCTAAACTAGGAGACTAAAATCTTACCTAATTTATCTATATGTACACAGTTTGTTGAAGGAAACCGAGAGCCATATATACACAATATACACATGTATATTGTGTATATTTAATACTTACAAAGATGGGTCAGAAAGTGCAGTCAATCTGGCAAAAGGAATATTGAGATCATCGATCTCATCCATGAAAGACATCAAGATTCAAGGCCACATTTTAGCAGTATTACCACCAACTAGAAGTGTGTCTCCAACAATGTCTCATGAGATCGTGTAAAGATTGTAGAGATGAGAAGGAATTGCCCATTCAGGGAGCGGATGAGGCGTATTCTGGACCTTGTCCAGAAACCTCAAAAACGAAAGGAGGTGATCTACAAGAGCCTAAAGGGAAGGCGAAGGAGTAAGTGTATTCATGCACCATGCCTATAAAGGTGTTATTTGGCAATTGTAAATTTAAAATCTCATATGTTTGTGTAAGCGTGTTTGTTTTCTCGTAGAGAATTAGCAGGAAACAAATTTGTTTGTTCCCCTAATGTCCGTGTATTAAAAACTTGATTTGTTATGTTCGGCACATGATATATTAATAAAGATTCGTCTTATTGGACAGCATTATCGTTTTACTTACTTTTTATCGACATCGGCACAGTATCTTTATGCCGATCGGTGGCCGTATTGTTTCTTTAAAAGGCTCTTAGGAGTTGTCCTTTTGTGACTGAAACTGTAGCCGTATTGTTTCTTTAAAAGGCTCTTAGGAGTGGTCATTGTATTGACTAGCGCACGAAACACCATAATACTTCCACTGTAATTTGAAATTGTAGTTGAAGGGAAATTTTCCTCGCATACTAATGAGAACAATGGATACTCCAAAGCCAGAGGTAACGCCTGTGCCAGTGAGTGTTGCATCAGCTGCAAGCTAAGCGATTGCAGAAGTCTATAATAGCAACTACAAGGATTAAACAGTGTATTACCAAATTTGTGCATTGTCAGTCTATTTGTAACAATTTCTTACCTTATTCTGCCATAACAAGGTGCTGTTGCTTTTATCAATGTTAATTCTCTTACTTGAACAGTGGCATATGCCCATAATAAAGATGCACTAATATAAGTAGTGCAATTGAAACACTTATTGCATATAGTTCGGTCCTACACTAATGTTAAAAGTAGAAACTACATGGAGTTTCCAAAGCAGCCGCATCAATCAATTTACACTGAACATTAGTTATACTCCCAAGGATGTAGAGAGAAAAACACACATTTTAGACAAGTAGGCAGTAGCATTCTAGATCGACCTATAAGGGTAGGAAATAATAATCTCAAGGTGGAAAATTCCTGTATCAATCTAATGTTGTCATCTAAAATGTGGAGTAAAAAAAATATTGGCACTCATTGTAATAACCGTTAGCTTGAGAATTTTCTTTCCCACTTGAAGTAAAGTACCTGTCGCTTTTCGAGAGTCAATTTAACTAATCTTCAAAGTTAAATTAATTATACTTCAATATTTTAAAATTAAAATTTAGATATTTGAAAGCTATACAAAAATATTATAAGTTTGCAATTTTTTTCATTTTAATATGATAAAGAAATACATCTTAAAATATTGGTCAAAATCTATATTATTTGGTTCTCGAGAAATAACACGTGACAAGCAAAAGTGAACGAATGAAGTAATAACACGTGACAAGCAAAAGTAAATTGATGAAGTATATTGTTGGGTTAGGACCCATTGCTAACGATATCTTGCGAGGAAATGAGTCACCATAGAGTCAGCTTCCAAATTCAGATTCATCTTGTAACTTTTGATTTATAGTTTGTTCCAAAATTATCCCCTTATATTTGGTGGTAAGTCTAATTTTATCCTTCAAACATAACTCTAAACATTATTTGTTCCTTAAGTTTGCAAAACTTGAGTACATATAATCTCTCAAATACAACCTAAACATCTTTCGTCATTTAAGTTTGCAAAATTTGTGCACATATCGTCCATCAAATACAACATAAGCATCTTTCATCCTTTAAATTTGCAAAACTTGAACACATAACGTCCCTCAAAAGCATCTTTCGCCATTTAAGTTTGCAAAACTTGAGCACAACTCGTCCCTCAAATAAAATTTAAGCATCTTTCGTCTTTTAAATTTATAAAACTTGAGCACATATAGTCTTAACTAATATAAATTACATACAACACAGTTAATACTAACGTTAAATTTACCTTTTTTTAAAAATTTCACTCGATATTTGATATGAACTCAATTAAATTCACTTACTTACATTTGAAACCATTAAAAAAATCTGCTTTTTTTCATGAAAATAACATTGCTCTGTTTCACCCCCCAATTAGTTTGCCGAAAACATTTTGTGCCAAAACCAAATTCAAGTCCCCACTATTACATTCCAGGAAGTAAATCGACGAACAAACTAAAATATAAGGTTTGTCAATACTCAATACATACCAACCTTCTGAAAAAGAATTACTTAATTATTTTGCCTTATGGCACTGGTGCCTGTACAGTTGTACTTGTACCAAGCAAATCTTATTTTATCTTCCTTTACCAAAAACAAATATAACTTATATATATTTGCTTAGACGTCCCCGGCCAATAACCAGTATTCACTTTGTCCACCTTAAAACCCACTCGTTTTCTTTTCCTTCGGTATATGCTCGTTTGTTTATCTCCAAAGATAACCGTTGGTGAGAAAGAGGCGGGGCAAACAAATGGCTCCGAAGAACTTGTCGTTCAAGGTTTGTTATTTCAACGTTCAAGAACACAATGTTCTGTTCATATTTAAAAGTTAATACTTGTTTCGACATTCTATAATATAGTAGTACTGAATTTAGTAGTACTGAATTTAGTAGTACTAACGGTTCCATATGGTTGAAAGATAATCCTGGGTTCTTCCTCCATGGCACGTCGGAAAATTCTAGCTGACATGGGTTATGAATTTACACTTATGGTACGTCCAATTTTGGTTTTAATGATTCTATATTTTTTTTTACTAGAACTCGCATTTTCTGGTCAGTTTAGGTTTTGGACCTGGTTTATGTTTTCTTCTCCGAAAAATGTTGCAGTATCTTTTTAGTTGATTTTGACTTGGAAATAATCTTGTTTTTGTGGAGTAGACTGCTGACATTGATGAAAAGAGCATTAGGAAGGATAATGCAGAGGAATTAGTGGTAGCTCTAGCTGAGGCAAAGGTATGCTACCTCTTTTCTACTACGTATTGAATTTTGACTCTTGTTAATGCTTGTTATCTGCTGTGTTTCACAGTTTCCTGAATTATTTGGGCTTTTTCCATGTCTTCTCAATTACTCCCTATGTCCTAATTAATGTGCCACAATTCGGATTTCAAGAGTCAAACAGTTCACTTTTGACCTTGAATTCTGGCATGGAATCTTCAAGTTTTTTGAAATATATTTGGAAACTACGAAAAAAAATACCATAAGTCATAGTGATTGATAATTCAAAATATTTATAAGATATATGAAAATATTATGGTCAAAGAAAGATTTATTTGAAATGTGCCACATAAATCGGGACGAAGGGAGTAATTTCATTAATGAAATTGGTAGAAGTTCACAATGCCAAACCCTATATTTTAGCTAGAATTAGATTGAAACTTTAATCAAATTTGTTTTTATCCAAGTAACTTGAAATGAAGATCTTTGTAGTGTACCTGGCACTTGGCAGGGTAATGTTCTTCTAAGTAAAAAACTAATCATCCTATAAAGGCCAGGACTAATCCTAGTGCAGCTATGTGAGGAGCTCTATTCGTAATTGTTTAGCAAATCTTTTGTTTGCTTACTTGGTCTGTTCTTCTTAGGCAGATGCTATTATGTCAAGGCTCAAAACAACTGATCATATGGAGGAAAATACTCATCCCACTCTATTAATTACTGCAGATACAGTATGTTATTTCTCCAATCTCCACATTAAAATATTTTAAGTGCTATGGCCTTGTTAAAGACATGTAGTTCAAATTATCAAGCACAATACTAAGCCCTATTCATAATTATTTCCCTGATTGAATTGAGGGCTCATCAGAAACCATTTAATGCTTTTCTTTTCATTTATTGGAAAACTAGTTAGAGATATTGGCACATTTAGCAATAAATAAATGATAACACTGCAAAATTTTAATTTTTGTTCTACTTGTACCGATAAAGAAAACTTTAACTAAATTTGAATAGGAGAAGTCTGGATAATGAGTCGAAAGTAGTTTGATGTAAAATTTTCCATTAGACAAACATTGCAAGCTGACATACACTGTAATGGTACTTTATAGATTGACAGCTATTGTGTCGTTAGCTCATTTTATAGTCTTTTGCCTTGCTCTCTAGATTCATTTGACACTCCAGGGTTGCTCCGTGATTTGACAATCTTAATTAATGTCACTGTTAAATAGTATATTGCAAAAATTAGAGTGCTTGTTGAGGCCTTCTAATGATTTTTCTCTTGGATGAAGATCGAATAGATCTTTTTGGCTATATCTTACCTACATCTATTGGTATCAAGGTGGCGGTGTACCAAGGAATTATTAGAGAAAAGCCATCAAGTAAGGAAGAAGCGCGCCATTTCATCAAATGTATGTTTGTATTTGTGGTTGGCAGTTCCATCCAGTATCTCAGCTGGTCAGGTTGTTCTTTTTCTTTTCCAGCATTATTATTTTTCTTGTTATTGCAAATTGCAGGCTATTCGAGTGGTCAAGCCACGGTTGTGGGATCTGTTGTTGTGACCAACCTCACAAAGGGGATAAGAAAAGGAGCTTGGGAAAGGTCAGAGGTATATCTTTTTCTCTGTGTGAAGTACTTCCTATGTGCTGGAGACTATTGAAGTACAACTATGCATTTATACAGTACACTCTTGCTTAAGTTGGTATTTTCCAATGGTGACATAGGCTTAACTGCATCTGATGCACAAGTGTGTGTAATGTGCGAGTGAGGATTAAGGTGATGTGCCATTTTTAAAATATGTCAGAAATCTAATTATAGATATTGGAATAAGTATATTAATGCTTATCCCAGCCTATGAATTTGAGCTTATTTGATCCCCATCCCGATAAATGATTTCTTTTCTAGAAACGAGAAGAATTATTCTCTAGTTATACGCATGGAGTGTGAAACTTTAAATATAGAGATCGTACATACTTTAATAAACGAGACTGCAGCAAGGAAGAGCTCAACTGCCTGATTTTAGTATTTTACCAAGTTTCCTTATGCCAAGATAAACAACTATAATTTACAAGTGGAATTCTTGAGGAGCATTTACTAGAAGTTTCTATTTTGTGAGTTGTGACGTCAATTTCTTCCTTTGCATGCGCTGCTAAGTCTTCGAGTGTTGGGACCGTTAGAATACATGACTTACTGGGTCTCTTGCTATAATGTTGGAGCCAGAAAATTTCCAGTAATTGCTGTGTCTATTATAGATTAATAGCTAGTTCAAATAGCATTTCTCAGCAGGCAACCGTTTGTTGAGTAGAACCTCGTTCATCAATCTATCAGTGGAAAGAGCCCTAATCCTGACTTCTCTAGCTAAACAGACAGGCACAAGCTGAGCCAATACAGAGAGAGCCTATGAATAGATTGATTTCTATTTATAACACCCTAGAGTATTTTCTAATGCGAGTCTGAATGCATACTGAAGATTTATCATGATTTGTGCAAAACTTAGGCTAATTATAGAGTTGACTCTTTCGAAAGTGACACAAATGCCCTAGTCTTCAAGAAACAATGGATGAAAACATGAGAACTTCCATCTTAAAATGTCTGAAGCCAGACAAATATGCTAGGTTTTTCTGGATGCATAAATTAAGCAACCTGCTTTATGACCACAATTGATTGTCCAATCTGTCATCTACGTTGTTCACGTCCTACAAATTTTATCTCTAATAATTCTTTCTTGCGTAGGATTGATCGATGAAGCTACTGTATTTTGGTGGAATAAGAGCTAAAGAGCTGCTCTAACAAGTGCAAGTTTTAGATATTCTTTTTAAAATTTTACAGCATGTATTAACTGCCAAGATCGTGAAAGATACTTGATGGGCTGAAGTAGACATCCAAATTGTGCCAAGTCTTGCTCAATATTATTAACTCTGGTCACAACAACAAGGGAATCACTTTCCACACTGACATCTTTACACTAACAAGGAAGTACTTTTGAAAATTGCTAGGTCTCTGGATTTTCATCTCCTCTAGGCTTTGGAATACAGAACCATATCTGTTTTCACCTCACCGTCAGGATCCTTGAACCATCTTAATGTTATCAATTATGATCAGAATGACTGTTGTTACAGTACTGCTCAACCACTGTTAAACTGGGGGTGCAGAAATCCATTGTTTCAGACTCCAAAGGCAGAAAAGAATGAACGTAGACGGAAACTGGTGTATTACAGATTTTCGTGAAGGGCGGAAAGAGGGTGAACATTGATGATAATATGGTTTATTACAGCCCATCAACATACTCTCTCCACCTGTGAATCTGTTGCCCAAGACTTCCTTTTAAGACCATTCTAGTTTATAAGGATCCCCGAAATACTTCTTTTTCTATCTACCTATTGGAACACCAATACAATCGCCTCTCAGCTCTCGGCTTATCAGTTAGCTAGTTTTATCTTCTACAAGCCCCTCCTTTTGTTATGAATTGGTTCTTTCTTGATTGTGTGATGCAACATGATTTTGCTCAAAAACCTTCTTGCTGACTTTTCTGCACATGATGTGATTGTTTAACATGGAACTGTTCTGCTGCTTATTGCAGGTATATTTCCATGAGATACCTGATGAGGTCATTGATAGCCTGGTAAATCTTACAGTGTCCTTAAATAAAGGATGTTCTTTACCTGCACCATTAACTATTAGTGCAATTGTGTAGATTGAGGAGGGGATAATACTTAATGTTGCTGGTGGCTTAATGCTTGAACATCCACTGACTTTGCCCTTCGTTGACACTGTGGTTCGTCTCTCTCTCTCTCTCTTTGCAGCTTGGAACTGCTGATTACTGATCTGTTATTTATACTGTTACATCCCAATACTTTGCAGATTGGAACTGCCGACAGTGTCATGGGACTCCCAAGAGGTCTCACTGAAAAGCTTATTCAAGAAGCACTCTAGCTGCTGGAATTCCACAAATGAATATCATCGCGATCACTCCTCCTAAAATTCACTCTTTGCACTTGATTATTACTCTCGCTAGATTTTTGAGTTTATAAAGTTGTCTTTCTGAGTGAAGATTTGAAACATGCCGAAAGGAAAATTGTCTTCTATCCAGATATCAAAGTCATTTTTCTTTGCAAATATCATGATCCATACTCTATAGACTAGAAAAAGTCCTTACAAACCCATGTTTACACTAAGATAAAAAATGTATAAAGTAATATGCTTTCAAAACCTTAATGTTTAGGTAAAATTATTTGGTTTGAACAGGGTGCGCAACATGTATCACTTGCTTTAATGAACACATCACATTCTACTAAAAAACAGTGATTTTTTATCTAAAAAAATCAACCTCAATTGAGGACGAAATTTGCAATATTTTAATTCTTTTTTATTTTAAAAAAAATTTCGACTCCACGAGGTCGATTAATTATCTGAAAAATATAATTTTGACCTCGTGAGGTTGAAATGATTTTTAATTATGACACACTTTTCTTTTTAATCAGTCCAAAAAGAATGACACACTTCCTTGTTTAACAATAATTTAAGTTTACATTTTATTTTTTACGCTTAACAAGATGATTTATAACCACACAAATGTTTTAAATTTATTTTAGACCACCTTCATTTATTTTTTAAACTCCGTATCCAGTCAAACTATCATATAAATCGGGACGGAGGGAGTATAAAATAAAACAAAAAATAAATTATTTTTGGGAATATTTAAAAAATAATTGTAATATTTTTTTTTAAATTAATCAAAATTGTTAAATAGTTAGCCTAGTAATCTCTCTCTCTGCGCAGCTTCTCTTTTTCTTTCTCCCCCATCTGCTCACCGCCGACCATACCCCACCACACCCTTCCTGCTCCACGCCGCCGGACTCCGCCGTCAACCTCCTCTGCTCCCACTGCCCTTGCTCGCCGTAGCGGCCAGCGACTGCATCAGGTACGGATTTTTTTTTACATTCCTTGGATCTGTTTCTTTTCTAGTACTACCTCCATTCTCTTCACTTGAATCGACACATTTGCCCACTAAACCAAATATAGCTAATTAGTGAGTAATTAAAAAGGTAGCTAAAAGATTAGGAGAAGAAATTAAATTAAAATCTACTAATAAAATGTAAAGTATCTAATGATATATAATGTGCCACTTACATTTTTAGCAGCAGTACTAAATGCTTCCCTATGAGTTATATATGGATTATTAGCCTTGATCCTCTGAATCTCCTCTCTGCACATTTAGGAATTTTATGAAGATTACCCAACAATTTAATAGTTGTTAATTAACAATTTAATAGTTGTTAGTAATAAGGACATAATTAAGTAATTGATGAGAGATAGAGGTGCCTTACTTTATGAACTGGTTATATCCAGAAACAACTCGCTGCCTCTTCTCAGTAGCTGGAAAAAAACACAAAAATTACTCTTAGAAAAATTAAATAAATTCAATTGAGTTTAAGTTCGATAATAGCCAATGGGTGTTCATTTTCTCTTTAAAAAATTGCATCTTTTGTTGTATGTTTGTGTAGGATAAGTGTGAGATTTAGCAAAGCAAACTTTTTAGTGGTTTTAAAGAACTCTTAAATTAATTCGGGATAAATTGTTGTGTTTGAATTAAATGAGTCGGAATATTAGATGGGAGTTAGTTTGGCATTGAGTGAGTACTAAAACACACTAAGAGAGGATTGGTATAAAGGAGGGCTCTGGAACTTTTGAAGAGAGTGCAGGAAATCGTTGAAGCTGTTACTGGGTTGGGTAATTCTTGAAAGGCAGTCGAAAAGGCCTACAAGAGAATCTGAGGCCTAAACAAGGTAAAACAGAGGAAAGTGTCCATCTAGGGTCATCTTAATATTTTCCTCTAATGGTGTGCTACCTCCTTTTGCTTTTAACTCTTTCTTAGTTTTTGTTTGTGTTTTTCTCTCGCGCCATCCCCTTACTTTTCTGCTCAAAACCACACTACCTGACACGAGCTCTTCACTTCTATATAATCCTTGAATGCACCAAATATTAAGATTCTCTGACTTTTGAAATTTGGTCGCATTGTATTGTTATGTGCGGCAAGAAAAAATCGCGAGTCACAAAGACTTCATATTTTTCAGAAATTTTTCTTGGTTTAATGTTCTTTTGTTCTGTCATAATAAAGCGTTAATAACTTCGAGGCTCGTTTCTCTTCTTGACATTCACAGAGTGCTACAGTTGCAGAAATAGACTAGATTTTTATTTATTTCACAATTATCTTCTTCTGCAGCCCTGGCCTATAGTACCATGAACTCTAAAAATCTCTTCAAACCACTAAGAATCGTCAAAAAACTAACAAGCACAAAATAAATCATAATGAAATCAGTGGAAGTAATAATCAAGTGTGTTTGGCTATGGGTTTGATCAGTTGGAGCAGATGGTTTGTCCCAAAAGCATTAGGCTTGATCTTGTTGACAGAAACGAGAGAGTCGGTTTGGGGAGTTTTGGTGTCAACCGTTAAGCGTCTTAACAATTTTTAACGGTCAGATGAAAGTTGATAATTTGTTGGATAGTTTAGGGATGTTTGTTTGTTCACTGTGATAGTATAAACATGTACCTTAGTTTTAGGTTATAGTTGAAGGATGCTTTTAGCCAAACCGCTAGTTGGATAAGTCCTTGCTCCTCTCATTAGCAAGTTAGCTGAACTCAGTACTGCGCCTGGGGGCGTGGTGAATGTTATTTCTGCTGACGTTAACAAGTTTTCAAAAGCCAAAATACATATTGAGAATCTGCAATACTTGAAGCTCACCACGCCAAGTCCTCATCGACTAGCCTATTTCAATAGCTAGCCATGCTTTTGCATCTTGAGAAGGTTTAGGAATGGTTGTTGTTGCTCATAATTCGAGCTTTTAAATTGGTCGTATATCTATTCGTTGAGTTAATTTTCAAAAAACCATTTATATTACATATCTGCATCGGAAGAAACCCCTACTTGTTCCCTCCACCCTCACCTTTCGAAAGAAATTTTTTCCCCTTTCTTTTGATCAAATAGGAAAGTCACTTTTGTTGTCTTCCCTTGCTTGAGCAGTGTTCATTTGTGTATGCTGCGACTATTCATATTTACAGTCACAAAGTGTCATAGCATTTCCTACTCAAACAGTCATAGTTGTTTTGACCGAGTATTAGTCGCAAACAATTAAGTTAGATGTCATAAATCACAGATTAATACTTGCCATGCTTGCCTCCCATGGTGTAAAATAATGTTCCTGTTGTATTTCTGTCTTGTTTTTTTTCTTTTTCTTGTTTGGTCTGTTCCTGCTGTATTATTGTCTAGGTCCTTTTTTCTTGTTTGGTCTACTGATGTAGTTTGTCATGTCATCTCCCGTTTCAGCTGATTGATTAAAGTCGTCCAATGGAAGCTAAATTCTTCCGCTTTCTCAAGATTGTTGGAGTCGGTTTCAAGGCTAGGGCAGAATCTGAAGGTCGTCTCTTGTACCTTAAGCTGGGTTACAGCCATGAGGTTGAACTGACCGTGCCCCCTGCAGTTCGTGTCTTCTGTTTCAAACCCAACGTGGTTTGCTGCACTGGGATTGACAAGTATAGGGTACATCAATTTGCTGCTTCTGTAAGGAGCTGTAAGCCTCCTGAAGTTTACAAGGGCAAAGGTATAATGTACATTGATGAAGTGATAAAAAAGAAGCAGGGAAAGAAGTCAAAATGAGAACCTTTATTCGTGGTTCTTTCTTGGGCTTGGAATTTGTTCTCTTTATGATCTAGACAATTTCTCTTTAAGCATCCTTCCTATTGTAATTTTTTCTCTAACTGCATGAGTCCTTTAAAAAAGTTAAAAGAGTGGTTGAAGATCTTATATCGTAGTCACAGAAGTTGCTAAACACCTCAATGACTGTTTCTGTATTAGCCTTCTCATCCTTTCAAATGCTATAGATAAGTGACTGATGGTGTTGATGAAATATAGGTATTTATTAAATGCCCTTGTGCAAAGTATTGCTTTCCTGAGACCTTAGTGTATGATTGAGAAATATAAATGAAGTGTGTGCTGCTTCTTTGTCCTCTGCCTACTGCCTATATACTTGTCATCTTTGACTTTGAAGTTATCATTAATAGTAGGTTGATTTCACCTGGCTTATATATACCGCAATGTCACGTTTGTATTTAAATATCCATTAGAGCTTTTACGACATTCTGTGTTAAATCTCATCCAAGTTTTCATAAAGTAATAACAACAACATACCCAGTGTAATCCTACAAAGTAGGGTCTGGGGAGGATAGGATGTACGTAGACTTTACCTCAACCTTTATGGGGTAGAGAGGCTCGATAGACCCTCAGCTCAAAAGAATAAATGGTACAATCATAGTGATCAACACAATACCAAAATAATACAACTAAGACAAGGAGAAAAAGGAGATGGAAAGGTCATGTCCTACCTCTCTCACACATAGCGCTACAAAACTCAAATATCTACTACCCTTCTACCCTAATCCTTGATCGCCAAATCTTCCTATCTGAGGTCATGTCCTCAGTCAACTGGAGTTGGGTCATATCCCGTCTAATCACCTTCCCCAGCTCTTCTTCGGCCTACCTCTACCTCTCCTGACTCCTACGACAGTCAATCTCTCACACTTCCTAACTGGCGCATCCTCACATCTTCTCTCCACATGCCCGAACTATCTTAGTCTCGCTTCCCTCATCTTGTCCTCCATAGGGGCCACTCCGACCTTGTCCCGTATATCTTCATTCCTAATCATATCTCTCTTAGTATGACCACACATCCATATGAGCATTTGCATCTCCGCTACTTTCATCTTCTGAACGTAGACGTTCTTGACTGGCCATCACTCTACCCCATACAACAATGCTGGTCTAACCACCACTTTATAGAACTTACCTTTCAGCCTAGGCGACACCTTCTTATACAAAGTGATACGAAAATATAAAGCAAGTAATGTGAGGAACTATAAAATTTCTCCAAGTTATATACCTCTCAGTCATGCATTGTGAATACAAGTATCTTGAAGCTAAATATGATGTTTTTCTATAATCTTTTCGTTAAAAGCAAAGATACATTTTTCCAAATCTAATCATAAAATACATATTTTACAAGAGAGAGATCACTTCTATTTCGACACCTGAGCCTAACTCAACCTAAAAAATTAGCTCATGCCCAAGTCCATATAAGTAAATCACCAGTCCATTTTCCAATCAATGTGGGACTTTAACCCACTCTAACAGGTGGCAACTTGTAACGACACATAGGACAACTTGGGTTTCTTAGAAGCCAAGTCTCAATGCAGCCAAAATGGAAACTGTGGCTGCAAGGCATGTTGTATGCTTCTGAACCAGGTAAGTACCTCTCCATGCATATCGAACACACGTCAGTCAATTCATTTTCTGGAAGATGTACTCTTTGTAAGAACTGCATCGTTGATCTTACTGCTGGCATTGACCTAAATTCCCCTCTAGCTTGCTCAATTAAAGACTGTAAATAGTTCCCTTTCGTAATTCTCATCAAAATACATGCCCCAATAAGCTGTCTCCCTCACACTCTCTTCTATGTAACGTTCTAGCCACTGACATTCTTCATACAAAGATGATTCGTGCTCCAGCCCCTTGATTTTGTCATAAACGTTTCCCCAAAGTACTTGTGCACGATTTTCATACTGTGTTGCAACAATTCTGGCTTTGTTAAGTTCAAATTCTTGAGGAGATACGGAGACGTGCTTAACAAATATCAAGCTCACATCAACTGTTTCATCATCTTGGAAAGGAGGTGTAACATTCTGCACTCTGTCAATTATAATGACTTGTTCTTACCAGCCCACTTAGTACCAAAGTTGTACTCTTCGATAATGTCCTGACCACAAGTGTAAGAAGTAGATTAATCTCCAAGTTAAAATTGTTACCTGAGATGGATGGAGGACTGCTTAATTGGGGAAACACATGAATTTCACTGGCAGTGAATGGCTCCATTTAATGAAACTAATCAAAGCTTATAATATTGGTAATGAAAATTGAGTTTTGCCACTACTTGTATATAGAGAGAGATAAAGGCTTCCTTTCCTTAGGTTTATTTTCATTTTTTTTGTAGGATTAGGACTTGGCTCGTTTCCTTTTTCTATTCGTTTTGGGATTCCTATTACCAAAATACTTGTGAATTAAACTTCCAAATATGGTAATATTATTTACCACGACTCCGCGTACAACAATAAAGCGTAAACAGACCAGGGGCCCATTACAGGTTGTTTTATACACTAAATATTTTGGCAGGTTCCGTTATTTACTTCTTAAAAGTTAAAATCCATTTAAATTCGTTACACAGTAATATTTCTAAATAATTAGATTATACAGATAGAAGTTACCCCAAATAAAAGAGGAGTTATGAGTTAGGTCAGTTAATTTATGCCCCATGAATTAAGTTAAAAATATTCATCTTGAGTTATATAAAATTGAACTAGCTAAGTGATACGTCATAACTCGTCAATCGACTCCAACAGTCCAACGCCTAGATTTAATCACGTCTGAACCCAATTGGTACTCCAACATATATATAAAAAAAAAGGCAGCCCGGTGCACTAAGCTCCCGCTATGTGCGGGGTTCGGAGAAGGACCATACCACAAGAGTCTATTGTATGCAGTCTTACCTCACATTTCTGAAAGAGGTTGTTTCTACGGCTTGACTTGAACACATGACCTTCTTGTCACATAACATCAACTTTACCAATTACTCCAAGGCTCCCTTTAGGTACTCCAACATATATATATATATATAGACACACACAGTAAAACATATTTTATATAATTAACACTACTGATTATTATCAAATTTTATCTATAATTTAATTACTTTGTAAACACTCTAATCGCATATAATAATTTTTATGGTATCAATATATAGAACTTAATCTCTTTTTAAATATGCGCAAAGTTCAATTTCCTTTATCCATTTTTTTTCTTTTTCAGTTGGTTGCTCTCTTTGGAGAAAACCAAAAAATATTAAGAGGTCGTCCGTTAGAAGAAAAACAGAGGTATGGCAGAATTCCAGAGACACACTTGATAACATAAAGAGAAAAAGGAAACATGGAAGATCGACCAATGACCCAATGTAAAGATTAACGAAGAGCTAATACAAACTGTATGGTAATTTGATGCGTGTCGGATCCTTTAAAAATAGTATATTTTGAAGGATTCTACACCGGTACGATAACATTTTTGGAGAGTCTGAGCAACATATATATAGATCTTAGGGTCCTGATAGTTCTCAAATGTTATTGTGAAAGTTTTGGACTATTCTGGTTGATCTCTTTTAGGAAATTAATTGTAGATTAAAATGTTTATTTGTGCTCGGTTACATCCATGTTGAATTACAGGCTGTGCTTCTACCACAATTTCATCAAATGCTCTAAATGCAAAGCATTTGTTTTCATTGGTGTTTATCATCTTAGATTGTCTGATCGAGTATAGTTCTCAAATGCAAAGTTGCCTTTCTGATTGGTTTTGTCGGACTTGTATAATCCGTCTAAAATGCATGTGAACTGTCGATATATATATATATATCATCTTCTTTAATTAATTTATGTAACAAAGTATATTTCTTGATGATATTGTAAACAACGTACAAGATATATATTAGATTGTACAATGATATTTAAAGACTACTCTACCCTTATATACAACTTATACGAATATATTTATCACCCCCCCCTCAAGCAATACATGATCTGAAAGAACATTGAGCTTGTCATGCAAAAAATGTTAGCCTCGAAGAAGAAAGAGCATTTGTTAATAAATCTGCAAGCTGATCGTGGCTAGGATCATATTGAACTTGTACTTGTAGAGCACCAGAAGCAACCTTTTCGCAAACAAAATGAATGTTTATTTCAATATATTTAGTGCGAGCATGTTTGACATGATTGTGAGCCAAATAAATACTGCTAACATTGTCACAAAGTATTGTGGATGGAGATGAAATAGGTACACGGAGATCCCGTAGTAATGATCGCACCCAAGTGATCTCTGCGGCAAGATGAGCAATTGACCTATATTCAGCTTCAGCACTCGAAGAGACAACATTTTGTTTCTTGGAAGACCAAGAGACAAGATTGGTACCAAGAATAAACAATAAGCTGAAGTAGAATGGCGAGTTGTAGGACAACTAGCCCAATCGGCATCAGTATATCATGTTAAATGTTGATTGATCCGCCAAGAATAAACAAGCCATAATTTAGAGTGCGATGTAGATAACGTAAGATACGTTTAATTACAGTATAGTGAATTAACAAGGGAGAGTGCATAAACTGAGCTACTTGATTCACTGCAAAGGCAATATCCGGACGTGTGAATGTTAAGTATTGAAGACCACTAACTAGACTCCTATAAAGAGTAGGATCCGAAAAGGAAGGAGAATCGTCAGAATTTAGAAAAGATTTAGGAGTAACGGGCGTAGCAGCAGACTTACAAGAAAGAAGATTTGCATGACTTAGAAGATCTTTGATGTATTTGGCTTGAGAAAGAAAGTAACCTCCATTGTTAGAAGTGACAGAAACTCCAAGAAAGTAATTTATTAAACCCAAATCATTCAAAGAAAATTCGAATTTCAGAGTTTTAATCAAAGAGTTAAGCAGTTTAGTAGATGATGCAGTGAGAAGAATGTCATCTACATAAAGAAGAAGAATAGCAATCTCGGAACGATGTGTATAAATAAAAAGTGAGCAATCAGACATGTTATTCCGAAAACCATGACGAAGAAGAAAAGAAGTAAAATGTTGGAACTATGCTCTTTGGAGCTTGTTTTAAGCCATAAAGAGCTTTGTTCAACAGACAAACATGATGTGGAAATTGTGGATGAACAAAGCCAGTAGGCTATTTCCTGTATACCAGTTCATCAAGAGTGACATTTACGAAAGCATTCTTGACGTCTAATTGATGAACATGCCAACCCTTAGACACAACAAGAACTAAAATAATACGAATGGTGATTGGTTTCACTACAGGACTAAACATTTGATCGTAGTCAAGTCCATACTGTTGATTATAACCTTAAGCGACAAGACGAGCTTTGTAACGATCAAGTGACCAATCCGATTTCTGTTTAGTTCTAAAAAGCCAACGACTACCAATAATGTTGGCATTAGGTGGCGGTGGTACCAAATTCCAAGTATGATTGGCCATGAGAGCATCGTACTCTTCAGCCATTGCGCGTCTCCAATGAGGGCATTTGTTGGCATTCGTAAAAGAGGATGGTTCAAATGGAAGGGAAGAGGTATGAGAGATCAAGGACGGGAGTATCCGAGGTTTAATAGAGCCAGTCTGTTTGCGAGTAACCATGTAGTGAATTTTAGAATAAGAATAAGGTAATTTTGATAAATGAGAAATAGAAGAGGGGGAATCTTGTGATGTAGCTGAGAGATGAGAAAAAGTGTTATACTCAGCAGGAGAATAAAGTTTGTTAGGCGAAAAAATGTGAGTTGGACTTGAGAGAATACGTGGAGTTGTAGTAGGAGAAGGTTGTGGCCTTGGAAACGTAGATAGAAGTTGATTCCTATGAGAAGGTAAGATGGAATAGGAGATAAATTAGGAGACTGAATTAAAGTTGGAGTAAAATTATTGGCTTGCAACAAATTTCTGTTTACGTGGTCATTAGAAGTAGAGAAATAATAGGAGATAAGACATTAGAAGAGGAGATATTAGGAGTGGCACCTGATTGGTGTGTTGATTGAATTAAAGGCGGATAAAATCTTGGAGGATGATATCTCCTGCGTGTATATTGGATAAGAGAAGGAGTGTGAAGGTTATCTAAAGGGAAAGTGTCTGGTCGGTTGGTTAGAGATAAATTAGGGATGGAAATATTAGTTTGAAGTTGGCTACTGGAATGAGGAGTTTGAGTTAAATCTGGCAATGCATTACCTAATCTGATAGGAGTAGAATTTGAAATAGGAGACTCTGAAGAGGATAGAGATGACGAAGAGTTTAGACTAAGCTGTGGTTGTGACGCAGCAGACAGTGAGAAATTGAATCTGTTAGGAAATTTAAATAGAGATGTAGAGGATTGGTCAGAAACTTTTGAAGTGAGAGATGGATAAGGAAAACCATCTTCATCAAATCGTGCATGACGTTAGATAAAGACTTTGTTGCTTGAGGGATCAAAACACCGAAAACCTTTATAATTTGATGGATAACCAAGGAAAACACAATGTTTAGAACACGGACATAATTTATTTTTACAATAGTCACCTAAATTAGGATAATATGAACAACCAAAAAACACGTAGATGATCGTACGTAGGTGACTTACCAAAAAGAAGTTCAAAAGGAGTTTTATAATTAATTACAGAGGAAGGAAGAATATTTTGGAGATGGACAGTAGTATGCAGTGCTTCTACCCAAAATTGAGAGGGAACAAATGCTTGAAAAAGAAGAGAATGTATCATATTAAGGATGGTGCAATGCATACGCTCAGCCTTGCCAATTTGTTGGTGCGTATGTGGGCAAGAAATTCGGAGAGATATACCATTATCACTAAGAAAAGAATGAAAATCGTCAAGCTTTACATATTTAGCAGCCCCATCACACCGTAATATTTTTATTTTAGAAGAGAATTGAGTCAAAACATATGCAAAAAAATGCTTAAACATAGTGAAGCCTTCAGACTTTCATTTGATAGGAAAACCCTAAAAAAAATGGTGAAATCATCATGAAAAAGTATGTAATAGCGAAAGCCAGTAGGAACCGGGGAAGTCCAAATATCACTATGTATCAATTCAAATGAAAAAGAAGTAAAAGAAATTGAATTCATGAAAGGTAATTTGTGATGCTTGCCAAGTTGGCAAGCATTACATAAGAAATTTAGACGCTTTAACGAAGAAGTACTAGGTAATTTATTTTCTCGAACTAAATTTGCTAAAACTAAGGGGCTTGGATGTCCTAAACGACGATGTCAAATAGTTGAAGAAGCACGCATCACAGCAAATGCTGTAGAAGCCACACCAACGCCGGAGGAAGGAGATGAGAGGGAGTAGAGAGGTCCAGTACTATTGCACCTGAGAAGTATTTTCTTCGTATTGAAGTACTTAATAGAAAAACCAAAATTATCTAATTCAATTGAACAATGATTGTCTTTAACAAACTTTCGAACACTAAAGAGATTAGTGGAAAGATTAGGAACAATTAAAACATCTTTTAAAGAAAAAAAATGAAGATGGAGTAGAAATAATATCATGACACGTATATGAGATTGGAAGTTGAGTTCCATTACCCACAATAACACGATCATTACCATTATAAGGAGAAACTGAGGATAAATTACTAGCAGTGGGTGTCATATGAGAAGAAGCACAAGTGTCGACAAACCAATGACCATCATTTGAAGAGGCATAAGATGTTGCTGCAGGATAAGGTTGAGTGTCAGAAAAGAAGGCTCTGGAGTTAAGAGATGGACAATCACGTGCAGAGTGGTTTGGTTGGAAACAAAGTTGACAATGAATAGAAGCATAGCCCGCAAAGGAAGGAAAAGATTGTGGTGGTGGACCTAAAATAGAGGGAGCACGAGGTCGAAGAGTGAAATTATTTGGCGTAAAACTAGAAGGTTTTGAGTAACCATTATTATTATGACGTCCTCTACCTAGTCTGCCATTTGAGTTACGACCTCTGTTGTAACATTTACCACGACCTTGCCCATAAGAATTTAAAGATTGTTGTTTCGCAACAAAAGCTGAGGTAGAAGGATCTCTAGTAGGGGCAGAAATACTGACCAATTGAGACTCGTGAAGAAAAAGAAGAGATTGAGTTTCAACAAAAGAAAGAAGAGGAACACGGGTAGAGATAGATGTACTAACAGACATATAGTCAGAAGGGAGTCCGGAGAGAATTTGAAGACCAAGATCTGTGTCAGAAACAGGATTTCCAATAGAGGTTAACGAATCTGCAATATATTTGAGACGATTAACATATTCATTAATGGTAAGATCACCCTTTTTAATGTTGTGAAATTGGACTTTGAGTTGGAGAGTGCGGGAGGAAACTTGATCATGAAACAAGCGTTCTATTTGTAGCCAAGCTTCACTAGAAGTGAGAGTATGATTGGGTTTGATAATAGCTTGAAGAATTTCTTGTGAAGTAGTAGCTTGAATCCATGACAGAACAATAAAATCAAGTTGAATCCATTGTGGGAAGGCCGGGTTAACAACTGAGACGCCATTATCATTAAGAACAAGTGGGTGAAGGACAAGGATAACTCCCATCAATGAAGCCATAAACTTCATGACCTTTGAACACGGGTAAAAAGAGTTCCCTCCATAGCATATAATTTGTGTAATCAAGAACAGTGGGGACTAGATTCTTAATGTTAGAGAGATGGCAGAAGAAGAGGAAACGGAAGGGAATGAGAAACTGGAAGAGATGAAGAATCTGTCATCACACTAGAGGTTGAAGAAGTTGCGAAGTTGCCGTGAGTCTTAAGAAAAAACGCACGTAGAGAAAAAACCTAAGCAATCTGATACCACGTAACAAAGTATATTTCTTGATGATATTGTAAACAGTGTACAAGATATATATTAGATTGTACAATTATGTTTAAAGACTACTCTACCCTTATATACAACTTATACAAATATATTTATCAGTTTATCCTCGATCTCCCTTCTGCCTATCATGAACTAAATTATGTCATCTTTGATTTTGCAGTTGTCATGATCAACAATAGGTTGATTTCATCTACTTTTACACACTGCAATGTCATGCTTTTATTTAAATACCCATTAGAGCTTTTACAACATTATTCTTTTATGCTAAAATTCATCCTAGTTTTCATAAAGTACTGGTCAGAAACTATCATGGTATACAAATTAAAGTGGTATACTAATTAAAGTAATAAAGCAAGTGAGGTGCGAGAGTACGTATTAAATTTCTCCAAGTTATGTAAGTATTTAATTTCAATCATGCATTCTGAATATAAGTGTTTTGAAGCTAATATGAAGTTTCTCTCTAGAAAGAGAAGAAGTGCCATCGGGTGCCAGGGCCCTATTAAAAACTCTAGTAACTAATTAACCTTTCTATAAAAATTAAAGCAAAAGATACATTTTTCACAAGAGAGAGTTATGCTTAAATAAACTCAATAAGTTATCTTCTAGACTTCAGAACTTATAAAGTTAAAATTTTCTAGCTCCGTCTCCGACTCCAATATTGGTGGCAACTTGTACCGACACATAGGGCAACTTGGATCTTTAAGCAGCCAAGTCTCAATGCAGTTAAAATGGAAATTGTGCCTGCAAGGCATGCTGTATGCTTCTGAATCAGGTAAACACTTCTCCATGCATATGGAACATATATCTTCAGTCAGCTCATCATGGCTTGGCAAATTTACTTTCTGTAAGAATTGAACTTTTGATTTTACTGCAGGCAGTGACTTAAATTCCCTCCTAGCTTGCTCAATAAAAGATTGTAATAGTTCCCTTTCGTAATTCTCATCAAAACATGAATCGCTTCGCTGAAATGTGCCGCTCACAATGTCTTCTATGCAACATTTTATCGTTTTAAATTCCTCGTACAAAGATGATCCCCGTCGTCCCAATTTCTTGATCCTGTCATAAACTTCTCCCCAAAGTAATTCTTCGCAATATTCTCTCTTTACTGCGAGAATTCTTGCTTTCGTAAGTTCAAATTTTTGAGGAGTTACGGACACTTGCTTAACAAATACCAGGCTCAGAGAAACTGTATTTAAATCTCCTAATGGAGGAAGTGTAACAATATATTGATGAACAGACTCCAAAATTTTCTCAGTAGGATCATCCCATATAATTCTTTCTAACAGATAAGGAAAATTAGTTCCCAAAAGCGTTTCGTCAATTTTGTCCCATGATAATGACTTATACTTACAACAACACGTACTGTAAATATGTGTGACAATTACATTAATCTCCAAGTTAAAATCGTTATATGAAATGGCTGCACCAGGACAACCTCCTATAGAACAAACAAATTCAAGGGTCACACGAATTTCACTGGTAGTGGATGGCTCATAGCTATTTAAATATGGTAAGATAATTACCACTAGTTTACGAATAGAAGCTATTTGTATATATGACTTATGTCATTTAAAAATAAAAGAAGCTTAAGAAATTCTGAGAAATTGCAATAAAAAGTACACTAAATCATGACAATAGGTCATAAAAACTAGAAGCATATATGGAGTATAAAAAATAAAGTATGCTGTTAATTCTTACTACATTATTCAATCATTGACATAGAATTAATTAAGCCAAGATAGATGTATGTACCTCGTCAATAGTATTTTTGAAGCAAAGCTTGTGATCAGCCATAGGAGTATTCACAAAATCGTGAAATTGCTCCTTCAAGTTGCTTATAAAGCTGCCACATCCTTGGACCTCTTCTATCCACAAGAAGTTAGAGGTGGTGTTGCAGCAGCAGATTCTTTGTGGCTTTTTCTCTACTTCCCTTGCTTCGATTTCTGTAAGTCAATAATCTAATTAAAAAGTGAACAAGAAAACTAGCTAGCGTTACAGAAATAACTTTAGAATTAAAATAAAGTAAAACAAAGAACGGTTACTGATAAAATTTGCTCGCTATAGGTTATCAAATATAAGATGGGAAAATCGACTTGTTTAACAAGATAACATGGCCAAAGAAGACGTATCTTGAGAAGAAAGTCAGGCTATTTCGATTGGACATCATCAAAAAGAGAAGAAAAAATTAATGTGTTTTTCAAGTCATGTGATTTTATTTTATTTTTTTATAAGTTCAAGTCCTAATATAAGAAGTACCAATTGGTCTCTGAGTTTGATTTAAATAAAAAATTTGACGTATCTTTTAGAGAAAGGGTTTGAATACACCAATTTGATAAATTGAGGACTACAACTACTAGTCCGGAAACTACAGGGGTCAAAATCCAAGTTATGCTATGAATCTGTTTAATTGAGGGTTAACATGCCATTTTTCACAAGTAAAAGACCCAGTTCGTTATTAGGAAGGGTATCATAGGGGGGAAAGGGGCCTAAGCCTTACTTTTCTTGTTTTCTTTAGGAAATTATTGAGGCAAAACATATTCAGTTAGGTTCAACTTGTGATTGGACAAAAATGGCACACTTGAAGGTTAAATATACTCACTCAAATAGTAAAGAAGGACCAAAACAACTATTTTCTATATCTTAATGTTTTATATATCGCTCTGTACTGTTCTATCTCTTAACGAAGTCCATCGAGCATCTATGTGCTTCTCTCTATTCAGCCTGTAAATTAAAGAATGGGGTTGCACGTGCCGGAGATATTAGAGAAATATATTTGTCATTCATCGGTTTCTGCTTGTCTCTAAAGGGATTTATAATGTCCTAGCTAGACCACACCACTCTATCCATTACTCTAAATATCATAACAAATATATCAGGATTTTTAATTTTAAGTAAGAAATAAAACCCGCCAAAAAGTAAGTGTATGCAGTCAACTTGTAACAGTGATATGTAAAGATAGATTGGGCGCCTCAATTTAAGGCCCGACCCATTTAAGGTGTATTATAGTCCGTAAACTAGTGGTAATTATCTTACAAACTCAGAATTTCTTAAGTTTCTTTTATTTTTAAATGACATAAGTCATATATACAAATAGCTTCTATTCATGAGATTTTAGTTTTATAAACACAAATATCTACCTTGGTTAATTAAGTACTTACAACAACAACAACAACAAAATACTCAGTGTAATCCCACAAGGTGTGATTGAGGAGGGTAGAGTGTACTACTCCTACCACGAAGATAGAGATGTTGTTTCCGATAGACCCTCGGGTTAAAGAAAAGCAAATAAAATCACAACAGTCAAGAAAAAGAAATTAGTAACGAAGCCATGGAAATAAGTATTAAGTACTTAATGAGGTGAATATTAAAATCATTGTTTGGTAAAAGAAGTGTATATACAAACACAGGCCATGCACTTACTGATTTAGTGTAAACACCTGATGATGCCCTCTTGAAAAGTGCAAATCTTAAATTCCGGACTTATTGACTCTTCTAATATTTCGAATTGTTTTTTTTAACTCATTTTCTTTTCTGGAAAAGGGAAAAAATATATTGGATGAGATGGTTGAAATAGAAGTTTTTTTTGTTTGAAATTGGTGTTGTTGCTTTGAAACAGATGGTTGAAAACTTTCGAAAGGAAGTTCATTGGCATGGTTGAAAACTTTCGAAAGGAAGTTCATTGGCTTAAAGGTGAGGAAAATTCTGCGACCATCCAATCGCCGCCTGCAGAGGAGCATCAGTAGAACTTCGGACATGGCACGTGCAGCTTTTAATCAATTCTTTGTGAAGGGAAAAGTCCCGAAGGCAAAACCTCACCTGTATCAGAGATTTCTTGGCCAGGTAGGATGTAAATCGAGGGATATGCGCTAGTGGTAACCCTGCACCAGGTGGGATGTAAATCGAGGGATATGCGCTAGTGGTAACCCTGCAAGGGAGAGGACCAACGGGACACGAACCCAGCAACCGCCCTTGCAATATTTCAGCAAAGACTGTCACCACACGGATTCGAACCCGCGACGTCGGAGTGATTGTACCCAATCACCTGGCCACTTACCAACTCGCATGTGTCCCTGGGGCCGCTTTTAATCAATTCTATTAGCCAATTCTCAGTTACTTGAAAAGTTTGCAAGTTTTAGTAGTCAATTTTAAAATTATAATTTAGGATGATACTTTGACGTTGCTCACCTTGATTTTGCACTAAAGTATAATAATCAGGAGAACATTATACATGTTTGCACAACATTAAAATGATCATTTTTCTATGATTAATTGCTATATGTTCGCAGATAATTTCATTATCCAAGTTCTAAGTTCTAACCATGATAAATTATAGTATTGGTATAATTTAGTATATATAACAAGTGCGATAAATATTAAACGAGGTAGAGAATACCATATTCATAGTTTAACGCATAAATTCATTGGATAACCTAATGTTGGTTCGACAGGAGCGTATGTACCATTATATATATGATTCAATTGAATCTATAACTTTCAATGCGAAGCATAAATTTATATGTAAACAATTATTAAAATTATAATAATTAGTAGACATAAACCTATATATGTAAAATATAATGGGTTCAATTAATGTTAAGAATCTTAAAAGATTGAATTCATAAAGTTTAAATCTTGAATCTCATTGGGTTGATGACATAATTTTCCGCATCTCACGCTACCATATGTCCACAATATTGGATAGACATGGTTGTCTTTGAATTGAACACTAAACTCTCAATTGTGAAACTTAATTATGATTTTATCAATGCCAGCTTCCATATTCTCTATGAACATCTGTAACGCTGCATATTTTGTCTTTGAAAAGTAATAAATCATAATTGTATGAACTATATAAATACAGGAGTACGGCTAATTACTAGAGGAACAAAAAAAGAAGAAACAAAATTTTCATTACACAATGATAATTTCTTAGTAATTCAACTTTATAAATAGAAATTAAAATAAATGAAATATTAGCTGTGAGTTCTTTTTCCCCAACAAACAACCTAATAATAGTAATTATGAGTTGAGTCGGTAAACTTGATAAGTTATGCTATTTTGTATTTTGATAATTTGACAAATATATTCGAGGAACTAGATATTTTTTTCGAGGAATCACAAGGGATCAGGTTCTATCTGATACGCAAATCAACTCTATACCTGTAAAGTTGCTGACATTGTATCAGTGCAGCAGCCCAGTGAGTTGCTGCAGCTCAACTAGTGGTCCAAGGTTTGTGGTTTATTACTTTCACGCCTATCCACCCTCTCCACATATATAAACAAGAAGTTCAAAGTGAAACCCTAATCTTGCACAATCAGAAATTACACTCATTCTAACTGCAAGCCGCCGGCTCCAAAAGTGCTCTCATCAAGAACAAAGTTGCAACAAACAAATGACCAGTTCTCTTATCACCCAAGATGTCTTTAAGTCATTAGGTTTGTTGAATCTTTATATTTTGTTCTTTAACTTGTAATCCTACACTACTTTCAAAAAGTATTTTGTAAGTTTGTTTCTCAAGTTTTATGAGTTGTACACTTGGTTAGAGTTAGTCAAGTTGTGTTTTTGTAATAGAGTTGTTGTAAAGGTCTTACAATAGAGTTATTGTAAGGGGGATTTAATAGTTTAATTTCTAGATTGCAATAGTTTGTAATCTGAACGTTGCTCATTTATAGTGAAGTTTGAGCAAATCCTACTGTATTGGGTCGTGGTTTTACTCCCTTGATCAAGGTGATTTTCACATAAATATCTTGTGTTATTTACTTTATGTTTTACTTAAGAAAACAAATAAATAACCTCATTCTTTAAACAGTTTGATTTACTCATATGTTCTATCACAACTTATGCACCACAACTTATTACATCTTGAATTAAGTAAGCATTTTTCCATCATGAGTTAAGGGAACTTCACACACTCGTTAGATTGACTTCACACGCTTAAGGATTTAAATTTAATCTCAAATCTAAATCCCAATTTGATATCCCCCTATTTAATGGGTTTAAATCACATATATAGCCAAACGTGCAAAAAATTATTTATGTTATAACTCTAATTTATCAGATTTTAATTATAATATTTATCAAGTTATTAATTAATATTCAACATTTCATTGAACTCAAACACTTCTTTCGTTCTCCATTAACAAAGTTGGTTTTCTCTTCTTGCTCATTTTTTATTGTTTTTGTTTTGAATTGATTGATTGTTTACCGAATGAAGATCGAAACAACAGCCAACAAGGTTTACAGTGAAGTGATAATTACTTTGTTATTCTTAATTAGAAGTTTCGCATTCTTATCTTAAAGTCGCCTTTATTAGGAGTTGCTTTAACCGCGAATATGTACTTTTCTATATAAATTCGAGTTTAGTGAATGGAACCAATTTATTTTTTGAAACAGCAAAAAAAAAAAAGTAACAACAGGACAAAGGAGGGAAAAGGCCAAACGAGTCTTCTCAAGCTCCAATAAAGTGAATAAACTAGCAGAGTAACCAGTGATGAAGCTCACCATAGATTCCCTACTGCCTGTCCAAACAGTTGCTCTCCTGAAAATCAGAAAATGTGGAGACAATTCCGAAAATTTAGCAGCAGCAGCACTGCGAAAGAGAAGAAATGGGATGCTCTGATCATCGGCGGTGGCCACAACGGCCTTACAGCTGCCGCATATCTCGCTCGTTCCGGTCTCTCCGTTGCCGTTCTCGAGAGGCGCCACATCATCGGCGGTGCCGCTGTCACTGAAGAAATCATTCCTGGCTTCAAATTTTCTCGTTGTAGTTACCTACAAAGCCTCCTTAGACCATGCGTTATAAAGTGAGACCTAATTATTAGTTATTACAATCATTTACTATTTGTCAAGTCTTTATTTTTTTTAATTATTGGAAAATGCTTTATGATTAATAGAGAGTTGGAGCTGAAGAGACATGGATTGAAGCTATTGAAAAGGAGTCCTTCATCATTCACGCCTTGTCGTGACGGACGTTATCTTCTGCTTGGTCCTGACAAGGAGCTAAACTATTCTCAGATTTCAAAGTTTTCTAAATCCGATGCTGATGCTTACTCAAGGTTAAGTAATTTTTAATACTTCAATTAGGGCGGTTACTTCAACTTCAATGATAATTTCTGGAAACTTTGTTTGCTGCAATAATTTTTTTTTAAAAAAGGACAAAGAGGTGTGTGTGCCTTTAAAAGAGTTAGCTTGTTAAATAACTATATTTACCACTACATGGGATTTGAACCTAAGCATTTAATTTTATAAGGCGATTTAAATGCAACAGTGCTAGTGTGAACTAGACTATAAGATGAAGGAGATAGATAGAGGTACGACCATTTATGGTGGATTAACTCATATACATCATTGAGAATGCTTTGTTGAAGCTCGGATTATGAATGATAGGTAAATGGATATGGGGGGTTGCTTGCGTCCAAATCATTGGAATCAGGTTCAGCGTTCTTTTATAACAAAGTTTAATGTGTCCATATTTCTTGACACTTTCACCACTACAGATATCCTTGTCAACAAGGGTTTAACAAGCTGAAGATGAAGAACCCAAGGGTGCCTCCCATGCTAACTTAAAGGCCAGAAAAAAAAAGTTCCCTGCTAAAATTTCCAGGCATGGAGCTAAATGATAATTTAGGAATTTGAGGATTGAGCTCGATTAGCACCCTAAAATCTGTACGAGAATTCATATATTCGTTCTTTCTGCTCATCATTTTATCTATTATTGTCATATTCTAAATTTAGAGTTACCAAGTGTCACCTAATTATAGGTATGAGAGTCAACTAGACAAGTTCTGCGACTTTATGGACCCACTTCTGGATTCGTCTACACCAGAAACTCTACAAGGTTCTTCACATCTCAATACTCGTATGAAGATCAAATTGCAAAATTCAGCCTTTTGGGCTAATTGTCTACGCCGAGCACTCCACTTGGGACAAAAGGACATAGTGTAAGCTGTTCTAGATGGTCCTATTTGCATAATTTCGCCAAAGTTATTGTCATCAGTTGGATAATCTAGGACAACATCTAGTCCAAAATAGTAATAGTCCATCCTTGTTTACTTGTTATCACTGAACTTTCCAGGGATTTGATGGACCTTTTACTCGCCCCAGCTTCGAAGGTTTTGAATAACTGGTTTGAGGTTGTTTCATTTGTTTAATTTTTACTATTAAGTTTCTTTTACTTGCTCCATCAGTCTGCTTAAAATAATTCTGTTTGATATGTGAAGTTGTCTGAAGGTTCAAGATTGTGACCCGATCAATGCCATCTGTCATTAATTTTATTGAGTATGCTTTTGTCCCTAGATAGTGTTCGAAACCTAAGATGAGTGAGTTCTAATAAACTTCTAATTTTGAAGGCTAGTTATCATTGTAGTATAATGTTTTCTCTTGGTTTATATCTTTCCAAATGTTCCATTTCAATGTTTCCATGATCATTTTGGCTTTTGTTTTGGCACAACTACACTGGATCAGGAGTAGCTCTATCTGTCAATTGAGTGGAAGAGGATGTTTTTAATTTGTCTTCATTACCACCAATATTCAATTATTCTTTCCTCAATGGATTATAAATGTCTTCAATCAGGTGAAATGTGTTGTGTGTGTGTGTGGTGGGGGGGGGGGGAGCATGAATGGTATGTCTCGTTAAAATTTGAAATAAAATACTCCAAATTCAACATAAACAAAAACTTTGAAATGAACAAGAATTTCAATTAGAAATGACTTTCTTCTGGTGTATGTAGTAATTAATCGTGTTGATGTACTAAAGCTGCTACTGCATGTTTTTATCCTGTCTAATTCTTATTATGAAGTGTGTTCTTCTAGAGAGTGAACAATTTTGTTACATTTCTCAAAATACATTTCAAAGAATTATCTCATATCTCGGTCGTCTTCCTTCTGGTGTCACTAGCTTACTAATTCTATGTGCTTGACTGAATTATCACAGACTGATGTTCTGAAAGCAACTCTTGCAACTGATGCAGTGATAGGGACCACGGTAAGCGTTTTCCGTATCTGTTGTTCTCAGAATCTGTCCAATGATGCATGGAGGAGTGGTAAATGCTGTGTACATCGTTTGCATCTATAAACACTTGTAATGTATATCTAGGATCCACCAGTATGATTGGGCATTGGTGAGAAGTAAGACTTTAGATATTTTGCATTACCGTCTATTTAGTGAAAACGGTTGGATGTTTTAAGTGAAATATGTGCTTAGATATGGGATTATGTAAAGTCATGTCTTTGCAGCAAATATTGGACGTTTCACATGGTCCATGGTTTAGAAATTTCTTTTCAGTTATATGCATATATCCACCATATCTTTTAGTGGGGGGGTTTTCATCTGCATGAAGTAGCAGGCATGACCGCTTGAGTACCTCTTGGACCAGTCTGAAATTTTTACTGAGAACATTTAGGACTAAGATTCTTTTGAGTCTCTAGTGAGGTAGAAAAGAAAAACAGATCTTTTTAGTCTTCCTAGGGTTTGTCATGCTTCACATTCTCATCAATTTAGTACATGCTTTCTGTGTTGTGGCCAAATGCCAAATCAATGAAATCCTGATTAATATTCTTTATCTTGTCAATTTCTGTCTGCTTCATACTTACTCCTCTCTCTCTCTCTCTCTCTTTCTTTTTATATCTGTTAACTAATTTATAAATTCATAGGCAAGCGTTCATACACCTGGAAGTGGATATGTATTGCTACATCACGTGATGGGAGAATCCGATGGTGATCGTGGTATTTGGTCGTACGTATACTATGTAGATGCAGGATTAGCATTCTGCAAACTTCTAAATACTTCTGCATTTTTGTAAAATCATTTTTTCATTTATCTGAAGGATTCTGCTTCTGATTTGTTCCTTTAAATGTTCCAATTATTTAATGAAATAGATGTCTATTCAATAGAAGTTGTTCCACCTTTCTTTCATTAGTTTGAACCACATGAAACAAAAGGAAAATCAGGCTAGGAGATGACTCATAATCGATCTGGCTGGTCCTATTTCAGTTTCTTTCTTGGAAGAATGGATCTTTCCTTTGTTTTCAATCTTTTGAAATGTGAGACCTTTCAACCTATCAAAAAACAAAGACCCTTTACTAACTTTCAGACTTTTCAGTGTTCCGCTTCAGTCATACTAGCAAATGATTACATCTAATGAATGTAGCTGCTTATTTTAGCTTAAGCAAAAGCAGTAAACTGTTCTTTCTCTTTTCAATTTATGTGGTGCCTATTTACTGCACTATGTTTGGTATCCCTCGTGTCCATGTTCCTTAATCCCCGAGACGAAGGCTTTATGTGAGTGCAAATATATTTGAATTAATGCTCCATACATTTTAACTATTCAGAGAGATGGGACATGTTGGCTTCTTCCTTCAAAAGCTTTATTAACTTACGGACTCAAAATATTTTAGGCGATGCTTTTTTTGTTTCATATCCAAAATTGACTTTCTTAAATAAATTAGGTGGGTTTATCATGTTGTCCTCTCTTAGTGAGTAATATAAATGCTTGATAGCTGTTGTTACATGTAGGTATGTTGAAGGGGGAATGGGCTCTGTGTCATTGGCTATAGCTGCTGCTGCAAAGGAGGCTGGTGCAACCATATTGACAAATGCCGAAGTATGCTTATGCCCCGTTATGCGTTCACTGCTTCTCCACTGTAAAGAGAATGAGTGTTTCCACTCAGAGTTATTTCCTTTTGAGTATCTATCATACATCTAGAGCTTTAGATGCTTTCTTGGTAAATTTGCTTTTTCTGTCAGGGGGTGGGGTGGGGTGGGGGGTAGGGTAGGAGTTGATTTCCATGTTTTTGTTGGTTCTATGGTTTATCTTTTGATTCTTTTCATTTGCATCATGGGGAATTATGTGTGAAGAATCCACTTATATTTCTTATGGTCGAAATACTGGTCTCTTTCCCCTGGCCTTTTTGTTAATATATTAGTGAATATTTAGTATGACTGAAGGCATGTGGCAGATTGTGTAGAACATTGTGACTGGTTCTTTCTTCTATCTAGTTTTAAAATAAAAACAAAAGAAAACCATTAGATTGTATTTTACTTGATGTTCCTAAAATTCCCTCAACCCTTTCTTCTTTCTGAAAATTGCATATACAACCTTTTCCGTGTAATTTACCCTAACATGTGAAGTAAAGAAGTGAAAGATAAACTAGAAGAAATGTGGATACATCTTGCAGCTTCTAAAGGACATGATATTCTGGCATCAGTAGAAGACCTTTACATGAGACTTGTGATTCCTAGGTTCTCAACACCCAACTTTTGGTAAACCTTCATCAACCCACTTTGTCAGTAAATCCTACTTCTGCTAAGTAATTTTTTTCTGGTGCTGTGACTTCGATTCTATCTTTAAATAGGTGCATATATACCAGTAAACTTTTGTCTATCAACTCTTTACTATGCTGTTAGTTTCTGTTCGTAATTCATCGGATTTTAAAAGTCAGGGTTCTACTAAATTTTAATTTCTATCTTCTAAATAGCCTTAGAAAATTTAAATCATGCTTATCTACTAACTATTTAACTTTTAGTAACATTGATTATTTATCTTGAATATTAAGAGAAAATGTATTTAGATCACAGGTGTCTAGATTTGTTGAACTTGAGTGAGGCACATATTATAGAATATTCTATAAGATATGTTAGGGAGTTCTGTTTATAGTTGTCGAATATTTACTTAATCTATTAGCATAGAGAATGATTACCTACCATATTTTACGTAGCGCAAAACTCAACACGACTCGTAATTATTAATTAATCAAGCTAATAATTTTCTCTTATATTTGCACAATTTAAAAAGAATACAATTTCTTTCCTTAATTGTGTTTGAAGTTGACTTTTGAAGAAAAAATTTCTTTTGTCCATGTAGGTCTCGAAATTGATGATTGAAGACACCGGCAGAGTGCATGGGGTTAGTAAGTTGTCTTAACAAATAGTTTGCTTTTTTCTAGGTCAAACTTGATCTTGATGTTGCAAATTGCATGGAATTTTAGGTGTTGCTGGCTGATGGAACCATATTGCATTCTTCTGTTGTTTTATCGAATGCAACACCATTCAAAACTTTCATGGTAAAATTTTGTTCCTCTTCTTTCATTTGAACGAATTTAGGCTAACAGTGTATTATTACAAAAATATCAGAGAAAAGGAATCCTATTTTAACAGTGTCCTCTGACTACACTTCTCCCAAAACCCAGGATCTTGTGCCAGATGATGTGCTTCCTCATGATTTTCATAATGCTATCAAGTGCTCTGATTATCGCTCTGTAAGCTTGCATATAAAGTATTAATATTCATTGATTATTCTAAGATTCAGTTGTTATGTTCTGATTCATCCTATGCCACCCTTGCTTATCAAACAAATCTTGTAAAGTACTTATTTGAATTCAGCATAGAGATATCAAGTTCTGACCATGTAGATAAGAGTGTCGTTATACCGTGCTTATGTGTTGAAATAATGGTGCTTGTCCAGAGCCAGAACATGAGATGTCAAACCGTTCTTCTTTCCTGTTCTTTTTCTTGTCATTTTATTTCCATTGATATTGGCTTCATAAATGCTTCAATCTAAGGATTCCTGATTGAAGGATCTCAGAATTGGCAATTTCGGCTGCATCTCATGTTTCTTCTTTCAATATTCATTTCTTTCTCTTGCAAGTTTTTGGTAATGAATCCTACAATAGTGTTCAGAGATTTAATTCACAGGCATGAGATTCCCTGGACATATCTGTCTTTTTTTTCTTTTTCGGGAAACTAACTTTCGATTGCTATAATTTTTTTAAACTACAAAGACCACTCTTAACTGTTTTTTTTAGTACTTAGTCCTACTACAGCAATTCAGATACTGGGGCATCTTAAACTTTCAGCTTTGACCCGCACTCTAAACTGATAGCGCCTTAGCTTGCAAAGCCTTCCTTTTAAGATTTTGAGGGACCAACTAAGACTTTGCATTTACTTTTAGGCTATAACAGGAATATATGATCTTTCCGTTTGATATGACCTTAAACGAAGCATTCTTAGAGAGATGCATGATGGTCATGTACGTGTTGTAGAAGGTCGTAACTTAAAACTCAATTTCCTCGTAAGGTTCATACACGACTCTCTTTACTCCTGTTGCATATAATTGGCTCAATCCTGAAATGCTTAGGTTGATTTCACTTGTAACATTCCTCTTGCTCTACAAAGGTTTACAACAACAACAACAACAACATACCCAGTGAAATCCTACAACGTGGGGTCTGGGGAGGGTAGAGTGTACGCAGATCTTACCTCTACCTTGGTTGATAGAGCGGTTGTTTCTGAAAGACCCTCGGCTCAAGACAAAGCATAAGCATAAGCACAAGCAAAGCAAGAGAAACAGTCAAACCGGACAAGAAATTTAAAGCAATATGAAAATGATGGTAACAAAAGCGAATAAGAAATCACATCTTAGGGGATCATTGACTTCTGGAACAGACTACTACTAAGAATCAAATTGGCTGTCAACAGATTACCACAATTTTCAGTGCTGCAATTCAGGCTAAACGTTTCGTGTTTGGCCGTTAATCTTTTGTACCTGAAATTTTAAGGGATCATTGTTTACTGGAACAGGCTACTACGAAAATCAATTTGGCCGTTGACAGATTGCCACAGTTCCAATGCTGCAATTTAAGTCATTCAGACGCTGGTCCACAGCATAGTGGTACCATTCACATAGGGCCAGAGAGGTATTCACTTAAGTTATCCATTTCAGATTCATTTTTCTTCTGCTCTGCATGAATTGATTCATCTACGTAACCAAGTAGGAAAAAACAAGGATACGAGTTAGTCTCCTACCCTGTCATAAACCCATGAACACAATGTATCTGAAAATATGTTGACATGACATGATGAGGATACACAAAGAATTCATTTTTCCTATGTATGTAGATCATTTTGTCTTAAAGATAAGTTGCTTACCGGTGAATAGCAAATTCCAGAATTGAGTGGAGTGGATATAGAAGATTGATATAGCCGACCCAAGTAGTTTAGGATTGAGGCTTCGTTGATTGATCGATTGCCTGATTGATTGTGCACCTCGTTTGGCTCAAATCTGTATAGTAATCTTGTATGACCCAACCAACTCATGTGACACTCTTATGATACAAAAGGGCTAAGATACATTATGCTCACCTTTAAGAAATTGTTCTTGTTTCTCTGGTTTATTTTCATCATGGTATCACATCATGCCGAAATGCCTTAGTTAGCATGTCAAGAAAAGTCTGTTCGTGGGTGTTGGAGAAGAAAGATATTCATGTTAAATATATGTGACATAAAGGATATGTATGACGAAGCTATAGTAGTAGGTGGTACAAAAAAGATTTCCCATAACCGTCGATCTACACTTAGAGATCGACATTGAGTCCTTACTTGCTTCCCCTAGTTATGGATGAGCTAACTAACACTAGGAACATCAGTTGTTTAGTTTTGTTGTTCATTAGATGAGCAAAATCTAAAAGCGTACTTCCATGTCAAATAGGGGGAAAATATCTTATCCCAATCAGTTAAATTGACAAGAGAGGTTGCTCAAGTGGTAAGCACCCTCCACCAGGTTGTGGGTTCGAGTCACTAGAGGAGCAAAATGGGGAGCTCCTAGGGAGGGGTAAAAAATCAGTTAAATCTGATATTCATGATCTTTGAGTTTTTTTAAACACATAACAAGAAGGTTTTCTCACAATTAATCTTTCGTTACTGAAAGTCTCAGATTATTATAGGTATCATCATTCTTGCCGTTCCTTTTTTTTGTTTGTTATAAAATTGTTATTTCTATTGTGATTATAATCCAAAGATAACTGTATAATTCTGGTGCTTTTAGTATGGAAGAGATGCACAGTGCTGCTCAGGATGCTGAAAATGGCTTACCATCTCGACGACCCATAATTGAGATGACAATTCCTACTGTCTTTGACAAGACAATCTCTCCATCTGGTACTCAAGTTTGCTTCCTAATGTGTTTATGCAACTATCTGTTTGACAATCAACTGTTTTATGAATTTGTATGGTGATATTAAGTTTTCATTAACAGTTTTGAATACTAAATAGTGGATATCAACATTTTAAAAAAGCAAAGTTGAGACTCGTCTAGAGGTTAGGCTAGCTCTTACCCCCCTGAATGTTCACGAGTGGTTAAAGTCAAATAGGGTTAACTCCTCAATAGGTGGAGCATTTGCCCCGACGCATTACACCTTGAGATATTTGTCTCCTATGTACTGTGCACACTTTATGCTTCATATTTTCTGCCCTATATGTGCCTAGAGCGTTTTCTTTTAAATTTCCTTAGAAGTATTTGACTAAAACTTGTGTGATATGTTGTCGTTCTAAAAATATATGATTGCGGGACTTGGGATATTATGTAAATATATTATTATATGTTTTCATTACAGTTTGATTAAGTTTTCTACATTCTTCGCCTTTTGAATTTAATACAATTCGTAACTATCTTGAATATATTTTTCATACTTGTACATATTTTAACTTTATCTTTTAAAATATTGAACTTAAAAAGCTCGCGGGGTTTGCACCTTAGGTCCTTGTAGTGTTGCTATGTTTTTATATGCTTTGCTTCTTTCCTATATTCTCAAAAAAAAACAAGGTTTCTAGTGGGGTTTATTGCAGTTTTCCCTTGTGGGTTTTACATTTGCAATGTACCTCCCTTTGTGGACATAGCCTAAAGAACTCCCTTGTGGTTTTAGAAACCCTTCATTTACCCTAACAAGTTGATTTTCATTTTCTTGTCCAATTTTTTTCATTCATCTGGTAGAAACCCATGTATCAAAATTATTATTTAGGTCATCTCAGATTATTCCTATATTAGAACTCTAAAACTAATTCAACATGAAACAAGTGAAATTAAGACAGAAAGATAGTCTTATGCTGAGAACAATGGTATTTTGGAATGTGCACAAGCTTTTTGAGGGAAATGAGCTAACAGGTTTGATGGACTAAAACGCAATGAACACATAGTATTATGATATTGTCATTCAATAGAATAAGACAGGTCTTGTTTCTCTTATATCCTTGTTTGTTTTCGATCAATACTAGAACTTACAGGTATTCATTCTTTGTTTAACCTAGGAAAGCATGTGATTGGTTTATTCATCCAGTACACACCTTATAAACCCTCTGATGGCAGCTGGGAAAATCCTGCATATAGAGTTAAGTATCTCTGGAGATTTACATTCTTTCACCCACTTTTTTCTAGTCATCTATTTCTTTTCCTTTTTCCTAGGGGTAGTAGGACTTCACTTATAACTTTGATACCTTTCAGAACTGTTCTCGAACTTCTGGGTCCAACCAGATTGCATCTTTATGCATCACGTATTTCATGTTTGTGATTAATAAAAATTTATTGCTGTAGGAATCATTCGCCCAGAGATGCTTTAGCATGATAGATGAATATGCTCCTGGATTTAGCTCATCAATTATTGGGTATGATATGTTGACTCCTCCGGACCTTGAAAGAGAAATTGGTTTGACAGGTGCGCCACTGCTATCCTCTTGATCAGTTATACCGTATCTACTCCTTTCACCTGGAGAAAGAACCATATCTATATGTGATGTCCTTTGTTCGTGGCTGTTTGATAAATTCAAATGTAGACACGTGTCAATGAAAGATGAAAGGCGATTTCAGTTCTTAAGTACTAAATACACGTTCTCTGAATCACATGCAAACTCAAATTATCCTCATGCCTTAGCTTGGAAGTTTGTTGGGTGGTGTTCCCAATATGTTTGTTAAACTTGCTAAAATAATATTGAACTCGTCAAGATTGTACCATTTATTTTGTTGAGCATTAAAAAAGGTTAAGTAGATAAACTAAACACTTTTGCCATTGCAATCGAGAAGGTATTAGAAGTTTCTCATTAAGTAGCTATTGAGTGTTCCCAATTCAGATAAGTGAGGTTTGAATGATCTAATATATGTAGCATCTTAATGGCACTTTATTGAGTAATTCTCCTTTCACATCAAACGTGTTTAGTGTGTACCTTATTAGTCTGACTTCTGTGCTACTGACCTTAAATGGGTTTGGATATGAGTCCAATCTGTTTACTGAATTACACTGCACACACAGGATAGAAGCATTGTTGTCCTTAAGTTGCCACAATATTGACGAACTTTATTGTAGTTCAACAACTGCACTAAAGAGTATATCTACCACGTGGGATTTCAATCGTGCTCATAGCTTAATCTTCCTGTAAATTAACGTTTTGTGATCAATTTATCTGAATTGTTTCTTGTTGAAGCATCAGTGTTTCATCCACTGTAGGTGCATACTACAAGATCTAGGAAGATAATACGAAACCTGATATTTGATTATTTGAGTCTAGTTTAAGAAATTTGTGGATTTGTCTAGTTATGAGAACAAACGACTATAGGCTGGAGCATGCTTTATAGTCCCTGCAAACTGATACAGCAAATGCTGATGTGTTGTGTTATATCTTGACAGGAGGCAATATATTCCATGGATCCATGGGATTAGATTCTTTGTTTTTAATGCGGCCAGTGAAAGGATGGTAATGATTTTGAACAGCTTTCGACATTAGTCCTTGAAGGACTCAAGTCCATGAAATGATGATTTTGCTATTATCTGAACTTTGAAATGCAGGTCGAATTATCGGACTCCAGTTGAAGGCCTATACTTGTGTGGCAGCGGGGCACACCCAGGTGGTGGAGTAATGGGCGCCCCAGGACGCAATGCTGCGCATGTTGTCATTGAGGACTTCAAGAAATCATGAAGCTACTCTCTCGGCAAGAACTACTTTTTCGACTGTGATTCTTCTGGCGAGTTGAATCAGTTAAATATTTTTCAGCGGAGCCAACTCCCAAGCCAAAAGTGAACTGTGTGGTCATACTTTGACTGCTTCGAGTTTCCGTGTGTTCTGAACCGGATGGGAATTACACATCGAATTGCTTTTAGTGTCCAACCATATTTGCTCATTCTGTTCATGTTCTCACAAATAACTATTTTTCTTTAAAGACAGTATATGTTCCTTTTAGTCATCATTCTCCGAGCTTCTTTTGCTTTCAGTATATTTCATGGTGGATCTACACAAAGTCCAAGAAATAATTTTGTTCACGGCAAGATCAGTAAACTGTGGCGTGAAATTCACAACTCTTACAAGATATTTCAGTATTGTTAGTATTTTCTTTTGTTTTTTATTTTATTTCATCACTAAATTGCTTATCCAGCAAATTTAACCAAAGGTTACAACTTTCCCCTTGTATGCCATTTACCCCTAGTTACGTTTTGGTGATATGTAACTTCGTCCTATCTCCTGAGATAAATAAATACTCCCTTCGTTTCAATTTATGTGTCACCATTTTCTTTTTAGTTTGTTCCAAAAGGAATGTCAGATTTTCTTATTTTGCAACTATTTAATGGCACCATCTCTATTTTACCTTTGTTGGATCCTACTTAATTTTTAAAATATAATTATTGTAAAGAAAAGTCAACAAAAGTAGACATTAAAGTAAGGACATTTTAGTAAGCATAACAAAGTCTTCTTTTATTTATTAAGTTGGGACGGATGGAATATATTATAAACACAAATGACCCTCCCTCAAACTTTGCATGCCTTAGTTAAACTGGGTTTTTGAACAAAGAACCCAATGGCACACATTAGTTCTCTTCCCAGTTTTCATGACACCCTCAACAACGCTAGTTTTTAGCCAAATAGAGGTTCTGTTGGGATTAAATGATAGATTGAATGGGAAATGGAGGGAGTTCCCTCTTGCTCTATAAAATAATCATTTGTCCCACATCGGTAGTAGAAATAAAAGTGGGAGTTGTCCCACATCGGTAGTGGAAATAAAAGTGGGAGTTGTCCCACATCGGTAGTGGAAAAAAAAATGGGAGTTGTCCCACATCGGTAGTGGAAAGAAAAGTTCTTCTACTTATAAGTAGAATTACTCCTTCTTGTCAGTAAAAGGGTTGAGGGGGCAAGGACCCCTCGCGCCGTCGTCGTCGTCGCTCGGCTCGGCTCGGATTCGGATTCGGATTCGGATTCGGATTCGGTCAAATGATTTGATTGATAATCTTTTTGGACCAAATTTTCTTTAATTTTTAATTATTTAATTAATTATTATTTAATTAAATTAATTAACTTATCCAATTTTAAATTTCCCACCAGTTTTAGTGATTGTTCAGAAGGGTTGCAAACCTTCAGAAACAGTACTTCCATGGCTATAAATTCATTTGATTCTTCAGAATTTTACTTACTAATTTTCTGAACTACAAAATCATCTTCTTCTTCTGCACGAACAAATTCTGTGTGATATACTACTGTTGAGTGGTTCGCTACTGAGTTTGGAGTACTACTATTCTGGTAAGATAATCGTTCTATCCTGGGAGGGGATATTCCATCAACCTCGAGTACTGTGAGGGGAATAATTTCCTTAAGGACACACTTTGAACTAAGTGGGCTCGATTATATTCTGAAAAAAAATTATTCTTATTTTTTCAACACTGATTTTATTTATTTTCAGTGTTTATTATTTACTGGTTTGTTTTGGAATACAGATTACTAACAGGTTCACCTCGTTATATTGCAAATACGTTGCGTAGGAGTCTATCGAATTTCTATTACAAATTGAAGTGGGGTTGACGATCACTTGTGCAAATCTCTTCGATTGAAGAATCTTCAGAATGAGTGGATCCCCACAATGCAAAGAATATTGTATGCTAGGAAGATGAAAATAATAGAAAATAATTGAAAGCCATGATTCATTTGAGAGAACTGGTAGAGAACAACAGCAAGCATTCTGGGGCTTTCTTTCTTCTGAAAATGTTTAATTTTTGCACCTTTGTGAACATTGGTAACTTGACAAATTAACAATGAAGATCAGGATTCAAATCCCAACATAAAAAGAAAAGACTATGATTTCTTCTCATCTAACAGGACGTACCTCTTGGATTAGTCACGGAGTGCATAAATTGACCAAACACCACATTATCCACACAGGAAAAAGGACAACAGTGTCAACTTAAACCAATAGTTCGACTATTATAAGGTGTGCAAAAGAGTTTTTGGGAGCCAAAACAGCCTTTCCCTTAATTCAGTAATAGAATTGCTCACATTAGCTAATCAAGTTTCAACATACAAGACAGGCATTGTATTAGAACTTAAAGCGGAATTTCAGCTTGGCTTTTGCATAGTAGTAGTTTTAACACTGTATAACTAACAGCGAAAGACCCTATAAAGAAAATCACATAACTCAGAGAAAGTAGTATCCAGCTATGATTACGAATTGAGAAGTCAGTTAACATGCTGTAGGTAAAAATGGTGTTAAGGTTAAACAAGAAGTAAGTTGAGTCGAGAGATAGCTCTCTGTCTTTAAGACAAAACTGCTCCGTATATATGCTTTTACGGTAATGGACAATAGTCTCCCAAGATAAAACAACAACGATCAATAATACAAAGTAAGTACTGTGGATTCTAGCAAAGGTCATGATATGCCTTTACGTATCTATATAAAAGGTTTCTCCATAAATGAATGTGATAAATGTATCTATATAAAAGGAAACTCTGACTCATTTGTCATGATATGCTTTTACGTAGATGACATGCTCATCACCGAAAGTAGTCTAAACTTGATCCTGGAAACCAAGAATATGTTGAACAATGTTTCGACATGAAGGATATGAATATTGCAGATGTAATCTTAGGAATTAAGATTTCTAAATCATCTGACGGACTGGTCTTATCTCAATCTCATTATATTGAAGATGTTTTGAGGAAAATTTGATGTATTTGACAGTCCCCCTATGAAGTCACCAATGGATATGAATCATAGAATTGATAAGAATAGTGGTGCACCCGTATCCCAAGAGCGATATGCGCAAGTCATTGGTAGCTTAATGTACATTACAAACTACACCCGACCCGATATCACTTATCCAGTCAATAAGTTGGCTAGGTTTACTCGTAATCTTGGAAATGATCACTAGAAGGCGTTAAATCGGATACTACGATATCTGAAATATTCGTTGACTTACGAATTACATTATTCAAGATATCCAGTCGTATTGGAAGGATACAGTGATGCAAACTGGATATCGGACATAAAGAACACCAAATCCACCAGTGGGTATGTTTTACAATTAGTGTTGGGGTTGTGTCTTGGAAGTCTTCTAAGCAAACATGTATTGCCCGATCCACGATGGAATCATAGTTTGTTTCTTTGGATAAAGCATAAGAAGAAGCAGATCGATTCACGGTTTTTTAGAGGATATCCCTTGTTGGGATAAACCCGTACCTTCGGTGATGATTCACTGTGACAGTCAATCGGCTTTAGGAAGGGCACAAAACAATATGTACAACGACAAGTCTAGATATATTCGTCGGAGATATAAGACCGTTAGGCAGTTGATCATCACAGATGTCAATTCCATTGATTACGTCAAATCAAAGGATAATATAGCGGATCCATTAACTAAAGGTCTACCCAAAGATCAAATGTTCTGCATGTCTAGAGGAATGAGCTTAAAACCCAAACAATAAGAATCTTTATGGTGGTAACCCAACCTTACTGACTGGAGATTCCAAGAATTTGGTTCAATGGGACAACTAAATCGTAGAGGTTCAGTTTTAGCGCTTCACTTGAAGTAAGAGCACTTCTGATTACTATTCTTTAAAGAAATATAATTCCAAAGTTGTTCCCGCGATAGACATTAAGTGCTACCTGCATAATGGGTAAATGATAAGTTTCTAAAATCTTTTAATGATTCCTAACACTTGCGAGTGGGGTATAGCTTGATACATTATATGAGATCATCTATTTAAGTGCGAAGACAGGCCACTTCAAAAGTACTCACTTAAGAATCCAAGAAGTTGTGCATGGCCACAAAGAACAAAACTATAAGAAGAAATGAATAAGGGGAGTTATTGTGTTGATATCATTGTCTTGGTTTACACTAAACACTGACGGTTCAAGACATCACGTTCATCGCGCAGTAAATAAATCTGATGGTAAACGACTACGGAAGGTTCAAAGCCGAAAGCTATCTTTCCTGATGCAATATCTTTCTGCTGAAATTTGGCACCCTGTGTGTACCAATTCTCTTTCAAGAGGGGATTGTTGGAAATTTAACTATGTGAGATTGAGTTTTTCCATCTTTAGTGACTTAAACATGTGGGCCCCGCATGTCAGAAATATCATTTCTTCACACATGCCTAATCTACTAAATGAGTAGATGATATTAGTGCCAAGTATCGTCAAATTTCGTTAAGGAATGAAAGAGATATTGGTACACAAAGTAAGGTGTTTGAGACATGAATAGATGGATTGTTTTGGCCAAATAACAAATCTCCCACATAGGTAGGACCTATATAAACTCTATTTTTGAGTAAGGGTTTGGGACCCCAAAGGGTAACTCATGTGTTAAGAAGAGGGAGGACCTGGGTGAGCTTGGGTTCGGGGCTAAGCCCCACACGCGCGCCGCCGCCAGTCCGGTCTGGGCTTGAGTCTCGGGTCTCGGGACTGTGGGCACAGACTGTCTTCCAGAATTTTCTTTTTGGTCCTTGATATTTCTCATTTACATTTTGATCCTGAAAGTTTCAGAGATAATCAAACGTTGCAACGACCTTGAAACGTTGTAACTAATCTGACTTCAATAGTCAGAAACGCTTTCTTCTTCAACTATAAATTGAACATTACTGTTCAGTTCAAACATACAGAATCTACAGAAACACACACACAAATCTTCTTCTCTTCAGCAGTCTGTTCTATATTTATTTTCTTCGCTAGAATCAACTTTACTTGCTTTGTATTGTTGATTGTCGTTGTTTTATCTTGGGAAATATTGTCCATTACCGTAAAAGCATTTATATGGGACAATTTTGTCTTAAAGACAGAGAGTCATTTCTCGACTCAACCTTCCTTCTTGTTTAACCTTTCAGTGACACCATTTTTACCTACACCTTTAAGTTTTAATAAGAGTGTCCATTATCTTTCTCCCCATTGCTTGGGGACAAATTTCTCCTTCCAAGAACAAAAGAAAATGAACTCTATTGAACCATCTTATTGCACATACCCTATTTTGAGTTTGTTCGCCTGTTATTTAATTGGTCTTGGTTTGCCACCTTGAGTTCCATTCTTTCTCTTTCCTATTATCAGTCATTTAAAAATACCATAATTCGTGCAACATAGTAAAGGAGACTAACTAAAACTTGAACTTTAAAAATATGTTTTCCCCACATCACAACTAGGTAAATGGTGGAAACAAGTACCTTGTATTAAGTCGAGCATGGCCAACTCATTCTCAGAGTTATCAAATAGAAACACGAAATATAAGGTAGCGTAGTGCTTATACACGAGCCTGGCATCCTGGAAAAGATAAAGCAATGTCTATTACAATAATTTACTCTTTATACTTGAGACTTGGGAGCAGAAATTGCTCTTCTTAATTTGTGTATCACAAAAGAGGAGTACGCAACAATTTAAAGCCGTGTAGCATGTAAGTTGTTGCCTAAGTGATAGTATCTATAGAACTTCACTTGTCCTGTTTTGATCCATCATTTATCTGGTTTTAATCAATATTAATCAGCTAAAATCTTACTATTCAGTTGGAGAGTAATTTTTGTACATGTATGTAACTACTCACTTGATGGAAGAGGATAGCTAACATAAAACTAATGAGAATTAGGTCTCCACCAAACAAAGAAACCAACGTTCTCCAAAAAGGCGAGGGTAGATAAATCAAGTTTCTAAAGATTCATTTCTGTCTTTACGAGAATTTGCACAGCACCAAAGAATTCTATCTAGATAAAGTATATTATTCTTAGGTAAGAAAACTCAGAAAAGCCTAAACCTCTAGACAAAAATTTCATAAATTTGGATAGCATTTTCTATATCTCTACCCCTCATGAATCTGCTTGTAATACTATAAGTTGCCATAGAATTAATTTCTAAAATTTTACCCAAAAATATTTTGGACAAAAATGGTTTTACAAATCATGAGATATTTAAAATCTAAATTATTTAATCTTTTAAACCTTTTTTCTTTATAAACCTACCGATGAAGAAAACGATTTATGCCCCTAAATCTATCGTACACCAGATTCCATCCGCCGTGAGTATTCACTTGGTTCGTGAATTTCTGAGAATAAAATTCCAACAGTCCAAAGAAGGTTCAAAATCAAATAGTGGGACAGCTAAAATACCAGCAAGTCTAGCCCCATCAAAAGTCTAAAAATGGTTAAATACCCGAAAGTCTATTCATGAATAGGTACCACTACAAACACCGAAGCACACTCAGTTTCGTATCCAAAATTCCCAAATTCCTTGTAAACTCTCTAGACTCCTTGAAAATATTCAACTCTAAATCTTTGTAAGTTTTAATATTTTGAATAAATATGATTATGGAAGGTGCTACCTCCTAATCTTTTAAATTCAAGCCTTTAAATTCTTGCATTATGGTGTTGGCCGGTTCTACCACCTACTTCATTTAAATTCTTGTAGATCCTTTGAATTATGGATTCCTTATTAGGAACCGTAATTTGTAAGTTAATCTTACTTTACTTTCTGTATATCTCATTTATCTTTTAATATTTCAATCTCTTATATTTCAATTACTTCCTTATCTATTATCCCCTTTAGATACTCGGGCGTAGTTTGGTATCAGGGCCATGAGGGGTAGAAATATAGAGAAATGTTGTTCAAATTTATGAAATTCTTGTCTAGAGGTTTAGGCTCTTCTGAGTTTTCTTGACTAGGAAGGTCCGGGTAGTAAGTCCTCAAGGTGTAGGCAGTTAGACCCGTGAATTGCTTGGGATTGTAGGAAGAACTTAAGTTTCGAAAATAAGATTTCATGAAAATGGACATGTTTTTCAATAAATCTACTTCTTTTGATTTTGGTTCAACATCTTCCATGGATTCCAAGAAGATAATAAATTCGGAATAAATCGTTATACAAGATTTTGAAAAATTAATAGATAATTGGAAAATAACAAAAATAAATAGAGATCAAATTTACAAAAAATCCAAATATCAATTTTTCAAAACTGATTTCACTATTAAAACAGAAGAAAGAGATATTCAATTAACAAAGCCCTTTGAAACAATACAATTGCTTTCTCAAAATTCCTTGAAAAAACATAGGGAAAGAAATTACAAATATATTCACATTGGTTTAGTCCAAGTAGGGTTAAAACCCTTAACTAAGATTGGATTAAATACCTCAATCCTTGCGATTTTAAGAGATGCCAGATTTACTAACTTTGAAGATTCCTTATTAAGTTATGTTGAATCTAGTCTCTGCACATGACCAATCTCATTTGATTGTTATCCAAACTTTTCATTATCCCCTTTAGATTCTCTGGCGTAGTTAGGTATTTGGAAAATATTTTTGAGAAAGGGTTTTTGAAAAATCTTCTTTATCTAATTTTACAAAACTTTGAGAGAGTTTAACCTCTCTTAAATTCTGGATGATCTCATGTTTATGAATTTGTAAGTGTATCAACGCCTTTTGTAGTTTTGGGGATTTATCACGGAGTTTTCTAGTCATTTCTTCTGTTTTGGAGGAATTCACAGGTTAAGAAATCTGGAATAGAATTTGTTTCTCCTTTAATATATTCAATATCGAAATAAAAATGCTAAGAATCGCTTACCATCATGCAAAAATCTGTTTTGATGCAAGGTTTTGAACATCTTTTTGTAAAACCTCTTTAGCACTTTTGCAATCAATTCTGAGTAAAAAAATTGATTTAGTAAATCACTTTGAAATTTTTGTATGCATAAGACGATGCTCAAAAATTCTTTTTTGATGGTAGAATAGTTTTTCTGGGTATCATTCCAATGGGCAGAAGTATACTGGACTATACACTCTTTCCCCCCTGATTTTTGTTTCACGATCTCTCCATATCCTAAGTCTTAGGCGTATGTCTCTACTATCTTAGGTAGCTGAGGGTCTGCTATATGAAGACACGGGATTTCTAGCACTTTCTTTATAATTTTCTGGACACAAATAATATGGTTACTAGTCCATGGAGCAGGGTTTTTCTTTAGTCCATCATGGAGTAGTGTTGTCATCTTATTAATCTCTGAACAGAAATCTAAAACATAGTTTAGGATTTTTAAGAATCTCTGTAATTGAGTTTTATCAAGGATTTTATCAGAAAATTTATTTGTGAATTCTAAGAATCTTTTTATAGGGATGATTTTCCCCTGGGATATATAATGTAATAGAAATCTTATCTTAATCTGAAATAGACTCATTTTTTACTTGGAAATTACCAAATCATTTTTCTTTGTAACATAAAATAAAGTTTTAAGATGTTTGAATTGTTCTTCCACTGAATTTGAGAAGATTAAAACATCATCAATATAAACTATACATAATTTGAAATAATCATTGAAGATATCATTCATTATTCGATGGAATTCTGAAGAGCATTTTAAGACCAAAAGGCATTACATTCTACTCATATTGTCCAAAGGGGACCGTAAAGGCGATTTTGTAACGATCTTTTGCATAAATTTTGATTTGCCAAAAACCTGATTTCATATCGAATTTTGAGAATATCAAAGCATAATGTAATTTTTGTAATAAATCTTTTTTGTTCGGAATTGGGTATCTGATCCATTTTAGGGTTGTATTTAAGGGTTTGTAGTTTGTTACTAATCTAGGAGTTCCTCTTTCTATTTCAAAATTTTTGTTTACATAAAAAGCAGCACAACTCCAAGAGGATCTTGATTTGGAAATTAGTTTTTTCTTTTCAAGATCTTGAATTTATTTTTTGCAATGTTGTTCAAGATCACTATTCATTTGGATCGGTCTGGCTTTTGTTGTAATTTGTATTTCGTCAAAATCTTTTTCATAAGTAAGATCTACGATATGTTGTTTTCTACTCCAAAAAGCATTCGGAATATCATAACATACATCGGTTTCGAAAGAATTTCGGAGTTTAGATATTTTTTCTTTAACTTCGGATATTTCTAATTGTGTAATTAATTTTTTTTAAAGAAAAATCTTTTGTTCTTGTAGATGGTATGATTTTCCTTGTATTTTTGCATTTATACTATCTTTGTGTATTGAACATGCTCTTATTAGGTTGAGATTTCTTGTTTTTGGTTTTAATTATAAATTGGAATATTAATTTATTTTTATTGAATCTAAAAGATACAAAATCATTATCTACCTTATATGGCGTGATAAGATTTATAAACGGCGTTCCTAAGATGACGGAACTGTGTATGTCACATGTTAAAACAAATGATGTCACTATGGAAACTCCATCATTTTCAATTGACACACTGGTTTCGAAATCAATTTCGATTTTAGAGTTATTAGCTGCCGCTAATCTTTCACGAGTTTTCTCTCTGAATTTTTCTGGTACTATACCTTTTTTTATCAAATTTAAATCTGCTCCTATGCCAAAAAGTGCAATTGTTTAAATTTTTAAATTGTTTGAAAATTTAAGGGTTTTTTTATTAGGTATTTTTTATGTGATTTGTCTTAAGACACTTAGAAAGTCTTCTGGGATTTATTCTAGGCTTTTTATTCAATTTTCCTCTTTCGGCTCTGCGGGATTTTCTTAATCGAATTCTTTAGAATTGGAATTATGAGAATCGAAGTTTTGTGGCATAGTTTTTGAAAGGATTACTTTTATTAATTTAGAATCTCATTTTTGTTTTTATTTTAATTCTGTTTTTACTTGTAATTCTCGAGTTGTTATTTCTTTGCTTCCTTTTTTCTCTTTTTCTTGATCTTTAGTTAATACACATAAGCTTTTTCTTTTATCAAAATTTTTAGATGAACTAGTTGTGATCAATTCATTTACTTGAAGGGGTTTATTATGTTGCTCATCTAGGATTGGTATTCCTTCTTCATCAGTTTTTATGGAATTTATGATATCTTCTTTTTGTTGATCAGTGAGATAATTATCCCACTATCTTTTTGATTGACCAGAGAATCCTGCGATGAACAGTTCTGCTATCGCTTTATTTTGTGCACCATTTTGTGTTTTATAGGCATTTGCAGCCATGGTCATTTGTTGGAGGAAGCTAAGGACAATGTATTAAGTCATTCCATCTATGTTCCAATCGTAAATGGAAGAGGCATTAAATCAGAATTGAGCTAGGGGTTTTACTATTCCTAGGTCTGGAGCTGTAATTATTTGTAATTATTGCTGTACGGGTTATTTCCAATCCATTTTATTAACAAGAGGTGTTTTACTTTGAAATTGTTCTAAGGTATCATTGTTATCAGAATCATATGTTAAAGTTGTTATTTTATTACTTGATTGTGGTGTATTTGGAATAATGAGTTCTGTATTAGAACTATTGGATGTCCCAATTCTACTTAATTGATCTTATATAGCCTGAATAAATTCAGACTTATTTTGTCGAATATTTTTAACACTATCTTTGGATACCTGAAAGAGTTTAAAATTGGGCTTTTTAATTTCATTTATTTAGACGCTTCTGGGGAATCTGTAGTGACTAAAGGGTGATTTTTATGTGTTTTTCCATTCTATCTAATTGTTTTCCTATGGTATTTAAATTAATATTTGTAAAATTATTTTGTGCGAGAACGGATTTTATATTTATTTTTTCATCTTCTGTTGGATTTTAAAAAGGAATTGCGTTTACAGAGCAGCCATGAATGTTAAGCTTAATACCTTGTAGAGGAGGGTGGTTGGACTGAATTTTCCTAGAATCAACTAGGATTTTCCATTTCGGTGTTTTATTCCTGATTGTAATAGCACTTACCGAATTAGAAAAGGGATACTCTATGGAATTTTGAGAGGAATATATTTCAAACCAGTCAAAAAATAGAATGTTTATCCTATTATCATTTACAAACTCATAGAATTTTTTATGTATTTGTTTTCTAGTATTTAAAAAAGTTTTTAAAGAACCAAATTCTTTTTTCTAAGTTATAATTTTCATAAATATCTTTTTTGTAGGAATTTCTTATCTATTTGGAATTCTTTTACTAAAACTCCAATTTCGTTTACTATATTTTCTGTTATCGAGGAAAATGTCGGACTAGTAGGTTCTTGATCATCTATTTTTTCTCTAACATTTGAATTTTTATATACGGATCTAGGTATTTCATTGGTGTAGTCTACATTTTTTAGATTGAGTAAATCTGACGTAGAATGTCTAGGTTTTATTTTGTAAGGGGTATTTATTACTGAAGGAATTTGTGAGACTCTTCCTAAATCTAGGGTCTTTATGGAACTTGTATCATCGTATCTACTACTCGTAGATTTTCTACTCGTAGATCTTCTTAGGAATGATAAATTGACTTTATCATCCTGGTATTGAGTTATTTCTTTAAGATGGTATTTGGTTGGAAAGTTTGTACGGGTTCAGGTTTAACCACACCTTTCAAGATTCATTCATCTGTTAGGGTAATATCCTTCCACCTAATAGGTCTTGGTATTATGGTGTTAGACCTGGAAAGATCTGTTTGTAACAGAGCCATGATGGGTAGAGATATAGAGAAATGATGTTCAAATTTATGAATTTTTTGTCTAGAGGTTTAGGTTCTTCTGAGTTTTCTTGCCTAGGAAGGTCCGGGTAGTAAGTCCTCAAGGTGTATGCAGTTAGACCTGTGAATTGCTTGGAATTGTAGGAATAACTTGAGTTTCGAAAATAAGATTTCATAAAAATGGACTCATTTTTTAATAAATCTACTTCTTTTGATTTTGGTTCAACATCTTCCATGGATTCCAAGAAGATAATAAATTCGGAAGAAATCGTTATACAAGATTTTGTAAAATCGATAGATAATTGGGAAATAACGAAAGTAAATAGAGATCAAATTTACAAAAATTTCAAATACCAATTTTTCAAAACTGATTTCACTATTAAAACAGAAGAAAGAGATATTCAATTAACAAAACCCTTTGAAACAATACAATTACTTTCTCAACATTCCTTAAAAAAATATAGGGAAAGAAATTACAAATATATTCATATTGACTTAGTTCAAGTAGGGATAAAACTTTTAACTAAGGAAGGATTAAATACCCCTTACAAAATAAAACCTAGACATTCTACATCAGATTTACCCAATCTAAAAAAAATAATACCTAGACTCGTATACGAAAATTTCACTGTTAGAGAAAAAATAGATGATCAAGAACCTACTAGTCTGACATTCTCCTCGATAACATAAAATATAGTAAATGAAATTAGAGTTTTAGAAAAAGAATTCTAAGTAGATAAGAAATTCCTACAAAAAGATTTTTATGAAAAATATAACTTAGAAAAAAGAATTTGGTTCTTTAAATTCTTTTTAAATACTAGGAAACAAATACAGGAAAAATTCTATGATTTTGTAAATGAAAATAGGATAAACATTTTATTTTTTGACTGGTTTGAAATATATTCCTCTCAAAATTCCATTGAGTATCCCTTTTCTAAATCGGTAAGTCCTATTACAACCAGGAATAAAACACCGGAATGGGAAACCTAGCTGATTATAGGACAATCCAGCCCAACTACCCTCCTCTACAAGGTATTAAACTTAACATTCATGGCCTCCATGTAAACGCAATTCCTTTTAATAACCCAACAGTAGATGAAAAAACAAATATAAAATCCGTTCTCGCACAAAATAATTTTACAAATATTAATTTAAATATCATAGAAAAACAATTAAATATAGTAGAAAAATACATAAAAACCATTCTTTTGTCACTATAGATTCCCCAGAAACGTCTAAAGAATTGAAATTAAAAAGCCCAATTTTTAAACCATTTTAGGTATCCAAATATAGTGTTAAAAATATCCAACAAAATAAGGCTGAATTTATTCAGGCTATACAAGATCAATTAAGTAGAATTGGGACATCCAATAGTTCTAATAATACAGAACTCATTGTTCCAAATACACCACAATCAAGTAATAAAATAGCAACTTTAACATATGATTCATATAACAGTGATACCTTAGAACAATTCCAAAATAAAACACCGCTAGTTAATAAAATGGATTGAAAACAACTCGTACAACAACAATTACAAATAATTCCGGCTCCAGACCTAGGAATAATAAAACACCTAACTCAATCCCAATTTAATGCCTCTTCCATTTATGATTGGAACATAGATGGAATGACTGAATATAATATCCTTAGCTTCCTCCAACAAATGACCATGGCTGCAAATGCATATAAAACAGAAAATGGCACACAAGATAAGACCATAACAAAATTGCTCATCGTAGAATTCTCTGGTCAATTAAAAGGATGGTGGGATAATTATCTCACTGATCAACAAAAATAAGATATCATAAATTTCATAAAAAATGATGAAGAAGGAATATCAATCCTAGATGAACAAGGTGAACCCCTACAAGATGCAGTGTCAACTTTAATACTAACAATATCATTAAACTTCATAGGAGATTCTTCACATTTAAAAGATAAAAATGCCGAGTTACTTTCAAATATAAAATGCAAAAAACTAAGTGATTTCCAATGGTACAAAAATACGTTCTTAACCAGGGTAATGCTTAGAGAAGATTCCAACCAACCATTTTGAGAAAAAAAATCCTAACATGATTCTATACCCTTTTTGGAGAAAATGCTAGGAATAAAATTAAATAAAATTGTGAAAAACAAATAATACCTTATAATGAGTTTACATACGGACAACTAGCCAGTATTATTCAACAAGAAGGATTAAAAATTTGCCAAGACCTAAAATTACAAAAATACCTTAAATGGGAACTAAAAAGAATTAGGTGCGAACTAGGAACATTTTGTAAACAATTTGATACAAATTCCAAAAAATCCTCTCTAAATTGTACATGAAACTATATTAAGACTTATAAATCACATAAGAAATCAACAAAAGAATATAGGGGAAAAAAAATCAAAATTAGTGAAGAATATTATAAAAATCCTCCTTACAAAAATTTCAGAAATAAAAGAAATCCCAAAAAGAATGATTCTAAATACAAAGATATAACATGTTATAAATGCAATAAAAAAGGACATACCTCAAGATACTGTAAAATGAATAAAAAATTACAAGAATTAAAATTAGATGAAGAAGTAATCCAAAAAATCTCTAATCTTCTAATAGATTCCTCCGATTCAAACATCGAGACAGAACCCGATAAATTTTCTCTGTCTTCAGAAGATAATAAACCCCTTCAAATAAATTAATTGGTTACAACTAGTTCATCTGAAAATTCTAAAAAAGATAAAGGAAACGCATATGTGTTTTAACTAAAGATCAAGAATTCATGTTAAATATAGTTAAACACATAGATACCCAACACCAAAAAGAATATTTGAATAGACTCCTAAAATCTTTTACAGAAGAGAAGAAAGAAATTAAAAATACAATTTTACCAAATACTTCTAAAAATACTTATGACTTAACAAATATCCTATGAAAATGTAAAAAGATGAAAGAAATCAAAGAAATAACAGTTCAAGAACTACAAAAAGAAACAAAATAAGTAAAACTAGATATAAAAGATTTGAAAAAAATAAAAACAAAATTCTGAACTAATAAAAATGATCCTTTCAAAAGATGCCCAGAAAAGTTCTGAGTCCGAAAATTCTGATTCTGAAAACCCAAAAGAACCGGAAGAAGATTTTGAAAGACATAATCTAGAAGAAATTTCAGAAGAATTCCTTGGTGTTTTGAGACAAATCATGTCAAAAAATACTTAATAAAAATAACCTTTAAATTTTCAGACAATTTTAAAATAAAAATAATTGCTCTTTTTGGCACAGGAGCAGATTTAAATTGCATAAAAACAGGAATAATACCAGAAAAGTTCCAAGAAAAAACTCATGAAATATTAGCGGCAACTAATAATACTAAATTAGAAATCAAATCCAAAGCAGTGCGTCAATTATAAATGATGAAGTTTCTATAGCAACATCATTTGTTTTAGTAAAAGACATACACAATTCCGTCATCTTAGGAACACCGTTTATAAATCTTATCACCTCATATAAAGTAGATAACGATTCTTTCATTTTCAATAAAAAGAAATTAAAATTCCATTTTTTAACAAAACAAAAAATAAGAGACCTCAATCTAATAAAAACATGTTCAATACACGAAGAAAACATAAATGCAAAAATACAAGGAAAATCATATCATCTAGAAGAACTAAGAAATAATTTTTCCTCCAAAAAATTAGACTCCGAACCTAAGTTTTCTAGAAGTTATACTTTTAAGAATATCTAGAATCAAAAACCAGAGGGGAAGAATGTATAATCCAATATACTTTTGCCCATTCTACCCGCATTATTTCATGCATATAGAACTTCCAAAATGATTTACCATATCAAAAATATTTTCAAAATCTTGCATTAAAACAGATTTTCTGTCAATTGATTCTTAACGTTTTTTACTTTAATATTAAAGAAAAAACGAATTCCATTCCTAATCTCTTAACCCGTGATTTCCTTAAAAACAGGAGAAAAAATCTTCAAATTCCTGATACTGGTCACGACGCAGAAATGTCCTATCATTGTCCTATACCCCACTGTTTGGGCTACAAGGAAAACATATAAAGGAAGGACATGCAAGAATCTGGACAATACTGTAACCATGCAATGTGTGTCCAAAAGAGGAAGAATGAAATTTCTTCGCCAATAAATACACCAATTTTTGTACAACAACAACAAACAAATCATATGGCCACCAAAAAACCCATAAACTCCATCACTTTCAAATCTACAAACCCATCCAAGGAAGAGAAGGACAAATTCCCTGCCAAAACTCCTATAGAAAAACTCATGACATGTATGATGTAATCACGAAAGAAGAAAACGAAAACAAAAACACCGCACAATCTGTGCAAAAAACACCAGGAAATACCGAACATGAAACAACTGTTGAAAACCTTCTGCAACTCCTTGCAAAATCCCCGAAACTACAGAAGGCATTGTTACAACTACAAATTCCCAAACAGGAAATTGTTCAAAACTCAGGAGAGAATAAATCCTCTCAAAATTTTACTAAAATCGAGAAAGAAGAATCTTAGAAAACCCTTTCTCAAAAATATTTTTTAAACTCCCAACTTGTGATACCACAAGTCCCCAAAAACATGTTTATGAATTTTTTATAAAAAAAAATCCAAAATATTGTGACTCTTGAAAAATAATTTTTTGATCAAGAACTTTTTTTAGCAATACAAAATTATTTTGGACAATGATGGTTTTACAAATCATGGATATCTTAAAAACCTCATATTTATATTAGGCTATCCAAGAGATATCAGTGTCGGCCACAATTAAAAATAATTATTTTAAAAATTACAAAGGTCCTTCTTACTCTATTTGCAAAATATTTAGAGTAATTGCTCCAAGTGATTGGGGAAATGACATGTCTAAACTCTTCAATTTTCCTGATATCCATCAAAATACCTCATTTTTGATATTTCATTTAATTACTGGGATTACCAACAAGCTTCGCTCAATTCTTTTTTTGTGCAAAATACCAACCGAAGCCATACCTGACTTTTTCATTTTGATACCTCATATATTCCATCTCAATTCCCAACATGGTGGGAACAATTTGAATCCACCTTCGAGATACTAAAACCCCATGTCACTAAATCTTTTAACCTCTTTAAATCCCTTTATAAACCAACTGGGAAGAAAAAAGATTTGTCCCACTACACCTATTTCACACCAGATTTCATTTACCATGGGTCTTCACATGATTCGTAGATTATTCAGAGAATAAAATTCCAACAGTCTGAAGAAGGTTCAAAATCAGATGGTGGGACATCTATAAAATACCAGCAAGTCTAGCCCCATACAAGGTCCAGAAATGGTTAAATACCCGGAAGCCCATCCATGAACAGGTACCACTACAAACACCGGAGCACACCCAATTTCTTTCCCATAAATCCCAAATGGCCTCAATGCTTGTAGCGGCAAAAAATTCAGAAGAAATGCAAGCAATAATTCTGAAGTTTGCACCATCTTCATCAAAACAAGGCTCTTCGTCAGAAGAAGAAGAACCAGAAATTGATATTGAAGACAATGCAGTTTTTGACAACAGTAGATTATGAAAAGATCGTCGAAAGAAGACAAAATACCCAGAATAAAGTTCAGACAAAATTCCGACAAAAATGTCACAAAAAGATACTTTCAAAAAGGAAACAATGAAAGTAAAAGATTCCAGCAATAATTCGAGAAAATGTCAAAAGTCAATGATGTCATGTATGACGTCATTCTCCACTCGGATGCTATCATGAATAATTAGATTTTTTTATTTACTAAAATGTCATGTAAAGCTCATATAAAAGGAGACCCTATCCCCTCCATCTAGAATAAACTTTTTCTTTCCTAAGATTTCAGATTCTAGAGAGAAGTTTAAGCTAGAGAAATTCCCCTCGTATGAAATTCCTCTCATCCAAAATAGCTTATCCAAAATTCTCAAATTTCTTGTAAACTCCCAAGATCTCCTTGAAAATATTCAAATATAAATCTTTGTAAGTTTTAAATATTTTGAATAAATATAATTATGGATGGTGCTACCTCCTAATATTTTAAATTCATGTTTTTAAAAATTTTAAATACTTGCATTATGATGTTGGCCGGTACTACCGCCTACTTAATTTAAATTCTTGCAGATCATTTGAATTATTGATTCTTTATTAGGAACCGTAATTTGTAAATTAATCTTACTTTATTTTCTGCATATCTCCTTTATCTTTTAATATTTCAATCCCTTATATTTCACCTTCATTGTCTATTATCCTCTTATATATATATATATATATATATATATATAGTGAAAATCCTTTTAAGTTCTAAGATCATAGAGTTATGTACTATTTTGCAATAGTGAATTGTTGAATATCTACAATCCATATACATAATCGGCATAGTAAATGTTGGAAGAGGATCGAAAGAATAAACAAGGAGACAATCAAGTAGCTTACCGGACCGAAAATTGCACCTAAGCTCCGAATAATATTGCTCACATTGTCAGGCCTGTTGCTTAAGAGTTAAGACTGAAAGATGAAATCCAAAATAAGAAACAAAAACTCATCCAACAGTCCACTTCCAACTGAACGAAACCTCAGTTCCATCGAATCATGTGTTTACCTGCGTAGACATGGCGTATGAGCTCCTGTTTCTTCTCTGCTGGCTAATTCCAATCCCAAAAACAAAAATAAAAAACATTATTGAAACGAATAGAAAAATTCAGGAAAAATGAAACAAGATAGATCTTACAAATAGAAAAAGATAGTAATATGAGGGACCAACCTGCAATTCGTAGAATTTGGAAAGGCGAGTCTTGCCGAGGGTGTTAATCACCATTACCGCCTTTATCATTGCATTTGTGAAAATGAAGGGATCAAAATATATAATTATGTATAGATACTTAATTAAACGAGATAATCCTAATTATAGCCAAAAAAGTGAAAATTTGCACCGTATCGTCTTTGTGAGACCACTTACTAAATTTTATTCGTGCTAGCCTAAATCTAATGAGTAAAATTTTGATTTTTAAAAGTAGTTGAATGAATATTTTCTTTTGCAAGCAAATTTAAAAGGGATAAGATTTAAATATTTGTCCTAAAACAGTCATTTGCGCGAATTCCCTAATATAAATGGAAGGGTCATTTGGCTTTTTACCATTTATAACAAATAATTTTTTTTTTAACATAAATTTATATTTTCACATCATAATATTCATTATACACCGCGTGACTTTTGCCTCTAAAGAATTAGGCATGAGTTCCATTGTTATAAATAAAAAATAAAGACCAGCCCATTTGAAGAAAATTCGTGCAAAATTTCAACAGGCAATTGTTTATGTACTTGGAGTCCTGGACATAAATAGGTAGAATATAAATCTTCTATTGATGGGCCAATTTTGAAAGTACTTTTGTCCGAAACCCAGATTTCAAAAGGCCCATTATATGTTTCTTCTTCGGGGTTTTAGGTGTGCAGCGTTTTAGACGAAACATCATTCCTTATAAGCTTTTATACAGTTTTTTCTTTGGGCTGGAGCAATGGCGACGGAGACATTAAGTTACACTGAGTCGATGAAGTTGAAGGTGAGGGAGCTGTTGAAGGAGGTTCAGCTCGAATACTCCCCTGAAACCACTGCAACTGTCGACAAGGTCGTCTCATCCATAAAAGAAGCAATTGATAAGATCCCTCAGGACCAGGTCTATCTCTTTTTATTCATCCATACAACGGAAGCATAACATATATTAGAAAAACTAGTATTGTTTTAACCACATGTTTATCTGAACAATTTAAAATTATGTATGCAGACTGTCTGTTCTGTTTTCCAGGAAAATAAGTGAGTTTCTTACTTATTTTCTTGTGTTCGTTATGTAAATAAAAAATATTATCCTAAAGTCATTTGTATATCATCAAGACAAATACTATGGGGGTGGGGGTCAGGTGTGTTCGAGGGTGGGAAGGAGACAACTAATGTGGAACTTGTTTTCCGTACTTTCATAACGTTTTCCAAAAAAATTAACCAACCAAACACACACTGTCTTATTCACTGATGGTTACAACAACAACAACAACATACCCAGTGAAATCCTAGAGTGTACACACACCTTACCTCTATCTTGGTAAGTAGAGCGACTATTTCTGAGAGACCCTCGGCTCAAGACAAAACACAAGCCCAAGCAAAGTAAGACACACAAAGTGACAACACATTCTGAAAAAGAAAGAAGCAAAAAGAAGCAATAGCTAATGTAAGTAAATAAGATAAACAAAATACACATATCAACATAAGTCAAACGACAAAGGACTATAAGGCAATATGATAGGCTAAGCGAGCCTACAATAATAATACTACAACTACCAGTTTGTACGCGTAGGTAGGACTACACTGACTATCTACTATCCTTCTACCCTAATACGTGTCCTCCATAACCCCATATCTAAGGTCATGTCCTCAGTGAGTTGCACCTGCGCTATATCCCGTCTAATCACCTCTCCCCAGTACTTCCTCAACCTACCTCTACCCTTTCTGTACCCGTCCATAGTCAACCTTTCACACATCCGCACTGGGGCATTTATGTCTCTCCTCTGCACGTGTCCGAACCATCTCAACCTAGCTTCTCGCATCTTATCCTCCACTGAGGCCACTCCCACTATGTCTCTGATATTATCATTTCTAATTTTATCCCTCCTTGTATGCCCACACATCCATGTTAGCATTCTCATCTCCACAACTTTTATCTTTTGGGTGTGAGAAGTCTTGACCGGCTAACACTCCGTCTCATACAACATGGTCGGTCTAACCACCACTCTATAGAATTTGCCTTTAAGTTTTGGTGGAACATTTTTATCACACAATACGCCAGATGCGAGCCTCCATTTCATTCCTGATCCAATACGATGTGTGACATCGTCATCAATCTCTCAATTCCCTTGGATAATAGATCTGAGGTACTTGAAGCTTGCTTTCTTTGGAATGGCCTGAGTACCAAACCTCACCTCTACGCCTGTCTCACAGTCGCTCCCGTCGCTGAACTTGCACTCCAAGTATTCTGTCTTGGTTCTACTCAGCCCGAACCCTTTAGACTCCAGAGTCTGTCTCCAAACCTACAGCTTAACGTTCACTCTGTTGCGGGTCTCATAAATCAGGACTATGTCGTCTGCGAATAACATACACCATGACACCTCCCCTTGGATTTGTCGCGTCAGTCCATCCATTACCAAGGCAAATAGGAATGGACTAAGAGCTGATCCCTGGTACAGCCCCATCATCACTGGAAAGTGCTCCGAATCTCCTCTACTGTCCGTACCCTGGTCTTGGCTCTATCATACATATCCTTGATTGCCCTAGTGTATGCCACAGGTACACCTCTAACCTCCAAACATCTCCATAGAACCTCCCTAGGGACTTTGTCGTATGCCTTCTCGAGGTCGATGAAAATCATATGTAAGTCTCTCTTCCTCTCCCTATACTGCTCCACCAAGCTCCTAATAAGATGAATGACTTCTGTAGTCGACCACCCCTGCATGAATCCAAACTGGTTCTCGGAGATAGACACTCCTCTTCTTACCCTCATCACGACTCTTTCCCAAACTTTCATAGTGTGGCTTAGCAGCTTGATACCCCTATAGTTGTTGCAACTCTGGATATCACCTTTGTTCTTGTACAAAGGAATCATTGTACTCCACCTCCGTTCTTCAGGCATCCTCGCCGTCTTAAAAATGACTTTAAACAACTCCATCAGCCACTCCAAACCTGCCCTGCTTGCGCTTTTCCAGAATTCAACTGGGATCTTATCAGGCCCGATTGCTCGTCCCTTGCGCATCTTGCGCACAACACCCTGAACCTCCTCAACCTTAATGTTTTCACAATACCCAAAATCCTGGTATCTATCATAGTGCTCCAGATCTCCTAGCATAACGTCTCTATTTTTTTTTTCGTTCAAGAGTTTATGGAAGTAAGACTGCCACCTCCGCCTAATATGTGCGTCCTCATCCTTGATGCACCTCACGTGATCCAAGTCCCGGGCCCTCCTCTTCCTCGCCTTGGCTAGTCTGTACAACTTTTTATCCCCGCATTTGCTAGTCTGTACAGCTTTTTATCCCCGCCTTTTCTTCCATATATGGACGTTTAAAAGTCGCCATTTTCGCCACCGTAACCGCTAGTTTTGCCTCTTTCGGCGCCATCTTTCGTCCACTTCTCCACCTCATCCTTACTTTCTACCAATTTCGCATATGCCACTTTTTTCGTTTCCACCTTCTCTTGAACTTTACCATTCCACCACCAGTCCCCGATGCCCACCACGGCTACCCCGCGAGACCTCTAGCACTTCTCTAGAAACCTCTCGAATGCAACTGGCCGTCTTGTCCCACATTCCGGTCGCATCCCCACTACTCCCCCAAGCCCTCTTGGCCCTAGCCATGGTCAAAGCTTCCTATTTGATTCTTAACTTGTCATCCACAACCCTCTTCTTCTTTATCTTGATCTCCAAATCCATCACCAAAAGCTTATGTCGGGTTGTAAGATCCTCCTTCGTAGTAACCTTGCAGTCTTTACAAAGACCTTTGTCAACCTTCCTAAGGAGCAAAAAGTCTATTTGAGTCTTAGCCACCGAACTACGAAAAGTCACCAAATGCTCCTCCTTCTTTAGGAACCTTGAATTGACTATCACCATCCCAAAAGCTCTAGCAAACTCCAAAAGTGAGACGCCTCCCCCGTTCCTGTCCCCGAGGCCAAAACCTCCATGCACGTTGTCATAACCCCCTGAAGTGTCCCGATATGTCCATTGAAAACCCCTCCTATAAATAACTTCTCAGTGGTTGGTATACCTCCTACCACTTCGTCCAAATCTTCCCAAAAACGTCTCTTCTCCTCCTCTTTCAAGCCCGCCTGCGGCGCATACACACTAATAATGTTCATAGTGCACCCTTCAACTACCAATTTAATCGCCATCATCCTGTCATTGACCCTCCTAACCTCTACCACCTGATCCCTTAGCTCGCTGTCTACCAAAATGCCTATCCCATTCTTATACTTCGACCTACCCGAGAACCATAGCTTATACCCGTCTACATCCTTAGCCTTAGGTCCTACCCATTTGGTCTCCCGGACACATGCTATATTAATCTTCTTCTTCTTAGAAATCTTAACTAGCTCTATGGCCTTTCCCGTTAGAGTTCTAATATTCCAAGACCCTATTCTCAGCCTAGCATTACCCTTACCCCACTTACCCCCCTAACCATCGCCTCTGTCCCCGACCGAGAACATGACCCTAGTCTACCATCATTCACCAAAGCCACTAAAGCAAAAAATACTAGTCAAAGGTTAACGTTAATACACACGGGACCTAATACTAAAGCACAAATTAGCAAGAACTACCAAAAGGGAAAGGAAACAATGCCAATAAAACTAAAGAAGGATCTTAATAGTATAATACAGTAAACAAACAGAATACCAAATTAAGAATACTCAAATGTTTACCCTAAAACAGGGAGGGATAAAAGTGCAAGCACAAATTAACAGGAATATAGAGGCAAGTAAAACCACTATGCCAAGAATGCTATAAGTAAAGACAAGAAGCGGAAAAATTTAACAACAAGGTTAAGGACAAGGAATGGATACGGGCAATCGGAGGTACCAACTCGTTGAATCAAACTTGTTTGCCGGCGAAAATCACTGTTCACGGCCACTGTTCACTGTTCACAGTCAATGCTCACGGTCAATGTTCACTGTCGACGGAAGTACCGTTCACCGGAATTTTCACCCAAAAAAATCGCGTACCTGCATAGATCTAGGAGAAAAGAACACAAGAACAAGAAAAAGAACAAAAAAAATAAATGGAATTTTTCCGTCGACGCCGGTGGGTGGTTGGAGCGGTGCTGTTAGGGTCTTACCGTCGCCGCCGGTGAGTGGTCGGAGCTACACTGATGGGGTCTTACCGTCGGGAATGGGGTGGATGGGGTGGGGGTTGGTGATGTTACCGTTAGAGAGAGCTTTTTCTCCCAAATCTCTGTATGGTTATCAACAAAACAAAAGAGTTACACACTGAACAAAATAGCATTGGGTGCTTAAGAACTTTAAATATTTGATTAGCTCTGGCGGTGAGCTTCTTTTCTTATTCAAGGAATTCTTAATTATGCTGAGTTACTACTTGACTCCACTTCTCTACTCCCGTCTTTTAATTAGTGAATCATTTTTTGGCAGGTTACGGCTGACTTGGCTCCAGGGTTTGTTAGAGACATCAATGCAGATAAGGTGGAATTCACGTTTAAGAAGCCAAAATCTTTACAAATTGGGGGGAGTTATTCTATACAATGTGCTACCAAACACGATCTAAATGTGGATCTTTTTCTTCACTTGCCAAAGGTGTGCCGTCTATTTTCCTGTAGAAAGCTAATCTCGGAGTGTCTTAGAGCGCTACTTGATATGCTTATTTACTTTTCAGTTTAATGCTAACTTCAAATACTTTACTTGATTACATGATAATATAAGAAGCTTGGTTTGTGAAAAGGAAAATTTCACATCGTTTGAAATGGTCAAAGCGTTAAACTTTTAGCTCTTTCTTAATCTATATAATGGTGCAGGATTTATAATCTATGGAAATGTGAGAAAGTTCATTTTTTTTAGATGTGAGAAAGATTTAATTACAAAACTATCAAATCCTAAAACAGAAACTGCTCTACTTGGTCTGACTCCATTCAAGAGTTGGGTTAACAGCAATGCTGGGAATATGATGAATAAAGCAAGCTATCTGTTTTCGATCTTCCCCTTATAGCTTCTCTTTTACACAATATATATGCCTTCTAAATTCCAAACTATGAACGTGGAGAAATTGAAAGAAGTTTTAATTAATGAATCCTAGTCGAGGGCTTATCCTACTGGAAAAAAAAGTGGCCAAGGAAACACACATGGAATGATGGTTATATAGCTGTGATAGAATTATAAGTTTTTGTTCATGGGATATGTCATAGGTGAAAGCTCATTCGTTGGAATACTGAATGAATGGTGTGCAGATTGTACCTAATGCTTCATGTGCACATAGTGGAACCAAATTGAATTGGGCAAAATTATCATGCCGGTCTCATAGTGAATAACCACATCCATGATATGTTACTCTTCTTAGTTTCTTGTTGTGACATTTTTTTTCTTTCTAATCTGTCCCTTTTGGCAGGAGTGCTTTTATGAAAAAGATTACCTAAATTATCGATACCATGCCAAAAGATTCCTTTATCTCTGCAAAATCAAGGAGCGGCTGACAAAATCTCCGTTAATCAAAGCTGTGAGGTGGTCTAGTTTCCAAAATGAGGCTCGGAAACCTATATTACTTATCTATCCAGGTCGAGTTAGACTATCTGCCCTACCTTTTCTTGCTTCTTTTTGGGTGAAGTTTTCTGGCGTCTACTGCAAGTTTCAGTTTATTTGACTGACTTGATGTTCTTTTGTTATTGAAGTTGTTAAGCTTATTGGAAATGCTGAATTTGTTGTGAGGATAATTCCTACTGCAACATCTTTATTCAATGCAACAAAACTTCGCCTGGAGAGAAACAATATCCATACTCTCAAACAAGGTTTGTATATTTAGATAGTTGGTCAAGCTCCTTTGCTCATATGGAGTTGCTTCTTAACAATGATTGCACTTATCTCTACTTCTAGGAGATGCTTTACAAGCAACACCAAGGTACAATAATAGTATATTGGAGGACTTGTTTCTTGAGGATAATGCAGAATTTGTCAAAAGAACTTTCTCTGGATGGAAAGAATTGGGGGAAGCCTTAATACTGCTAAAAGTATGTCAAATTTGTTTCAAGGAATTAATATAGTCCAATAGCTTGCTTTTCTTAGTCAGAATATTACATCAGTTGCATTTCAATAGGTGTGGGCTCGGCAAAGAAGTTCAATCTATGCCCATGATTGCTTGAATGGGTTTCTAATCTCTATAATATTGGCCTTCCTTGCAACAAAGCCTGGTAGGCATCATTTAAACAGTTCCATGAATACAATGCAGATATTTCGCGTCACAGTGGACTTCATCGGTATGTATTCTCTATTCTATCCTGGTTTTCTTGTACTATGATTACCTGCACAAAAAATGGGCAGCCCGGTGCACTAAGATCCCGCTATGCGCGGGTCCGGGAAGAGCCGGACCACATGGGTCTATGTACGCAGCCTTACCTCACATTTCTGCAAGAGGCTGTTTCCACGGCTTGAACCCATGACCTCCTGGTCACATGGTAGCAACTTTACCAGTTACTCCAAGGCGATTACCTGCACAAGCAGAAGATAAAACATGTTCTAGATTGAGACATAGATATGTTTGGCTTCTGTTGGTAAATGTAAGATATCACCAAGGATTAAGTACTTCTTAGTTGATTGGAGCTGGTCGAAAAGGAAAAAAGTTGATCAAGTCACCTAAACTTAAAGAAACTTGTGAAAGCCTCGAGTATGCTAAGAAGTCCCTACTAACTTTGTCTCGTTTGTTGCTAGCCGAGCTCTCCTTAAGCATCCCTCCTTTTCCTCCTCAGCTTAATGGGCAAACTTCATTGTGACCTTTATGTTTTCCATTGAACAAGTTGAGAATAAAATTTCTAGCTGCAGTGTGTTAGTTCATCCTATGGCTTATGGGCATCAATCACTTGGAGGGTGTTTGGTTCATAAGAAAAGTTATGCCGGGATTTGCATGGATTGTAATACTGGATTAACAGTCCCTGGATTTTGTACACTTGAGGATTAGCCTCTTTTCCCTTATTTATTTCTGGTGCAGCACCCACGAGATTCCAGTAGGTATAGAAGATTGGGTGTCGTTCATAGCAAACCAAATCTTTTCGTGAGGTTTTCTACTTTTTGGTATACTTCTTGTCTACGGGTATTTTTTTTGCCCATTTGTTAATAAAATCTTATTACTTGATAAAAAAGTGCATAAACTTTCAAAACATATTCTTTCTTTGACGAATGTTTGATTCAGTGCATACAAAATGGATTGTAATGCTGGGATTTATAGTCCCGGTATTGCTTAGACCCAGAAGCAAAATCCAACCAAACGCTGGATACAATAATCCCGAATTTTGACGGGATTATTTTTTCTATTCCTGGCAACGAAACAACCCCTTAAGTCATAGTGATAAGCATGATTTGCTTACCTAAACTAGGTTACTTAGGTTAGATGCTTAATTATGCTGATCTTTAGAATTTGTGGCAACCTGCATTTGACTTTTTCTTAAAAAACAATTACCCAAGACTTAATAGTTTCCCAAACATTTGTTTATAACCTTAACATGAATATGAACAGAAATTACGGGCTTATTTGAACTCAACTTGTAAGATTTTAACAAAGTAGTGCTGGTAAATAATGTATAAAGAGTTGCTCTAGAACTGATGACATTATTTAACATGTATATTTTTGAGCATTCAGTGCTGTGTTAATTTTGTTTCTCTCCATCTTTTATCTTTTCATTTATTGGAGTTAGCTAACCATGGCAAGAGAAATATCTTAATTAGTGTGATCTTCATACTTATCTTTTATTTGGTTGAGTTAGAGATCAACTTAAATACTAACCATTTCTGTGTTTGCAGCCACCTCTAAGACTTGGGATAAAGGGATTTTTATTCAGCCCCAGCATGAAGAACATGCTTTAAACAAGGTTTATTACTTTGCTATGTTTGGTGATTACAAGTTATAGTTGTCAGGAAGTGTGCATGAGATTTCAAGAAGACATACTTACCAAAAAGAAGTGTCTGAGATGTATCTGTATTTCATGATTAATTTAATTCGAAAGAGTTTGAAGGAGTTAATTAAGAAGTGAAAATCCAATACCTTTTTGATAGTAAAAAAGAAACTAACAATCAACAATGTGTAGAATAGCTATTAAATCACCTGGTACAGATAATGGAGCTTCACTTTTCCAAGCAATGTACATGGAAGAATGTCAGAATTGTTCCCCAAACCTATATTGCATTAGTTCATGTACTTGTTTGGTTATTTTCTCAGCTAAATTAGTATATCTGACTCTGGTTATTATGCTTACAAAATCTTTTTTCTGGGCTGATAACCAATTGTTACTGATCCCTTTTCTATTAGTTGTCTAAATAGGTAACATGATCAAAACAACAAAGTCTTTTAATTAGTTCATTCCTCCATTTTCATGCATTTTAGGCTTCAACATTTAAAAGCGTCATTACAGATGCCATTGTTCGGTCTTTGCAAATTCCCGTCTCACTACCTAGTTGCACCTCTTCATAAGATGCATGAGTTCCATTTTATGAATTGTTTCTTGTCTCCAAGGTATTGAGACAGGTCTAATAATTTAAAGTGCTTTAGTACCCATACTCATTTTAAGTTTGAAATTGCAGGATATGCAGTTGTTTCCTGTGGTCATTTGCAGTTCATTTGAGGACTTCAATTTGGCATTCCGACTGTCACACAATGGTTTCCAAGAGGTGATTTATGAGAATTTTAAAGTGCACATTCGGCTGATTTAATCTAAATAATAAGAGCATTGTCATTTTGACATAATGATCTAATAGCTAATCAGAATGGAGAAATAATAACACTGCCCTTCCTCCATAGTTTGTTTCTCAGATGCTCCAAAAAAGTGAGAAGGAGAAAGGAGTTTTATTCAAGTCTGATTCATGTTCCACTAATAAAATATTTTGATTGCTTTTATAACTTACAGCTGCGAAATGAGGCCGCTTTGGCAGTTAATTGCATCAATAAATGTGGAGATGGTGGCTTTGATGAGCTTTTTATCACAAAGATTGACTTTCCCGCCAGATATGACTATTGTGTGAGGTGCATCAAGAAAACTGTTTGTATTTGCTCTACTAAGTGAATTTCCTTTTGCCATTATCAGAGTTATGAATTCATGGTGGCAATTATGAATGATGCTCTTTGGGGCTAATCGTCCTATAAAACAATGAGTATGTTTAAGTATCTATTGAAAGATCTGTAATACACTACGTCCCTCTGGTATTTAGGGCCTTTATAAGAGGGATGCAACAGAAGAGGCTTTGTTGGGGGAAACACTAACAAAAATGGGTCAAATTCTAAGGGATTATTCTAAGTTTTTCTATCACAATTATTCATCAGAGTATAAATATCTTATATTAGCCTTTTTGGTTTAGTTAGTTGTTCGTCGGCAAGATCGGTTATATCGTGCTTTGATCCTCTAGGTTGAACTTGAGGGCAAACAGTGAAGTTTCTAGCTTAGGATTCTGCTTAGATGATGAATTTTGGAGATATCAGGAGCAGAAGGTACACTCTGTCATGGACCAAGGGTTGAGAGACAGATCTAAGTCTGTTCGTGTTATTTGGAGAAACGCTTCATCTGAATGTAACTTTGAAGAGGTATATATTATCGGCTGTTCTTCAACTAAGATATCATGGTGCATAACTGATCTTATTCTGGTAACAAACTATTCTAGGGACTGTCAGAGCTAGACAATGAGCCGTTGCTTATTGGGATTTCTGTCAACTCTGCAGAGGCAGCCTTTAAAATGACTGTCATAGGTCCTAGCCCTGAGGAAAGAGATAAGGTACAAGTCTATCTTATTGATTATCCGTTAAATTCTGTTCACTCTACTTTACTCATACATACTTCATGACATCCCACCAGGCTTTAGAATTTCGGAAGTTTTGGGGAGAAAAGGCGTCTCTTCGACAGTTTCGTGATAGTAGAATAGCTGAAGTTGCAGGTTCGGTCATAGATATACTTCTGTTTCTGCCTCTGCCAGAGTGGGAGACTTGAAATTAATATCTTTTTAATTCTATTCTGTATGGTCCTCAATTACCAGTATGGGAACATGAGGAGTGGCAAAGGCATCTCATCATCAAAGATATTGCCGAGCATGTTTTGACTAGGCATCTTTCCATGCCCAAAGAAAAAATCGTTCCTATTGTGGATCAGCTTGATTTTTGTCTCCTCCACAGGGATGTAGGTATGGTCATAATTGCTGGTTACTTTTGGCCTTATGCCTTCTCAAGCTTGAAGAATGTACCTTGTGAATAATGAAGTTTATTTTCAGATCCTATAACATTCTCAAAAAGTTTGCTGGTGGCACATGAAGAGCTGTCAAAGCGTTTGCTTCAGCTTAATGACATTCCGCTAAAGGTGTCGACTGTGCAACCTCTGGACTCAGGTTTCCTTTCTCTACTCAAATAGTGCTGTTCATACATATGTATTTCATGCTTCTGTTACTGCGAAAGTGCTTTGTGCTTACCTTTAGTCACAGCTTGTAGGTTGACATCTGTCTTCCCGCCCATGCCTCATCCTCTGGCACATGAGAAGGGTGTTGACATAAAACTAAGGAAGCCTGTTTCTACCTGTATAAATCCAGTTGAAGTTATGATTCAGGCATGAAAACCTATCCCTCTATGGTCTTTTGTTGTATAATCTGCAATGAATTTCAAGAATTCTTAAGGTATCCCCCCCCCCCCCCCTTCTTTTAATAGCTTGAAGGGTCTGGAAATTGGCCAATGGACGAAATTGCAATCGAGAAGACAAAAACTGCGTTTCTTCTCAGAATTGCTGGGAGGTTAGTCTTTCTTGAGTTTATTGTTCAAGGAAAAATATTTTTATGTAAGCCAACATTAAACTCGTTTGAAAGCACCATTATGGCAGTCTGCAGAACAATTGGGGGATGATGTTTACAGCTACAGAAAATGATGTAGATGTTCTAATGTCTGGCTATGCTTTCCGCCTTAAAATTTCTCATGAAAGGGCTCTAGGTTCGGTGACTGGGAAAAGTAAGATAGTTTATGCCTGTATTCTCTATTTCTTAGTATACTTCTTGTATACAGGAAATTTCCCTTTTCTTATGGAACTTTCTACCTTATAAAAGAAAAGACACTTTGTGCCTGTAGTGACCTACTGTTCTTTCTGTAAGAACATTTTTCCTTGCATTGATAAAGGATGATTTTTTTTCTATAGGTAATAATAGTCGACAGCAATGGAGCCTCTCTGCTGACAGAAAACTTCTTCTACGACACCAACATGCGAGCAAGATTAATGCTCTAAGGGGTTGTTATCCCATTTATGGACCAATAGTTCGGTAAGAACCCGAGTTCATACTCCATGCTCTCTTTGATCCTCCTTATAGCTTATTTACCTTTTTGCTTTGCAGGCTAGCTAAAAGATGGGTCTCTGCACACCTATTTTCCACGGTGCTGACAGAGGAGGCAGTTGAACTATTGGTTTCAAATCTTTTCTTGAGACCTTTGCCATTTGAACCTCCTTTCTCCCGAATAACAGGATTTTTGAGGTTTAATATTTGTCACTCAGAATTCATTTTACTCAATTATATTACCATTTACTCTCTTCCCCACTGGAATATTCTGCAGTTATTCCATACTCTACTGCTTGCAATTCTTTTCATTTGCTATCCCAAGTTTGACTGAAGAACATTGATATCTGTGGAAGCTACTTCTCACTGCTTATGAATATTGGACTCTACAATATGAGAAGCGTCAAGGCACTTCCGCTGTCTGGTGAAACTTTTAACTTAACGTCTGACCAAGAAAAAATTGTTGAAGGTGCAGATCAGTTTTGTTAAGATGGTCTAACTGTTAACAGAATTTAAAAATCCCAATATGATCTTGGGGCTTGAAGCAAATTATAAAAAGCGAAGGACTCAACTCAAATAAGAAATTTTCTTGTACTTCTATAAATTAATCAGTTGTGCATGACAATTTGTGCATCTGTATTGAAGCAGCAGCGGATTCCTCAAAAAAGTAGAAAAGATAGGGTGGAAGTACAGTACTTCTCCTTATAGATTGAACCATTGTAGGCTAGAGGATCACATAAGACAAACGTTACTGACATAACAGTAATCACGTCAAAAAATATATTCTTGCGAGCAGTTAATTGGTGGAGTGTCTTGCAAACCAAGGTTTGAGCTCTGGTGTGTTCTTTTTCCTTGCTTGTTTTCCCCCTCTTTAATACCCTTGTCCTCTTTTGCTCATTGTTGTTTTGACTTGTCCTCTTTTGCTCATTGTTGTTTTGAGGTAAGAAATGGACAGAATCTGAAGTGGTGCTTTCAGTTTCAAATTTAATTATAAACTTTGTAAGTTGGTCACTTTTTCTTATAATCTGTATTTTAAACAGGTTCTTACGATTATTGTCAGAATATGATTGGGCCTTTTCTCCCTTAATCGTTGATTTTGATGGTGACTTTTCAACTGAGGAGAAAAATAAGATTAATGTAAGTACCATGTCAAATAATGAACCTTTGGAGAGCATTTTGTTGGTAAAATTTTCCCATGCTCTTTTCGTGTTTTTCCATGTAATATTTCTTAATTCAGAATACTATTTTCATATGAATTTAACAGGAGAATTTCATGAGAAGTAGAGAAGAGCATGAAAAAGACACACAGAATTTAAGTCCTGCAATGTTCTTAGCTACTAAATATGACATCGCATCTGAAGCATGGACAAGATCGTCACCAACTACAGCAGTAAGTGGTTCTCAATTATCAAGCACTTGTTTTGCATACTGTTTAAAAGACCCTGTAGATTAGATGTCAACTTAAGACAACTGATCCTAGAATGTATGATCAAGGTTTCAACTGTAGAAAAGTGGCCTCTGGAGAGGCTCATGGAAATCTTAATTTCCATCTGCAAACCTATCTTTGCTGCTGCCTTACTACCATATACATGCTCACAACAAAAGTAATTCTTAATTACTATATGCAAACCACATGCTTTATCAATGTTGTTGTTCGTGATAGCATCATTTTGGAGAAAGGAGAAGTATTTCATATGATTGTAACCATGATGTGTACTGTTCTATATCTGGAAGAACTAAAGCTTCACTCTCAAACTGAACGTTTGCTTTATTGAATAGGAAGCCGATCAAACATATATACAACACAAAATTACACCAGATCTACGTTTCCACTTCTTATGCAGATTTTTCTCTTTTATATTTTTGTATGATAAACCCCATAGTCGAACCCTTCACTCAGGAGCTCAATATTGATCCTATTCCTGCTTATCTCCCTTGGTGGCTTGATCCCTCAACCTTATGGTTGGAGGTGGAGGTCCTTACCATTAGGTTATCCCTCTCTCATTTAAAATTTTCATAAAGTCAATCATGGACATTTAGCTTGGGACACAGGGCTACTTAAAATGATAAATATTGTTGTCGTTATGGATAGTGAGATATCACAAGACCAAGCAATCAAAAAGCATTTAGGCCTTCTATGGAACCAGGACAATGCCTTTAATTTAACACAATCTGAGCATGTAGGTGTGGCACCCTGACTAGTTTTTAGGAAATATTGCCGCTCAGTGGTCTCAGCACAAACTCCTCTCATGATAGTTGTGTGTTGATAAGTTTTCATGATTGTTATGGCTTTTGCTCTGACATTAATGCGAGTATTGTTGTGTACTAGGAGCTAAGAAGACTGGTGGCTTATTCAACTAGCAGTGCAAATTTGTTGACCAAACTGATTTTGCATGATGGGTATGATTCTTATGGATGGAAAGTATGTAAAAACATCTATTTTTCCAATACCTGTTAATTGGTTTTGCTATGACAGTGTCATTCATAGTGCTGTTGATTTTTATCCTGCAGTGTCTTCTCCGCACGCCTCTGAGCAACTATGACGCTGTTGTTCTTCTCCACAGGGATAAATTGCCCTACCCCCAGCATCTTCTCTTTCCATCCGAACTCGAACAAGGTTCTTTTTCTCATCCTTACTTTGTGCTTGCATTTGTTTCTGCATGATAGCTATCTCTATTTCCTTCCCCCTTTTCATCCATTAAGCATTGAAACTCCTGTACTAATTAGATTCTGAAACACTTCCCATTTCTTTCTAGAGCGGTGTGTGGTGCGTGGGCGTGCAACCAAGATTTTCCATCCTTTCTTTTCTCCGGGAGACTTCAAATTGAGCTCTAGGGAATTGAAGAGTAAGCTGATGGTGAATTTTGATCCAGTAAGGTGCTTTATTGCCGATATCGAGGTAAGTACTTACATGTGCTGACATTGATTTGCCACTGAGGTGCATTCAGTTATTCAATCATTTGAACTCCTTTGTCCTGTGATGCTGAAGATTTTCCTTTTCATTCTTCCCCCATCTGACGCAGAGAGGATTTGCCGATGAGGTCAAGGTGTGGTACGATGCTGTGGGTGGTGATGCTCTTGGTCTTACATTAGGAAAAGCAAGCTCAAAGGTATGTTTTCTAGTTGTACTTAAGTAACAATGATGTTTGGAAGTTCAATAACAAGATGGTACTTGGGGTCTGTTTTTCAGAAACGGAAGCCTGATGACTCCACGGAGGAGAGCAAGGATCTTCTGAATACGCTAAAAACCATTGGCGAGGTCGGGAAAGGCCTTGTGAGAAGTATTCATGTTGTCAAGGCCCGAAAAACGTAATAATTAAAATGTTTAAAAGAACGTTGCCAGTGTTGGTGTAACTCTATGTACACTATGCGTATTATTTTATCAAGGTTACTGTTGGCTGGCAGGGAGCTCTTCAAATTTTGCAGCACAACTTTTGTAGATGTGTAGTTCTTTAGTCAAAGAGCCAATAGCCACGTGTATTTGTATTGAAAAATTCATTTTATTATTTGTGAAAAAGAAGAGGAAAGAAGAAAATTATCTTCTAACCAATTGAGCCCCAACAAATTGTTTGACGTCATCCACAAGGCAGATGCATCGCAACTCGCAAGAGGGAGGTTGTAGAAGTAGAACATGTTTTAAACTTATCGAAGTGGATTTTGTGGCAATAATTTGAGGATTGGGATAAGGTGGCTATTATCATACTTGAGTGTGATATAAATTTGTTAATTTTGGATTCTTTTCCTGCATAATAGTTTTCAGAAATTATTTTTCCCATTTTCGAACAGAAACATAACTTTACAAGTGGAGTCGAAAAAGTTAAAGTGCGCAAAATGTTAGATAAATGCAGTTGCCATATCAAAAATTAACTCTCCCTCCGTATTCATTTATAATGATATTTTTTCATTTTTTTAGAGTTAAACAAGAATATTCATATATCTTTAAAATATTTTAAATTATTAATTATTGTGATTTATATAAAATTATTTTTAAAAAATTTAAAGATTGTATATGTCGAAATTTGTGATTAAAAAGGAATTTGACTCTCAAAATCTAGACTATTACGTATAAATTGGAATAGAGGAATTAATTCCTGTTTGCACTTTGGTAGCTGTTATCTCTCATAGAAAACAGCTTCAAAACTTATATAGTGAAAACGAAAATACTTATTACCCATTTGCGTGAAATAAGTTATACTTCTCTGTGTCTCAATTTATGTGATATTATTTTTTTTAATTTATCTAAAAAAATATTATTTTTTATATTTAAAAATAATTTAACCACATATTTATATAAAATTTAATTTAAATATATATTTTAAAAATATTTTTTATTTCTTAAATTTTGTGTTAGGTAAATTGAAACGGACGAGTAATATACAACTTTAGTACGTAAAGTTGAATGACCAAATCCAAAAAGATCATAACTGTAACAAAGCCCTCCGGTTGTAAGCGTGTGACATGTGGACTGTCGAACTTTGACATGGTAGACAAATCAATCAGGGAAGAAGAAAAATGGTGCACAGTGCCTACGATTCCTTCCAACTCCTCAATAATTGTCCCACCAAAATCGATGCCATGGAATCATACGGCTCAAATTTACTCGTCGCCTGGTCCGATGGATCGCTCAGTGTTTACGTTCCAGAATCCTCCGTTTCCGATCAATCTCCGCCTTTAGGGCTTCATCAAGAGCGCTATGTGCTTGAAAGAACTGTGAATTCTGGCTATCGAAGTCCTTGTTTCACGAGAGCTTCTGCTTTCCCTTTCAGAGTCCATCGGTTGCCCAATTTGGAGACTTTGGTTAAAGGTGCAAATGTATATTCATGAGATGATAAAAGAGGATTTCTTTGCATTGGAAGGCAAAAGAGAGTTTGTATTTTCAGATACGACGGTAATGACTACTTGAATTGCTATATTTGTTGACTGAAATTTACATTGTTGTCACGACAATGCGGTTTCTGATTATTTTGGATGAGTGAATGTGAAAGGAAGTACTTTTCCTTTGGCTGAATCATTTTATGATGTTACAAACATAATTTAGAACTATTCAATTTCCCACTATTAAGGTAATGGTTAAATGTGTTAAAAAGAATGAACTTGTTTCTGTTTTTGCCTCCTGTAAGTGAAGAAATTCCAACTGTAGGTAACCTTTTAGGAGTCCGGATTAGCTGTGTCCCTTTTCCTTGCTACTAAAGATGAAATCTTATCCTATTTTATATGACAAATATTTGAGTGGTTTTGTTTTGTTTTTTTTTTTTTTTTATGGGGTAAGGGGGATGGGTTTGGTCGATAAGAAAAGGGGGGTTGGGCCAGCCGAGTGGGCCGACGGGTTTGGGTTGGTCTAGTGGGTGGCCGGTTGGGCTTGCGGGTAGGCCTGGGGATTTGGGGTTGGGTTTTAATGGGTGTCGGGTTTGGGGGTAAAGGAAAGAAGGGGAATGGGTTTGAATAAAAGGGGAAAAGGGATGTTGGGCTCGAGTCTTGGTTGGGCTTTGGTAGAGGGGGAGTGGGTCTTGGGGAATTAAGGTTGGGCTTTGAGGGGTGTGGGCTAGTTTGGGATTTTTTAGGGACTAAAGGGAATGACCGGTTGGGCCAAAAATTTGGGCTCGGTTGGGTTGTGATTTTGTTTTGATTTAGGCTTGGTAAGTTGGGCCGAAAATAGGGGTTAATTTGTAGATGGATTTTTGGGGTTGATAGAATGTTTTGGGGTAGAAATTATTTTGGGTTGGGAAATAAAATGGGTTATGGATTTAAAAATATAAAAGGGGTTTAATATTAAAAATGCTTTGAATAAAAAATGTGAATTATTTAGAATATAGTATAAGATGTGATAATAATAAAACATAATATATGTGAAATGCTTAATGCTTAATTAAAAAATGAAAATACGATGTCGTTTTGCTAAAAAATAAAATAATATAGAATATTACAATAGAAACTATGATCATGATTTAAAAAGGCAAATGGTTGTAGAAATACGAATAATAATAATAATAATAACAACAACATTGAGAATAAATATATATATGTATATATATGCCTATATGTATATATATAAAAAAATATTTTTTGAGGTGTCACAAATATTTAAAATTGCAAATAAATCAAAAAAAATGGGACAAAATTGGGTGTGACATTTATTTTGCATCAACTGCAAAAGGATCAACCACACATTAGAGAGATGTTATAGGTTAATAGGATACCCTGAAGATTTCAAGTTCACAAACAAAACCTAAGAAGCCAACCAACAATCCTAGAGCAAATGTTGTTAGCACCATTGAAAATACGGAAAGGGTTTCAAATACAAATGTTCATGCAAGCAAGGTCCCAGCTATGATGAACTCTCATGAATTTACTAATAAGCAGTGTGAGCATCTCATTCAAATATTTCAGTCTGTTCAATCAGAAGTTCCAATGGTGCTGAAAGTTCAAATGTGAATTAATATGCTAACATGGCTGGTATTTCATTTATATGCTATTTTTCTTCTTCTATTTCACAGCCATGTATCATAGATTCAGGGGCCTCTCAACACATGACCTTTGAGAAAACTTTATTTCATGATCTATAACTTCTTCCTAAGCCTATTTTTGTCACTTTACCAAATGCTTATAAGGTGATTGTTTACTCTATAGGAACAGTTTCTTTGTCTCCCACTTTAGAGATGGAAAATACTTTATATGTTCCCAGTTTTAAATAAAATTTGCTTTCTATCCATCAATTCTGCAAGCAAATTCATCTGGAATTTTGTTTACTAAGTATGCTTGTTTTCTGCGAGGCCTTTTCATTGAGGGAGAATCAGATTTTTGGTGAAACTATTACAAGCCTTTATGTTTTGAAGAGTGACACATCCAGTCCTTTTTTTAAATCCATTAATTCTTTTAGTGATGAGTCTGTTTTAAGTTTCCCTAAGAAACATGCTATGTTCAAGCATGAAGTGTCTAATGTAGAGTCTTGTGTTTCTGTTACTGAAAATGTATTGCATTCTCATGTTTGTACTGAATCTTTCATCAATACAAAGAATACAGTTTCACAATCTTTTGATTCTAAGAAGTCGTGGCATTATAGACACATTTACCTCCAAGTTCTATGAGATATATTTAAGGGATTCCAGTCCAACAATTGAATAACAATGACTTTCCTTGTGACATTTGCCCCTTGGCTAAACAATGCAAGTTACCATTCACAAATAACCAGATTTCTACAAGGGAACCTTTTTAAATGATTCATATTGACACTTGGGACCCTACAAAACACAAACATACAAAGGAGAAAAATATTTTCTAACCATTGTAGATGACTACACTAGAACAACCTAGGGGTGGCCAGTGGACCGGATCGAGGTTGGAAGGGATTTGGGGGGACGGATTTTGAGGGGTCGGGATTGAAACTTGGCGGGCCAGGCAACCGAGATAGAGGAACGGGAAGAGGTCCCATCCCGTCCCACATTCCGCCGGAAGAGGGGACGGATTTTGGGGGGACGGGTCGGGTCGGGTAGGGGGATTTGGGAGAATTTTAAATTATTTTTTAGACACTTAATTTTAAAAAATATATATTTAAACACTTAAATAATTAAACAAGATAGTGAATAAAAATATCCCAATGTTGTTTTTGTGCCTCTTATATTATTTAATAGAAATGTGATTTTTTTTGTAATACAATTTCAAAATTGCAACTTTGTTTCATAGTTCAAGAGTTGCAAATCACATAGTAAAATTTTCATTAAAAAAATTACACATATTCAACCATACTCTTTCTAATTTCCTCACAATCTCTTGAGGATCTTCTGTTGGAATTGAAAGTTGTTGGTCAAATTGTTCGACGTGACTTCCTGCTCCATTGGATAAGATTTCGTTGTAGTTGTAGTCATCTTCTTCGTTGATCTTTGGTTGACCGCACCTTCTACGCTCCGCTATAATCCAATCTCTGAATAAAACTGCAATCTCCAAGCTGTCTCCCCCCAATGATTGTCTGTGCTCTCCAATTTGAAACCTTCCAGCAGAAAAATATTAGAGCTATATAAAATAGCTGGCTTGTAAGTTGGTTTTTGCATATATTCACTAAGTAACAAAAATATTAGAGATATAAAATAACATAGATGAAATAGTAGGATAATAAATTTCAGAAAATACCTTAGTAGCTAGAAAAAAATTCTCTAAAAATACAATAAGTTCCAAAATTTTATCCCAATCATCATCTACAAGCATATCCGTTGGATTTTAATTATGGGCGTTAAATAATAAAGTTATAGGTCTTTTATACTCGTGAGCAACAAGTCATTATTCATACAAAGAATTCCACTTAGTCGCAGCTTCTTCTGAAATTTTTCTATAAGGTAATCCACAATCATGATAAGTTTTTTTATACTCTTTGCGTTTTGTATTTTATTACCTTTAAAAATAAAGTTTATAGCAAATTGTACTTTATCAAGGATGTTTTTAAAAAGTTTTAGGTCATCCTTTACAACTAAGTTATAAATATGACATGCACATCTAATATGAAAATATCGGGAAAAGATGGAGTAAATCAAAATTTTAAAATGTTTACAGCATAATCGAGTTACAAAGTTTTCTCCAAATAATAAATGACATATCTAGTTAAAATGGAAAATTTTATACTCCGTAATTACCTAATATAGGCGAGTTATTATATAAATTACTACTAAATTAAATATTATACATTGTCTATTAAGGATTTACATTTCAAAGGATCTTTATATTTGTGCCTATGAATATGAAGCTCAAGAAAGGAGAGAATTCTTATAGTTATGCCTAAATGAATACAAAGAATATCAATATACAATCACTACTTACCTAAAGAACCCTCTAATTCAATATGTTATTCATTCTAATTCAACTTCATCATTATTTCCATTAAATTACATCTTCTTCGCTACAATGTGAATTATAAACTATGCCATGACAAACTTTATAGATTATAAATCATTCATATATCATTTAATCTTATATAACATACTACATTATTGAATAGATTCTCTCATACAAAGTATACATGAAAGAATATCTTCCTAAAATTATTATTGCCTGTCCATCTTGCTCACTTAGCAATTAATTTGTGGAATATATATATCCCCTTAAATTTGTCACATAATAGAGTATTTCTATTAGATACTGTTGGCTCAAATGGAAAACATTATGCGGGTGTTTTTAAAAGCACATTACGTAGATAAGTTAACTATTCAAAATATATCACATCCTTTAATTACATACATTAGCCCCAATAAATCGTAAAACCTCAAGCATGTTCTAACTAAGGCTAATGTTTCATAGAAAGGCGAAAGTGGTTTCGCATTAATTAAAGGAGATGACGTAGTTTATGTGATTAATTTATGTACATAATGGGCGCTTGAAAATATGTGTAAAAGCTTTCCCAAAATTTGAGTTGGAAGTTTCTAATAGAAATAATATTATATCATTATGTATTAAGATGCTTAATTGAAACATATCATAATTCAAATATTTAAAAAAGTTATCGATGTATTCCGCCCAATAATTAATCCAACATGGGCCAATCCCAACAGATGGTCATGACTTATGAGCCTCTCCACCAAGCCCTACACCCCTTCTCTTGCGGCTCTTCGGATTTACAGGGAAAATAGGCAAATTGCCACTTTTGACACTGCTAATAAAAACTTAATCATCATCTCAAAATTATTTACTTTAACACTTAGCAACTTTGTAAGGGACATGTACGATAGGCAAACACAACATGACAAACAATTCAAGACAGCATCTTAATTATCTATAACATAATGAATGATATATGATGTTCAGATCCTCGAATGCTATATTTGTGAAGTTTCAATGCACTTTGTATAAGTGCAACAGTTAAAACAAAATCATGGTTTATTTAAACACGACTCAACAGATGCAGAGTTATAGAGAAAAGGTACAAATTATTTTTTAATATTAGATACTCTATTAAATATTTAAGTCATAAGAAGGACAAAAGTTTTAAATGTTTAATTAAGTTATGGGGAAAAGGAGCAGGAATATGCATGGCGGTCGTAGATGATCGAGTTAGTAAATTGATGAAGCAGAGGGTTCACAGATCAAAAACAAACAAATCCTACACATATATCAAGAACAGACCACAAGAATACACAGGCAGATGCTTATGCTTTCCAAATGATTTTTTATGGTGATTGTAACCATTTCTCTATATAAATATACTTGCCTAAATGCCGATTGTCGGGGCACATTTTCTCAAAGCTAGTAAAATCACATAAACTAACTTCACTGGTTACTTACTACTATATATATTAGCCCTCTCCAGTATACAATATATCTAATTTCATAAAATTTTATTATCTTATCCTATAGGTGCATCTATCACGTTAATTAATTAATTCCTTACTTTTATGAACTTTTGTGCTTACTGATATTGTTGGATCCTGTTTCAATAGAAATTGATGAGTCGATTCCCTTGTTTATTTTTGTTAAGGCAATCAAATATATAGATACAGTGCTTTATGATAATTACTAAACCACAATAATCATATTCAATGTTAATGGTTTTGTTATTTTAACACAATGTTAATGGTTTTGTTATTCGATTGACATAAGTGATCAAGTGGTTATTCGATTGAATTCTTAGTTTCTATATTAGAATGTTCTGATGATGAAGAGACAATTAAAGGACATGTGAATACAAATAAAGGGCAGAAAACATGTATGCAAAACCTATTTCCATGTTTTTAATTGGCAAACGATCTTAAAATAGGGAAACAATTTCAAGCTCACTCTAATGTAATTTAATCCAAAACTACACTTGTCGATTGATTTTTTCGGTAATCATAAAAGTAAAAAAGGTAATTAGCTAAGCAAGTACAGGTCGGTTGGAAATTTGATCAGATTCGATTTGATCAAATCCTATTTTACATTTTTATATTGCAATTAAATATAAATTTAGTTCAATCCAATTTGTTGTATTATCATTATTTCTCAAACTTGCATGTTAAAAATTTATATTGTGGCATATGATACTAAATATAGAAGTATAAACATGTGTAATTGTGTACGAAGTATAGAAGTATAAACATGTGTACTAAAAGAAACACAATGTATACAAAAATAAATAAATAGAAACACAATGTCAAGTACGAGCGAATGAAGATACAGTATACTTTAGGAACAGACCAAGGTTTTAATTAAAATTAAAGCTCTTCTTGGATCATATTGAAGGTTTTCGTTGGGTTGTTGTACGCCGCAGATATTAAAAACTTGTTTCAAATCCAACAAACGTAGAACTGTTTGACTATATTTTAATTTAAAACCATAAACATAAGACTTGAATGATACTTACATGTTTACAATATCTGGAATCTTTATCAACTGTGGGTGCGCACGCGAATGCCCTTTCGATTACAAGCTCCAAGCTTCAATGTATTCCTCATTTGGAAAGCTAGGAAATCCGGCAGAGGTTCGAGAGAGTGTTTTGATTCTGAGTCTCTAAGACTTAGAATAATGATATGAAAATCAAGTGTCATGAATAATGAAGTGTAGGTCTGTATTTATAGGTGAAAAATTAGGTCAAACCGGATTAGGGTTTGACCTTGGGCCTGACCCAAAATTCGAGACAGATTAGGTCATGGCGCCGCAGTCCTATGGTGTGGGCGTCGCGGCGCTGACGTGGCCCTACACTGTCTCATTTTATTTTCCACACATTCTTAATTAAATCCAAAATCCAATTTTGACTTAATTAAAACAATCATTATTCATTTAAATATCTCGATTCTAAATCGAATATTTAATACTCTCTCAATACATCCTTAGATCGAAAAGACAATCGACATAGTGTGACCCTACATGCCTTCACATATCGACATTAATCAAATTAAGGTCTACGTGGAACTACTAGACGGCGCCGCAAGACGAACTCAATATGTGAAGTACGTTTACACGAATCCAGTAAACTTAACCTCTATGTGGTAAGATAAAATCTTTTCATTCACGACACACCCGATCAAGCTTAGGATTTGTCAAGTGTCTATCCAAATGGCTTAATCATTGTATCTCATCTATATTAGTTGACAACTAGACCATATTCTAAATATGTCTATTGCGTTGGCCAACGACTTAGTCAACCTAATATCACTGAGAAGCTGAGTGTTCTCTCGAATATACATTCGATGAATGAATCCTAATCTTGGCTCAACTACCACCTTTAATCCACATCGTAATATACCCAACACAAGTCGTATCTCAACCTATAAGGCATTTGAGCTTAGGACAGGATCAAAGTATATTATTTTGTAGACAAGGTGCGCATTGACCTCAAGTCTAAGGACTTCTATCTCCCACACGCTGATCATACTTTAGACAAGTATAACAAACAATATATCAACAAGGTATACCAATACTTTCAAAGTATCCATGTGTCCATCACGAGTAGCCATTACTCGTAGCAGGTGAGACATACTACATCCTCTAAAGATGTGATGCAGACCACATGTCGACTTATCACATATCATCGATATTCCATTCTCGATGATCATTAGTCGAGGATATTTTAAGAGTTACATCATAATATTAATATCTCACATTATTTATAACAACGTAACCTCTAGGGATGCATATTATAGAATATTATAAACAATCAACTAATAATTCAATAATTGCAAATGTCAAAATATTAATCTCCATTAATAATAATACGAATGTGTATAAAGTACATTTATCCTAATACATATTATCTCTATAATATACATATACTTTCACATATATGGTTGATCAGGAAAACAGAATATCAGTTGTTGAGTATATGATGTTTTGATGATGATAAATAAAATGTATTTGTTAAACTAATGAAGTCCTAAAATATGAAAACTGTGTGTGCAATTATTTTTGTGTGAATAACTAACTCTTCTTTGGAAATTAGCCAAGTGTCAATTAATTGATTTTCAAAGATTTTTGTGTCTTAATTGTCAATCTTGGTATAACTTTGGTGTGGCTGACATGTTAGATTAATGTTAAATATATGTTGATAAGTTACAAAGAAAGTTTGAGTTCGATTTAATGAGAAGAGTAGTTTCCTGGAAACATGCATATATCCCTATTTTACTTGATTTCTATTGTGCTAATCTCAAATCTGCAGTTCTCTTGTGACCTTAGTAAATGTATTTAAGTTTAAAATTTGTAACCTTGTTAGCTTTCATAGAAGCAGTTTTTGAGGTTAAAAATATTTTGAAAGAGATTTTTATTTCAAGCTAGGGTTAGCTTAGGTAGCAACAATTTAGGATTAATTGTTGTAAAAGGATCGGACTTAGGGGTATGTCTAATCCGTTTGGCTTGTTGATTTTAGTGAATTTGGTTAAAATTCCACATTATTTTGGGCCGTAATTTTTACACCCTTTCGAGTCGGGTAATTTTTCACATAAAAATCACATTTGCCTTTTCTCTCTTTATTATTAATTTAAGTTAGAACAATAGGATGAGATGTTAGAAAAATTATCCAATTTAATATTTGTAAATTGGTGTTCAAGATAAACGACCCTAGACATTTGATTATCTTGAAAAATATTTTCTAATCTTTCACATGCCTGTTTAGTCGTAGAATTGGGTTCTAAAATGGTATGAAGAAGGTCATTCAAGATAAACGACCCTAGACATAAATCCATTGAAGGACTATAGCATCTAAGAGAGACCATAATTTCTTGTCCACAGTAGTGGTATCCGACGGTCACTCGGACGGGAGGATATGGGCAATCACCTCATAGGCGCGACAGTGAATTTTGAATAGTTCTGCTCATGAGGTATACTGCCCTTTCTCCATTTCAAGGGTGATGGAGATAAAGTTCTTGACGTTATTAACGGCAAGAGCGGGATGAAAACTTTGTTTTTCGGCCATAGTTTTGACTTCAAATCAAAAGAAAAGAAGAAGGGAATGGTTTTGTGATGAAAGTATGTAGATGAACCCTAAGGTTTGGAAGAAAAAAAATACTTGGCCAAGTAGTGGTTACGGCTAGTATATGTTTTAGGGTTTAGGGGATGTATTAGGTTTAGAGTTTGAGATGACTAAACCTAAGTAATGGCTGAAAAACAGTAGCAAAAGGAATAGAAGAAACCGTTTAGGAGAAGGAAAGAAAAGAGGTTTAGGGCAAGGATCTTTTAGGCTCTTGATACTATGTAAGAAGATATTTTCTTAATCATTATTCTTCCAAATATACAATATATATATATATATATATATATATATACATGGATTAAATCAAGACTATTCTAGAAGAAGATTATTCTAGAAGACAACTATTCTACTTCCTAATATATAAGATCCTAATTATAATTACAATAATTAGAATAATTACAAATCAATTATCATAATGATGGATGTGATTATGGGATCTTCCCATAATCACTCCAACAATATAGTACAAATATGAAGTTGGAAATTATTATCCCAAATAAGGAATAATTAAGTGTAACGACACATATTGAGTTATATTAAAAATGAAACCAGGATTTGAACTTCTATAAGTTCTAAATTCTAGGATAGTGACGTCGTGTCGTAATAGGGTTTTGAATTTAGTTTTTATACATATTAGTGATTTTTTTAATGTAAATATAGTATTTGGACTAAAGCTAATGGGCTGGAACCATACATAACCTTCTCACTCCTACTCTGAATTATACACACGTATACTATAATTTTTATGATATCATTGTATAGTTTAACTAGTGATATTAAGTAACCATGATTTTTACTCATTCATTATTAGTTTTTGTTGTCGATCCTATCTGTGTGCGGGGTGGATGATACGTAGGCTCACATTTGGAGTCTTGTGTGATAAGAAGGTGCCACCATAATTTAAAGGCAAATTTTATAGAGTGGTGATTAGACCAACTATGTTGTATGGGGCGGTGTGTTGGCCAATCAAGAACTATCACGTTCAGAAGATGAAAGTTGAGAAATGATGATGTTGCGATTGATGTGGGGCATACCATAAGGGATATTAGAAATGAGGATATCCGGGACAAGGTGGGAAGGGCCTCAGTGGAGGATAAGATGCGGGAAGTGAGGCTGAGATGGTTTGGTCATGTGCAGAGGAGATGCCTGGATGCCCCAGTGCGGAGGTGTGAAAGGTTGGCTATGGATGGGTTTAAGAGAGGTAGAGGTAGGCCGAAGAAGTATTGAGGAGAGGTGATCAGACATGACATGGTGCAGGTCCAGCTTACCGATGACATGACCTTAGATAGGAAGTTGTGGAGGACACGGATTAGAGCAGAAGGCTAGTGGATAGTTGAGCATTGTCCTACTTATTCTTTTATACTAATAGTCATAGTATTACTTGTGTAGTTTCTTGTCTCTCTATTTCTACTTGATATATGTTGTTTCTTGTACTTTAATTATCGTATTCACTATATCATTTGCCATTTTTTTGAACTGCTTTACCCTGCTTTTTATAGTATTTTTGTCATGATTTTTTATATTATTTTGAATTGCGTGTGTCGAAGGTCTATCGGAAAGAATATCTCTATCTCCCGAGCAGGGCCGGCTGAAGCCTAAAGCCATTAAAGCAGGCTTTGGGCCCGATATATATTAGGACCCAAAATTATTTTTTATATATATAATTTAAATAATTATATATTTATTATTAGTGACAAATAATTCTCATAATTATTCTTTTGTCAATTATTACATACATATTTTCAAAGTTATGATACTATTTAAATATATGATTGGTGTAATTACAATTTGATGTTGTTGTCAATTAAATTTATAATTACTTCCTACTTTTTAATATGGTTTAATTTACTTCAACTTAAATCAATCTAGTTTATAATTTTTGTTGTAAGATCTTTCTTTGAGTGCCTCCATTTTTCAAGCTCAGGCTAAGTAAATTATTTAACAATTAGAATACAAAATGCATCATTAACCCCTTAAATGTATTTAAGGCATAATAATCACTATAATATTGATGATTTTAATCTATTTTTAGAGGTAAAGTAATATGATAAATTATATAAGAAGAAGATGATACTCTTATTGGCATGAATTTATCTTCTACTTTTAAATGTTTCTTTTGCTTATAACATATTTTAATAGTTTTTATAACAATTGCTTGATAAAAATTAAACTAAATCAATGAGATGACTGTAACACAATATATAAGAATCGTGATTCTCATGAAAAATTATACAATATGACTATATCGTCAATTGAAAAAAAATGGTATCTAAATATAATTAACTATCTTTCATTTTAAAAAGATATAAAAATAAATATCAAATAAAATATATTAAAATTTACGAAATAAAAATAAGACCTCCTTTTAAATTATTGATTTAGGCCACCGGCTCTCTTGAGCCGTCCATGCTTCCAAGGTAGAGGTAAAATTTGCGTACACTTTACCCTCTTCAGATCCTACTTTGTGGAATTTAACTGGATATGTTGTTGTTGTCGTCGATCCTATCTGGTTTGATATTCAGATGTTATTATTATTAGTTAATAATTTTTGTAAAATGTAAAAATTATTTTATAGTTGATTGGGTTGTGTAAACATATTTTATTATGTTAGAATAGCAATGATATGTCCGCTTGGTTAGCTAATTTTGCATTTGCATGCATGCATGGATAGTTGGATAAGTGCATGTCAAGGGCAGCGTGGCACGTGAATTAATGGGTAATGATTAACACTTTTTGGGGTTAGTGTAAGCAGCAAAGCAGATGAGATATGATAATAATTAGAGGCAAATATATTTGGAAAAGTGGTCCCAGAGTTAGGCCAGGGCCCACAAATCCAATGAGCCACGAAAAACACCATTATCATCATATATAAATACTATAATGAAGGGAAGCGTGAGTATATTTGTTACCCTTGAATGATGTGAAAAACTAAGTTGTGGTTAGGGGTGGACGTATATTGCTTCGATTTGATTTTGTATCAAAAAAATATGAATTAAATAAAATATAGTTTTTAAAAAAAAAAAAAAAATCGATTTATATTGACGAATGTATCGGTTTATATCAATTTTTTTCGCATCAAATATAAAGTCCAAAAATAATAATTTAAAGTTCAAAAACATAAAGTCTGCATCACATATATTCTTAAAACATGTAAAAAAAAACTCCAAATTAAAGTTTACATCCCCACAAAATAAAAGCCAACACTGAAATAAAACGGGTCCGGTCGGGGATTTTTTTTATAAAAAATAAATTTTCAACACTGAAATTGACATTCACACCTACATTACCACGAAATTTCGACGTTGAAATGAATTGTATATCGTGAGATGTTTACAAAAGAAAAGGAAAAATTAGAAACTGATTTGGGGGGAAACACAAATTGATTGGGAAAACGAACATTTTCCTAAAAATTGGTGGCACCAGTTTGACTGGCAGTCTCAAAAAAATACGCAAAATCAATTTTATTTTTGGGTAAAACGAACATCCGAGCGCAGGGTTATGACCATTTAGAGTTGCACCAATTTACAACTATTTTCTCTCCTACATTTTATGTCAATGCTTCTGTAATATGTTAATTAAGTTCATGTCGCATTCGACTTCCATCAAAGCTTCATAGATTGACTTTAATGATTATGATTCAAGAGATAACAGTATCCTAAAATAAAAAATAAGATTAATTACATATTTGCTCCGGGTTTCAATTCAGTTTATCAAAAATACGAAAGAATCGAACTGAATCATTTAATCCTGCTTCGGTTCGATTTTTTCGTGAACCGTTTTTTAATAAAAAAAATGAATAAAAACCGAACCGCAGGTTCAATCGATTTTTTCAGTTTAACGAATTTTATGCCCACCCTTGATGGGCATTCGTGGGGGTTTGGTTTCCATGATTTGAGCAAATCCCAGAGTTTCATTAAAAAAGAGTACAACCCCCCTCCCCCTCCCCTACCCCCACCCAACCCACCCACCCACCCAAGAGTGTCCTTCTCGCTTTTATTTTTGGGTTTAAAAAATAGTGTTTATTTATCAAATTAAGAAAAAATTAATTTTACTTTTATAGATTTCTCCTTATTAAGGTTTAGGTGATTAAATTTCAATACTTATTTAATTATGAGTAATTTTTTCAAAAAACTTATATTTATCTATAAGTTAATATTTTCTTAAGGAGTGTTTAAACTTTAAATAGGTAAGTGACTTTTTGACGAGGAGTGAGTATAAACGAGAGATAACATTTATTGCCAGAATATTTATTGGCATTTGAGATCACTGCTTCTTTATTCCTACTCTCTTCTACAGGCATCTGTCATTAGTAATCAGTATTACTAGCTCACCACATTTCCGTTCTTAATTTTAATAATTTGTAATTTTAATAAATCATCTATAATGTTTTATAACAAGTTAAATTACATTGTCGTTAAAATTTAGCATGTCATAGTACGTTATATTTATTTTAGGTTACCAATTACTGTAATATTTAAGTTACCTGTAATTATCTTTTGAAAAAAGACAGATTGCATTCTCAACTATATTCGAAATGTTGAGTTCACACTTCAACTAATCGAGCGACCTATTACTTCATAATCATTTAAAAAGTGAATTTATTTACCTCTGAGAGCTGATATGACACAATATAAAAATAATTAAAAAATAGGCGTGTTTTGATTGAATTTTATTTATTTTTCTTTTTTTAATTGCAAATTATAGATTGTTATAACCCCTACCACATCACCCTCCCTTTCTTCTTCATCGGCAAACCCTATCCTCCATCTTCACTTTTTTCCCACCATTTTTACCGCTTTTCACTTCAAAGATTCATTTCTTGTTCCAAAAAAGTAATCAATCTTCTTCTTACTCCATTGTTGATACCAAAATAGACTGTTAAGAGTCACACATCGAAAATTGAATGAGATTATGAATTCCTTATATGGATTTGGATAATTCTCACCCTATAAGCTAGCTTTTTGGGTTGAGTTAGGCTCAAGATATTAGGCTCAACATCTATTCTTACATGATATCAGAGTCAGACTCATTCCAATTCCTTGTTCACCGATGTTGGGCCCCCAAATTATATTGTACACGTTCCAGTTAACGAGGTCTGGGAGTGCGGGGGAGTGTTAAGAGTTACACATCATAAATGGAATAGGAATATGGACTCCTTATATGAATTTGGACAATCCTCACCCTAAAAGCTAGCTTTTGGAATTGAGTTAGACCCAAGATATTAGGCCCAAGATCCATTCTTAAATAGATCAATTAATTCTTCACCTTCTTCGTTACATATCACTGCACCTTTGCTGAAAAATAGTGGAGAAGAATTATCAAACCACTATTAATGTCTCTATACCAAACCAAAGAACAACGATGAAGCACCGCCAACCGCTATTAACCCGATTTCACCATAAAAAATCACAACATTTCACCAATGTCGGAGCTCAGCGGCAGTGATTCCACCATCGTTGATGACAGTGGTTGTGATTCTTATCTCCCTAAGAAAAATTCAAGCAAAAAACTCCCTATCTCCCTAAATGTTAAAAGTAAAAAAGTTAAAAGTCAAATGAAACCCACAAATATTCCCTTAATCTTACATATTTATTATGATTAGGAATAATTATTTATCAAGAATTAAAATATAAAAAAATTGACGTGGCGTTGATGTGTCAGGCATATGTGTAAGACCTCCCTTTGCGCAACTGGTTATATGTGTATCAGAGAGTAAATAAATTCACTTTTTAAATAGTTAGGGGAGTAATATGTCTGTTACCGTCCGATGTGTTTGTTGTTTCATCGGGTGGGGTATATCCCCATTGTTGTTGTTGGGCATAGCCACCAAAGCTTGTAACTTGAGCTCCTGGAACAGCCGACGGAACTTGAGGATAAGGTGGAACAGTGTTTTATGTCTGCTCTCCTCGGACATCAATCGTTCTTAGAAAGTTTGCGCTTTCTGGATGGTATGGATTGGGTACCGGTTGTGACTGCTGGAATGGTGTACCATTGTAGACAGCGTCACCAGATAGCCTAGCAGGGTCATAGCCAGGGGCCATCGGCTGCCAGTTCGGTTGGCCAACATTGGTCGCCTGCACCGTAGGGCCGTTGGCATAAGCGTACGGCTTAACGGGCGGCAAACCAAGGTGTCCGAACGTTCGAACTAGTCTCCGAGTCAAATTGATCTGTTCGTACTGCAGATTCACTTGGTCGAGTGACACAACTTGCCCTCCAGTGTTTGGTGGAAACCATACAGTAGACTGGTTACCAAGTGACTGGGCTTGTGCTCCTAGGTGTGCTATCGGCTGTACTTGAGCAGGTACTGATTGATACACATTCGGCTGAGGAACAACTCCTGAAGTCATAGTTGCATGCTGAGCACCATTCGTTAGAGGGATGGCAGAACTAGTCGAACCTTCTTTTAGATGCAGTCGGTTAATTTCCAGTTCTCGCCTGCTGAAACTCATTATGCACCATTGGCTTGACAATGTCAGCCAATTATTTAGAAACCTGGTACATAATATCGTGGATGTCCAAGTCAATCTGATGTTTAATGAATGACGTGGTCATAACAGTTGGACCCTCAGTTTGACTAGGTTCACCCACAACTTGTGTTGATGGAGGAAGTGGAGGGGTATCAACCGATATAGGCATACCCAAAGAAGATGGTGGCTCGTTGTTCCTTCTGGGAGGATTCTATTTAGGATGTGGACTGGACTCTTGGTTCATTTTCTTACTAGACCTTAGGCACATATGCCAAGTATGATCTTGAACTGGAGAATCAAACTTCGCTACGAGATCACTTATGGTCCCACTGGGCGTGCCAAATTTGTTACCGTCCGATGTGTTTGCCATTTTATCGGCTAACGAAATCGGATGACAAATTGATTCCTTAACTAAGAGATTGGGGCCGGAACCGAAACTCTAACTTCCAGCAATGGGTTCCCCAACTACTCCAGAAAGCGTTAGGATGGTGGGTGAGTAAACTAGGTGGTAAGAAGTATAAATACAGCTAGAGTGTAATAAAAGCAGTAAAGGTAGAATGAAGATAAATAAAGATAGATAAAAATTGAGTTATTTGATTGATTGTGTTGTGTTCTTCCATTTACAAAGAATGATCCTATTTATAGTACAAAAGAGGAAAGAGATAAAAAAAATTGTACAACGTGACCCCCCCTCCCATGTCAGCCATCTAGTAACCCACTAAGTTCAATGGTCGACTATGGGGGAGGTGGTGCCAATTTTCTCGCCCTCTACTCCTCTTGCTCGGATAATGCCCCCCTTTTTAGTTGTTGTTGGCCGTTACCGCTTCTAGGGGTTCGGAAACCCTTTGGACTTGGTCGTTGAGGCGTCTGCATCTGAGTGGATCACAGTCATACCTCTAACTAACAACTCGACTAAGATGCCTTAGTAGCTGATGAAATTCTTGTAGTCGAGGGCTAGGAGTAAATTCGGCTCTAGAACAGTTAAATTGTCATTGAATTCGGCTAAACACTTAAATTATTTTTGAGTGTTAACAAGGTCGTCCCATTAGTTAAAATATGAACTCGACATTTCTAATATACTTTAATGTGCAATCTCTGTCTTTATGGTTCTTACAAATATTTTTTCGTTCTCTCAATTCATAAAACTTAAACTATTGGTGATTTTTTTTTTTGTTTTTTTTTTTGATAATCCAGGTTTCTGTGCATACCGACTACTACTTCACGGTATTACCTGCACGCCCCGGAGATGATGAGACCGGTCCTTCAAAGACCCCACCACCAGGTAAATCGCGGGATGTGCACACATGGTCGTGTCCGCCAAGGCCCAACGGATCAATGCTACAAGGTTGACCCCTCCCCACAAGCCCCATCCACAAGGTTTGGAGGAGACCGAACCCACACTGCAACATGCCCGTGCGGCTTTTAGCGCCCAGGCTTTACCACATGTATGTGCCCCGAAGGACGATATCCGGAGGGGAGAATCGAACTTGCGACCCTAAGGCCGCAAAGTTAACTCCCTGCCAGCAAGCTGACCCCTCTAGATAACTATTGGTGATTTTAGTTGGAATGGTCGGTTGTTGTCTAATTTTCTCGTCGTACCAAACACACGATCAATTAAGGGTGAAGAAACTAACTAGACGTGTTAGCGAATGGCGTACAACTTTAGCTAACCTTATAATTAGGGGGCAAAATTAGTTCAAACCCAAATGACCCATTCAACTCGTCTAAGGTTTGATAGGTTTGGGCAAGAGTGATTTTGATGATGGACTAATTTGGGCTAACCCAAGTTGACCCATCACAAATTAAGAGCCCAAATAAACTCATGATGATGCTCAAATTTGATCAAGCTTGACTCACACAAATGCTCAATTTTAACCATTAGAGCTCAATCCTCAAATTTATTTTTTCTTATTTTTTTTACTTTTAGTTTAATTTTTTTTTTTATAAAAACTATGAAATTTATTGTTACCCCCCATTCCACTATACCCTACCCATCCTCAAATTTTTATTTCACATTTTTTTACTTTTATAAAAAAATTATAAAAAATATAAAAAAATTTCTTCCTCAGTATGATTTTTTTTCTTTCCTCCACCCCGGGCCCTACCCCTAGCTACATCCCTACCCCACTTGCCCTACCCTCATCCTAAAATTTTTTATTTCATATTTTTAAATTTTTTAAAAATTTACAGAAAATATGAAACTTTTTATATCCCCTCCCCTGTCCTACTGCACCTACCCCTCCCCCAACCACACTTGCTTTATCCTTAAAAAAATATGAAAATTTTCTTCTCCCCGCCCCTACCCCACAACCCCAAGTTTTTTACTTTATATGTTTTAATTTTTATATTAAATAAATAAAATTCTCTTACCTCCCGCCCGTCAAGGGAACCCTTCTAATATTTATTTGACGAAGTTTGGCTTCCTATTATATGTAACTACTTAATATATAAATTAACGGTTACATGTTGATTTTTCTTTTTAAAATTTTAATACAAGGTAAAGTAATAACTAAATCTTATTTATCTTGAAAGTTACACTAAAAGAAAATAAGAGAAATTTTAAATATAGCACAACTCATAACATGATAATTATCGAATTCTATTTAAAATTATAAAATATAAAACAACACCAGATATCAAATACTATTCGTATTTTAAAAATAAATATATGTAAGAATTAAATATCAGACAAAACAAAATAACATCATATAATAAAAGTTTAAAATTTGTAAACGTAATGGGTCACGTTGGGCAAGCTGGGTTATGACCCATCATTTAGCCCATCTTGACCCGTTCATCCTAACCCAAACAAGCTTTGGGCAGGGTTGGACATTGGTCCATCTATTGGTTCAGCATCTTGACCTGCCCAACTTTAGCTCAAATGACACATCTGCCACCCCGACTTATAATGTCAACTTTAAATACGAGTGAGAATTGTTGAAATTAATTAAACAATTGCAAATTATTCCCCGTCTCAATTTATATGACACCATTTCATTTTTGATATGTCTTAAAAAGTGTCACATTTCTATAATTAGAAATAGTTTAACTTTATGAAATGATTTACAATCACACATTTATATAAGATTTATTTTAGATCACACATTTCAAAAGTTTATCTTCTTTTTTTAACTTTGTGCCAAGTCAAATGGTGTCACATAAATTGGGACGGAGGGACTATTAAAGTTCACCCGAGAGAAGTAGTCTTATCTATATATAACGTATGTATCAAGTGTGAAGATGCATAAGCGAAAGTTAGTTCAACTTGCAGAAATTAAACCTAAACAATGCATATTTCCACTAGTTAAATGAATGTACTATTGAATAATCAAAAGAATGTGTGTTTTGGGGGTGGTGAGGGGGTAAGGGGGTGAGAGAATAGTGTATTTTGTAATGCGATAGAACGTTTGCAATGTAGAGAACTAGAGACTAGAGAGGGTAATGAAAATTGTGTAAATAGGAAAAAATTGGTGGGGGGGTGATTTGTGGGGTCGGAGGGGGGGGGGGTAGAGCATCTTTTGGAAAGCAGAGGGTCTGGTCTGGTCTCTGGTCTTCCCGTTTGTCGAACTAAGGTCTAAGGGTGACACCAATCTCAAGATGATCTGATTCTCTCCCTCTCCCTCTCCCTCTCTGGTCTTCCTAATTAAACACACCAAATCTAGCTCCATTTCCCTTTTTCTTTCATAAAAATATTAAATTCGGAGGCACTTTTTAGCCATACTAAGTTTGCGTCTTTGAGTCAAAGATTGCTCTCTATGTTTTGATAGAACATTTGTTGCTTTGATGATTGCATAGAATCTCATTTTCATGATTCCTATTCCTTCTCACCCCCTTTTCTCTTTCTGTCTTTTTGTCTACAAAATCTATGCATCTCCTCCTCTTGATATACTTTTCCTTCCGTTCCAAATGAGTTACTATCACATTTCATTTTTTCAAACTCAATTTTACTAATATTCGAAGCTAAATAAGAATAACTCAACATAATATTTTAAAATCATAATTTAAATATTTAAAAATTATATGAAAAGTACTATAAGTTATAATTTTTTATACTAATATGATAAAAAATATAATTTAAAATATCGATCAAAGTTAATATGATTTGACTCTCGATAAAATAAACATGACAATTAATTTGGGACATATGGAGTATTATAGCTTATTTTCACGTGTTCAATTTTTTTTCTTTTTTCTTTTCTTTTGCGTCATCAACATAATTATATCATTCTTGTTAGAAACAAATCTAGAAAATTATGGTTTGTGTAAAATTAAATCAATTTTGGAACTTGGATTGAGAAGAATAAGTGGGGCATAGCTGAATGACAAATGAGGAGAACTTAAAATCCAGCTGGAGGCCTGCAGCATGAGTTTGAACTCTGGTGGACCAATTTACTTTCTTTTGGGTAGGATCTTGTAGGTGATATCAGTTGCTCTGTTCTCAAACTCTGGTCATTCAGGCACATCTCGCGATTTACTGGTAATAGTACTGAGGGACCGGGACTACTATCTTCATGAATAGTATGACGTAAGCCGGAAAGCTGGATATAAAAAAAATAAGGGGAGGGAGGTTGATAGATACTAGGAGTAATGATGACAAGAAGACCAAGATTACTTAAAACATGACTCTCAATCAGTTCACGTGAATACAGAGTATGGCCAATTTCCAAGTGATGGTGGACAATGCCTGAAACTGCTTGTTGTTGTATTCTGCACCTTAGTTGAAGAAAGGAGCGGTGTATATCTGCATTTAGCAACTTACTCTCCTGTATCAATCACTTTCAATTCATTACTCTATATTGATGGTCGATTCGATGGATTTGACTGCCTATGGCTACAGTATAGATTGAATCTTGGCTTAATTCCGAAAAGCGAGCTTATAAGGTAAAAATGAATGAATATATATACAATTTATAATTTTCATAATATGAAAAATTTTATTTCTATTCTACTCCCAAAATTCCTATTCTATTTGTACAAGAATTCTACAATTATTGTAACTGTACAATGCTAATTAATCACAAATAATATGGTACAAAATACTCTCCAAACCGTGATATACTTACCATGTATATCACGGTCAGTTTGGTAAGTATATCACGGACAGTGGCCTTGTGTTTCCGTGATATACACGGTATACAACATACATTGTATATGCCGTCTATATCGTGTATACCACGATATACTTTCACACTCACTCAGTCATAGCGGGTTGTCTTCGTACGCTGAGATTGTCCCTAAAATCTTCAAATAGAACCGAGGGAAGACCCTTCGTAAAGATGTATGCAATTTGATACCTGGAAGGGACATGACAGACGCATACTTGTCCACGAGCTATATTTTCACGAACAAAATGGATATCCATCTCGATGTGTTTAGTGCGCTGGTGTTGAACCGGATTACCAGAAAGATAGACAACTCTAATATTATCACAATAAACCAAGGTAGCTTTCTGAATGGGACAATGAAGTTCTAAGAGAAGATTATGTAACCAACAAGATTCCGAGACCACATTGGCTACCCCTCGATACTCGGTCTCCGCACTAGAGCGTGATAATGTAGATTGTCGCTTTGCAGATCGTGAGACCAAGTTACTACCAAGAAACATACAATAGCCAGACGTGGAGCGTCTGGTATCTGGAAGACCACCCCAATCCACATATGTATACAAGAAAAGTGTAGATGTTGATGATGGATATAAATGTAAGCCATGGTCAAGTATTCCCTGGATGTATCGAATAATGCGTTTGAGCGCATTCATGTGCTCAACCCTGGGATCATGCATAAACAAACACACTTGATGTACGACATATGTAATATATGATCTCGTGAAAGTAAGATACTGAAGAGCCCCTGCAAGATTGCGATAGTGGGTTGGATCCTCGTAAGGTGAGCCAGCCGCAACACCCAACTTGGGTTTAGTATCAACTGGAGTGGAAGTGGACTTGCACGATGACATACCAACTCGCTCAATGATCTCAACGGCATACTTCCTTTGTGATAAGAATACCCCCTACATGACGAGTGACAGTAATCCCTAAGAAATAACTCAAGGTCCCCAAGTCTTTCATAGCAAACTCAGAACTGAGTAATGTCATGATAGAATTGCGTAAATCATCAAAAGAAGCTGTCAAAATAATATCATCCACATACAAGAGAATATATGCCAAGGAAGTACCACGATGATATATGAAGAAAGAATTATCATACCTGCTGTGAAAAAATTCAATAGTAGATACATAGTCTGTAAATCGCTTATACCAGGCTCGAGGGGCTTGTTTAAACCCATACAAGGACATTTTCAAAAACAGACATGATGCGGATATTTGGGGTCTCGAAAACCCAAGGGCTGATGCATGTAAACCGTCTCTTTAAGATCACCATGTAAGAAAACATTCTTTACATCTAGCTGATGAAAGGGTCATGCTTTCGAAAGAGCCAAACTGAGAACAGTGCGAATGGTAGCCGGTTTGACCACCAAACTAAATGTCTCACCACATTCCACGCCAACATGTTGAGTTTTACCATCACCTACAAGACGAACCTTATGTCGCGCAAAAGAGCCATCAGAATTATCTTTATGAGTAAAAATTCATATAAACCGAATAATATTAACACCATAAGGACGGGGGACCAACTCCCACGTCTTATTGTCAATAAGAGCATTATATTCGACATTTATAGTCAATTTTCAATTCGGGTCATTTAAGGCAAATACTGGGTTACGTAGTAGATGGGATTTAGAGACATTAGAATTGAGATTAAAATGTCGTTTTGGTTTAAAAATATCCCTTTGACTATGAGTAACTGGCCCTTGACTTGAGGAGAAAGCGGGTGGATTTTGGGCAGTGGGTGGGCTGGTGATGGATCGACCAGCAGGTAGTGGGCATGCTGGCCCAATGACGGAAATAGGGGTTGGAACGGAGACTGGGACAGTGGGCTGGACCACTGGAACAGTACCGAGATCGGTACTCAATTGAGTGTCTGGCCCACTAGGCAGAGACGACGGAACAGTAGGTCCAATGGGCAGTGGGCCCGCTGGCGCATTTTGGGTGCGGGACAAGTCCAATAAATAGTGAATAATATACGGGGAGACCTCGTCATCAAAAAAAATTATACGAATTAGGCCCGACACTACTTACTTTAGCAAACAGAAATTGTGTTTCATAAAAAATAACATGGTGACTAATTATAATTTTATTAGATGATAAATCAAAACATTTGTAACCACGATGATTAGATGGATAACCCAAAAACACATAAGCAATAGAATGGGCTTGAAGTTTGTTAATTGTAGTTGACGGAAATAGCGGATAAGATAAGCACACAAAGACCGTAAGATGTGAATACGAATGATCCTTATTATAGAGAATTTTAAGAGGGGATGGATATGTCAATCCTTTGATAGGAAGTATGTTAAGGATATAAGTAGTCATTTGTAGAGCATGATGCCAAAAGGAAGGGGCTACAGAAGCATGGACCAATAAAGTGCGGAAAATATTATTAATGGTACAAATTTTGCGTTCGACTTTTCCATTTTGTGAGGACGTATAAGGACAAGAGAAACGAAAATTTATGCCATTAGTATCACAAAAATCCCGAAACAACCCATTATCTATTCTTTGCCATTATCACATTGAATATTTTTTATTTCTCGTTCGAATTGGGTACGGATGAATGCTCTAAATTTTAAGCATGTGGAAAAAACTTGTGATTTTTTCGCTAAAGGAAAGGTCCATAAAAATTAGAATAATCATCCAAAAATATAACATAATAACGATGGCCCACAGAATTGAGAAAGGGAGAAGTCCATAAATCGGTATGAATAATATCAAAAAATATCAAAGTACGAGACGTAGAGGCTACAAATGGTAATCTAACATGTTTTCCTAACGAACAAGAATGACAACTAGGAGTACTATGCGTACCCTTACAAGAAATAAAATTATTTGTATGCAAAGAAGAAACAATAGACGACCCAGGGTGAACTAAATGTGCATGCCACAAGGAAGGAGCTAGAGCTGCAAATGTCGATGGCATGGCTGGACTCGAGAAACTTAGAGGTGGGCGTGATTGGATAAAGATCTCCCCTACTATTGCATCTCATGAGAGGTATCCCCGTTTTGAAATCCTTCACAGAAAACACAAAAGAATCAAAATTAACAGAAATCTAATTATAAGTGGTGAATTTTCTGACATACACCAATTTTTTTAATTAAGTTAGGGGCATGAAGAGTATTTTTTAAGACAAGAGGTGGATGTGGGGGAGACACAGTTGTATAACCATAACCACGAATTGGAATAGTAATATCATTACCAACAATAATGCCATGATTTTGCTCAAATTGGAATAAGATGAGAGAGTACCTTGTCTTGACGTCATGTGAGAGGTGGCGTTGGTGTCCATGTACCAATTCGGGTGTGGAGGATTTAATCCAAACGTATGCATCACGGCCTCAATATCTATCAGAATCGGTATGGGGCCCACTGCCTGGAACGCCTGCGGTGGCTGAGGCCCAAACACACTGGACCCGAGAATCTGGATCTGGCCTGAGGCTGGAATTGGGCCCAGTTACCCGGGTAGGGGCTGGGAGGATAGCAATTGTTGGGCCACAAGCCACTGACCCAGTTCCACTGCTAGGGGGCCCACTGCTGAGTCCAATTTGGTTGTTGCCCACTGCCCCGAGGACCACCGCCGTTGCCACCACTGTTTTGGCCGCCGCCGTTGTTGCCCTCGCGATTTTTGCCATTATTTTTACTGTTTTGACCTTTCTTGCCGCCACCGTTGTTGCAGTTTTGGCTCAAATTATCAACAAAACCGTGAGAGTTATTGGATGAAGTCATCATCGCCACAGAACTGGCGCCGGTAGCCGCTTTTTTTTTTCAAACCAACTTCTTCTAACGTGAGCATCGAACGGGCTTGATAAAAAAGAGAAAGTGGATTACTTTGACGAAAGAGAGTCCCAACGTCATTATAGGCCTCAGATAGGCTTGCAACCATTTGTAGAACAAGAAGATTATTGGTAACAAGCGCGCCAACGTTACGAAGTTGGTCCGCCAATTTCTTGAGTCGTTTACAATAAGCCGAAACATTCTGGAAATCTTCCATGCTTACTTGTGAAAATTCTTGCTCAAGGGTGATTACTCGGGAATGTTGGTTGCCCTAGAATATATCACGCAATCTATTCCAGGTAGCCATAGCCGTAGTGTCTGGTTCAATGATCGTCTGTAAAAGGTCGGTGTAATTAGTGGAGTAAATCCACTGAATGGGTAGCATCAAGAGCAATCCATAACCGAGGATCCTCCGCAGGAGTAGGGGTAGCAGGAGGAATTATGTGATGGAGGACTTGATGTGAGATTGCGTGAATTTTGAACAACTCTGCCCACATCGCATACTGGACGTTTTCCATGTCAAGAACAATAAGGATGTGGTTCTTGATGTTGGAAACAGTAAAGACATGATGAAACACGTTCTTAGACATAACAAAAGAACAAAAGGGATTGAGAAAAAAATTTGGGAAGAGATGAGGTAAAATTTGGCATGAAATCCGAGAAGAGGCACGGATTCCGAGGCAGGCTCAGCCGAGAAGGGATTGAAAACAGAGAAGAAATTTGGGAGAGGAGCGGAAGTAATTTAGTCCTAGACTTCTGATATCATGAAAGAAATAATCCCTTCATTATTTTCATTAATGAATGAGTATATATACAATTTACAATTTTCATAATATGGAAAATCCTATTCCTATTCTACTCCCAAAACCCTATTCTATTTGTACAAGAATTCTACAATTATGGTAAGTGTACAATGCTAATTAATTACAAATAATATGGTACAAAATACTCTCCAAACCGTGATATACTTACCATGTATATCACGGTCAGTTTGGTAAGTATATCACGGACAGTGGCCTTGTGTTTCCGTGATATACACGGTATACACTAGGCATTGTATATGTCGTGTATATTGTGTATACCACGGTATACTTTCAAAGTCCATATAAGGAGTCCATGTTCACATTCCATATCCGATGTGGGACTCTTAACACTCCCCGCACGCCCAAACCTCGTTAACTGGAGCGTGGACAATATAATTTGGGGGCCCAACATCGGTGAACAAAGAATTGGAATGAACCTGACTCTGATACCATGTAAAGAGTGGATCTTGGACATAACGCAACCCCAAAAGCTAGCTTATAAGGTAAGGATTGTCCAAGTCCATATAAGGAGTTCATGTTTCCATTTCATATCCGATGTAGAACTCTTAAAATCTACTAATAAACTGTGGTCTTTGTTACGTTTTCTTGATCATTATCATCAACACCACTACGTACCTTAAACTGTCCCAACCTAAACTCAAGTCTCATGACTTGCACTTGATACACGTTTGAACCTTGTTAAAAGTATTCGGATTCAAGATTTGGAGTGACAAATACTATAACACCGGACTTAATATTATCTAGATGCAAAGGTAAATTACAAAGCTAGCTGTGGACCTAGCTAGTTAAAACTCACTGGATGACAATACTATAGGTATGAAGAGTTAGAGTAATTAGGGCTTTATTTCTTATGGTGAGACTAATATTAATTGATGACAGACGAGTGATCTTTGCATTACTTAATCGAGATAATCAAAATGTCTGTGCACCTGGTACATAGTAAATGTTCCCACTGATAGAATATTTCCAAAATATTCTCGTATCTTTATATATATTTTATATTAGGTAAATTTATATTACAAAGGTACTCTTCACTTCGGCCTCCACATGTACAAGTCCACACTCTCTAGTCTCACCTCTTATTCTGACGTTGACTGAGGTGGCTGTCCGGACACTCGTGGATCCACGTCGGGTTACCGTGTCTTCCTCGGAGATAACTTTCTTTCTTGGTTTTCTAAAAGACAACCCACTCTGTCTCGATCCAATGCCGAAGCTGAGTACAGAGGAGTCGCGAATGTTGTCTCTGAGTCTTGTTGGATACGCAACCTTCTGTTGGAACTTCACTGCCCAATCCGCAAAGCTACATTGGTCTACTGTGATAATGTCAGTGTGATATATCTCTTCTACAATTTCGTTCAACATCAGCGCACTAAACACATTGAAATGGATATTCACATTGTACGTGAAAAATTGGCTCGTGGACAAGTTCGTGTCTTTCATATTCCTTCCAGATATCAGATTGCTGATATATTTACTAAAGGACTTCCGCGCATACTTTTTGATGATTTTCGAGCCAGTCTCAACGTACGAGAACCTCCCGCTTCGACTGCGGGGGTGTGATAGAATATTTTCAGAATATTCTCGTATCTTTGTATATCTTTTATATTAGGTAAATTTATATTCTGATTGTAATTAGGAACATTAGTTACCTAGTTTGTAGTCATATAAATAATTATATAATACTATATATAATCAATGAAAGGCCCACAGCAAATTAAACAGTTATTCATCTAATTATCTAAGGAAATAGGACGAGGACTGTGAATATAGGAACAAAAAGATCAAAGAGTTTAAGTTATGAACACTTCAATATTTTTTTATATTATTAGGTGCTCAAAAGATGTCTACAGACAAATCTTCCTAAATTATGAGATCGATAAATTTTGTTTATAAAGATAGGACAACAACTACCTAAAATTACAGTAAAAATTTCTTATACTATTGTTTATGCGTATAATTTAAAGAAAAATTAAGATAAAAATGGGGGTTGATTAGCAATAGGAGTATGAATTTCCAGTATATTTGGGGTGGCAGCGACAGTGCAGAAAGGTGGGGGAGAGGATACGGACAGCAAGTTAATAGTATTGGGTGTTTAGTTTTGAGAGTTGAGACTGGTCGCCTCGTAATCGGAGAAGGCAGATCCATGGAAGACTGTTCCCCTTGTCACGTGGTTTTCTTTTGACAATCCTATGACCCATTTCATTTTCCTTTCTCTCCTACGTACTCCTACTACTATACATTATACATAGGGGAGTATAAATTATTAAAATAATCAAATTACAAAAAATTCTCCTACTACTAACACAGAAACTAGCCGTATAACTCAGGTATTACTATATATAGAGACCACTTGGTACTTGCATATCAAACTATCAATAGCTCCCCTATAGTTTTGCTCTTCTCTCAGTTTTTTGTTTGTGGGTAGTGAAGGAATATATTCTATCAGGTAGCACACTAAATAACACATGAATCTGGTCCCTACCCTCTGCATTTAATCTGCAAACAAAGAATCCAAAAAATCGTTGTAGCAGAAGTTTGACGACCAACGTGGACTCCCCTGCACCTGCTGACTAGTATTTCGCCATTTTATTACTAGCTTACAAAAAGAGCTAACAGACAATACTACAAACCCCAAAGCTATCGTTCCTCTTCATCTCTCCTTCAATTCAAACCTTCTATTATTATTTACATTTCCCTTTCAACTTACTATTCCCTCTTACCCCCATAGCTTCCCCCCCTCCCTATACACTTGTGTTCTATAAACTCCTCGTTAATTTCCTGAGGAAGTAGATCGAAGAGAAGAAAAATGATGCATCGTTGTAGTAGCAGTTGTCATGGGAGTGTGGTGGGACCATGTTCATGCGGTCTGTTTCACAGCCGAACCGGCACTACTACTACTACTACTTCATCTGCTTTCTCAATTCTCCTCTCCCATAACACTAGTTTTGATCATGGATATTCGGAAAACATGTACTCTTTTGCTCCTTCTTCATCATCATCTGTGGATTGTACTCTCTCCTTAGGGACTCCTTCCACTCGCCTTACCAATGACAATGAAAAGAGATCAGTTTACTCTAATGAACGTCGCTCCTCCTCTAACTGCATGTCCAACTTCTGGGATATTCTTCACCCTAAACAACACATAAGTTCTCCTTCGCCGCCTTCTTCCGCCCACAAGTCCAGTACTCGCGGCCATAGCAATGGCAACACAAACTCTACCGACCCCCTTGTTGCTCGCCGCTGTGCTAACTGTGACACCACCTCTACACCACTATGGAGAAATGGTCCTAGAGGCCCTAAGGTATATCCTCTTACAATTGAAGAATTTTTATATATCAAGTCCAAAACTAAAGTTTTCGTAGGAGTAATACATATCGACAATGTAAATTTTTATCTATACCATTACATTATCTTAATGAGGATTACTTGTAGGTATTCTTTAGATGGTTTGATAGTATAAAAATTATTTAAACTGGCAATATATGTTAATGAAAAAGTGAGATTTAAATATTTCATTTTTGAATAGTCTAATAGTGATGTTGAAAGTATATATGAGACTAATGGATACAACGGATTGTATGCAGTCACTTTGCAATGCGTGTGGAATTCGTTTCAAGAAGGAAGAGAGAAGAGCAAGTGCAGCAGCAGCCACCGCTAACGATGGAGGAGGAATGGAGACACATCAGCACATGATAAACAGTACTACATGGGTTCATTATCAGCCCCAAAAAATGCCTTGCTTCTCTTCAGCTGCCTATGGAAACGAGTTCAGATTCATTGAAGATGATGACCACCGTGATTCTGATGCCACCGGCATCCCCTTCCTTCCTTGGCGTCTCAATGTTGCTGATAGACCTAGCCATGTTCATGACTTCACTAGATGAAAAAACTAACAAAAAAAACTAAATTAGGATGAAGGTTTAATTAAAATATTTCAAGAGAAAAAAGAAAAATGGAAGAGCCCAATTAATGACGTGTCATGATGATGGTGATGCTGGGCTGTGGTTGAAGAATTCTTTCTCTTCCAGCTGTTTTCTTTTTGGTCCATCTATCACAGTGATGGAGTGAAAATGAGTTAATTCTATATTTTTTGGTTTGTTGGCTTTTCCTCCTTTTGGATACTAGTTGTGATATATTACTCCTAGTATCTTTAACTTTTCACTTTGATGATGCATCGGTCAATATATATATACTAAGCAGTAGTATCACTTTTTCTCGGTTATAAGTCCTAGTCATCCAAATAGTATACACTTTCTTGAATATGATGATCGACCAGCACTTCTCTCTTTATCAACTAAAAGTTTTCTGCTGTTTATGCTTCCGGCAAATTCTGAAACTGTGTCTCTTTTTAGCTTTCTATGTGTGACCAGAATTATTGCTACACCAGTGCTCCCTGCATTCATGAATTATTAAGTGTAGTTCGTATTGTTTTATTTCATTTCATTCTGGGCCACAACTGAAATGTTAAGTATTAATCAATGTGTGTGTGTTAGCTTTGATTGAGATGATTATTTCGGTAATAGATATGCTACAGCTTTTCTTTTTCTTTCTCTTTTCGTTTGCAGTGCAACAGGACAAAACACTGAGCACAGCATGGTCCTGAATTAGGAACATGGATTCAGCTGTAACAGAAATCTAAAGGGGCTGTATGTAAGCAAGATGTGATGTTTCCATTTTGGCTCATTCAGGGGAATGAAGTACGGTTAATTCAAGTAAACCCAATCTCAATTTTAGGGCACGAAATTAGAAATAAAAATTCTTTAAAAAAAATTATGATTTAAAAAAATTATAGATATTTATATAACTATAAATTAGGATAAATTTAAAATTTAAAGTTAAAATAATTTTAAAGAATATTTTCTTAGAATATATTAAAAAATGTATGTCACCTAAATTGGGACAGATAGACAACAAGGTTTGACTATAACTCTATAAGTTTACCATGGGAAATATATACAAAGTGAAGGGTAAATCTGGTAAAAATTAGGTGGAGCGAGTCAATTTCCAGATCGCTTATTAATATTTAGCCACCATTTAAAACATAATTTAGAAATAACCACTCTTAAGGTGGATATAAAATTTGTACAAAAAGTTTCCAGCTAAAACACGAAAAAACTCTAGCATACGGATAATGGGTATGGAGTTTGAACTCAAGGACAATTCTCAGCTATATAACCACAAACTCACCGATAGAATCCTTGAGTTCTTACGTGTGGAGCCACAACCCACAAAATCAAGGACTCTTTTTACAATTGAAACTCATGCATGATATGTCGGAATTCGAGCTCAAGGACATAATAGTTGAGTTCTCAGTTGTAAAACAACAAACTCAAAGACACCTTTTTTGAGTTCGAACATCCTTGAGTTCTTAATTGTAAAACCACAAATTTGAGAATTTTTAGCACTTAAACTAATCCAAGTTTAGACTTAGCATCTGGAAAGCTATTGGATAGAAAATAAATATATTGTACCTAATTGTCCTGCCTTTAGAATAAAAGAGTTGGTGCTAATGCGTGTAAAGAATTGCAGGGAAACATTGTGCATATGTACTTCTGTTACGAGCAATGTTTAGAGGTATTTTTATCCAGCTAATTATAAAGTGACTAAATGTTAATTAGTTTGAGATGATGATTTATTTTTGTATTAGCAGTTTCAAAAGTGGCTATTTGCCTTATTTTCCCCCGTAACTATCTTAGATTATTGCCGTTACTTTAATATGCCTTTAAGAGCATGTGTCAAAGTTTAATACTCTGAGAGTTGTGGAGGCATGTCCCTACTATCAAAATTACACAAATGAGAAATGTTAAAACAAGTTTATTCAGGCAGATCTCGCGATTTACTGATAGTAGTACTGAGGGACCGGAACTACTATCTCCAGAAATAGTTGGCGTAAGCCGGAAAGCTGGATATAAAAAAAATGTTAAAACAAAGAAGCCCGATAGAATGTGGCCTACTGGTGTTGGCAGAGTATCTGGCCTTTATACTACTGAGGCCCATAACTGGCATGACAAGGAAATTGCAGACGAAGCTTTCCCCGGATTGTTATTTTATTTTTGTCCCGTTTTTGCATATTTCGCAAAAAGAAGTACTTATGGTTTCTTTACTAGTTAGACAAATGATATATTTATCTTTGCAATATAAGTCAGGTATTTTTCATGTCTATGCAAATAGTTGTAATGATTCAGTACGATTTGTGAGCAATCTAACACTATAACTAGGTTGCATATATTATAAAGTCATATTGATCTGACGCTCAAACATCACTTATGAGTAGTACATCCAACATGATAATTAGGGTGAATAGAACCTGAAGTCTTGTTACCATCTTTACTGCTCAACTTCAAGATATTTTAGTCCAGGATATTATCACTAAACTTAAAACAACCACTAACAAGGTCAAACTCAAGTAGCAAATCAATTGGACTATCAAGATTCCCTAGAGACCTGGGATATGTAATAAGATACCTACACTTAAAAGTCATTGGCGAATCTAGAGTACAATCTAATGGTTTGTGGAAACTCAATAACTTTTGCTCATATCAATAATTGTATACCCAATTGTTATTACTTTCTTCGTTCCCATACATGTGGCATCTTTCGAATCGTGATATTCAAACTAATATTTCTTTGACCATAATTTCTTAATACTCTTTTAAATATTTTAAAATAATAATAATTGTGACTTATAATATTTTTTACGTAGTTTTCAAATATGTAAGTTTTATTTTAAACAATTATGTCTCAATTTATGATCAAAATTAAACTATTTGGCTCTCGAAATCAGAGTTGTGACACATAAATTGAGACAAAGTGAGTATCATATTAATTTGAGGTTACTATAAAAATAAATACATTTTAAGTCTCGGATCTACTCTGCTTAAAGTTCGAGTACCAACAGATAAATTTTAAGTCTTCTGGACAAAGAAAGTAATCTATTAATTTTGGTTGCACATATCTAAAGCCAATATATAAAACCGCTCTTTTCTGGGCAAAGTGGAGGTAGATTGCCAGAAAAGTCGTCATGGACAATTAACGTGTAAACACATTTGTTGTAAAGTCACTCCCTCTTATTTTTCGGCTTACCCCAAAAGGTCTACATAAATATGAAAGGGGTGTGGGTCGGTAGTAGGCAGTGTGGTTGATCAAAACTAAAACAACCTTGTAAGGGAAGACAAATTAAGTGTTGCGTAATCATTCAATTAACAATTGTATAAAAGTAAACTGACTCCATCATGGCCAAAAACAATGTTATATGTCGTGCAAGAAATCGCCAAATTAATCATGACCTTGAAATTATTTCTCCAAGCGTACTTAAAAAGTTCCTTAATTTGCTTAATCAATCTTGTGTTGTCTTTTACTACTAAACTCAACTAAAAATTAGAGGAAGTACTTCAATTGCTACGTGGCTAATTGCTTTAAGGTTTCTTCCCAGGCTTAAACATATCTCTAATTAGATTCTGTCAAAAGGCAAATAAGTGATATTATCTTTCTACGTATATTTTATGGACTATATATATATATTATATTATATTATATAGAAGCGTAGGAGATTAATTAGATTATATAGTTTGGTAGGCAAAAAGTTGGTTGAAGTGTATAAGCATTAACTCTTAACAGTGAATTGAATAAATTTCTTCAACAAGATTCAGTTTCTCTTTATTTTGAGTTTTATGGCAAATATCTTTCAACATCTGCATGTCTCAATCAACTAAATGTACGCGTATACAGATTTTATGATATATTACAACTTGTACAGCTTTAAATTGACTCAAATTAAACAATGGGGACAAATTACATGTCACGACCAAATCGGAAGGTCATGATGGGCATCTGGACCTTACTTGCCAAATACCACTAATCATATATTTAACATCTAACCATAATTAATCATGGGCCCCAAGGGCCGTCACAAAGTACCCTGCTGACACATAGAAATGATAAACTAGAAAGAAGCTACGTAAAATCTTACAAACAGAAGACTCAACCAATGCATATATACATACTAAAACCGACAAGGTCACACATGACTACTATACACATGACATCTGTCTACAAGCCTCTAAAGAGTACGTGACATCGTAAGGTCGGGACAGGGCCCCGTCATACCCCTACGCATATAAAAAATATTGTACCACAGCTAGACTGCAACTTTGGAACAAGTAGAGTGCTCCAATATCAGCTGAACTAGCAACCTACTAGTGTGAACCGTCACCCTCTTACCTGAGCCTGCGGGCATGAAACGCAACGTCCCCCGACAAAATGGACGTCAGTACGACTGATGTACCGAGTATGTCAAGCATGAAGAATAGCATAATAGAGACCTGAAAGTAACATGAGACACGAAACAACCAACCAGTAGAGGATGCCTCCGAGGGCCATAATATACCTAAGTGTCATACTTGTGCAGAATGCCTCTGAGGGCTATAATATGCCTAAATGTCATGCACAATGTGGTCATACATACATATATATATATATATATATATATATATATATATATATATATATATATATATGCGTATATAACGTCATCAGGCCTATGTGGGCATCCCATCATATCATATCAACCTCTATGGGCATAATCATCATCGTATATATACCAGTTGCAGGTGGTGGTGCGTATATAACGCCTTCTATTTTCCCATACCCCATACATATATATAATTCATATCATATAGTAGTGTATATAACACCTTTGAGGTCAAGGGTAATACATGAGTATAATACATGAATGATATGATAATAAGATACTATAAGTTTGTCGGAGTGACGAAATGCCGTTTCACCTCCAATTAACATTATGAATACTAACATCTTTTTCATATACCTCAATAAGGAGTTAGGAACATATTTAGACATGCTTTGAAAATAGGAATGAATAACATGAATATCCTTAACTACTAAGAGTAGAATCACTTATGAAACAGTATTATGTTTACGTTTCATACTTAGAACATGCCAAAAGAAGAAATGATTTGCCTTAACATACATTTCATTGTCTAACCGACACAATCGGCAACGTACTCGAGGTGTAGAATATGTCAATCTTGAATGACAATAACAAAGCTCTTTACACCTTCACTACGATGTGGCCTTCACTCCGCATAAATGGAAATGTTGTTGGTCTTCCGAAAATAAATCATGTTGCTACTCTTATAAGATGGATCACGTTGAAATCATCATTTTTGTTACTTTTACTACATAGCTCGTCTCATAAACACTACCGCTGCCTTTCCCAAATATTTTTGTATCCTTTTAACTAGAATATGTTCATTCTTAATCTTCAATGTCAAGTGATATCTCCATTAGTAACTATATGTAAGAGGTGTGAAGATAATATTTACCTTAGGACAATAGGATCCACCTCTTATTACTTTATAATGATTAATTCTATCAAATAATGCCACGCTAACCTAACAATACATAGTCATACTAGCTACTTTCTATATGGATGTCATGTGGAAAGGCTAATCATATTTGGTATTCCCAAGTACAAACTTTATTTTGCATGTCAAAGTTGTTATTACCGTAACTTCTATCATTGTTTAGTTAGTCCAATTAACCTTCTATAGATTCAAAGCTAATGCAATGTACGTATAATGTACTAAATTGAAATTCAATGAGAATAATTGAAAGTAAATGTGACGTGTCAATATGTTGATACTATTCCTATACATTATTATCTAACAAACTGTGAAGGGTTTGATTGGTTTGAACAGTGACATGATTTAGTATATTTATATTCACTACACTGAAATTATAATTATTTTTTAACACACTTTATAAACTCGTTATTATAATAATGTTATGTAACACTAGTACATAACCTCTTTTGGGATGTACAACTATTATTATTAATTCCCGTCGTCATATTTATTAAGTCCTAAATTATTTCGGGACCGCACACTTTTATATACTAAGCTTTTTATTTGCATACGTGAATATAACATAAATTCTACAAGGCTCGGATCTACTTGCATACGTCTAACTTTTTAAAATATCGCCCGAAAATACGGAGTGTTACAGTACATCCGGAAATTGCGTAAGTTCCGTGATTACTGCGCCGTAACAATATTTTTCGTATGTCAAATTGGTATTGTATGATTTGTAGACCTCTAGGGTTTTAGTGATAAGGTATATTTAAATAGACATAATAGTTTTTGATGATAAATATTCATTCACTATCACTCTTGACCAGTTCAACAAAAAATGTGAACTTGAGTTACATGTTACAAAGAGCGAATTACCATGGTCAATAATTGATAACCATAGCTAGATTTGAAGAAGAAAACATATCTATGAGGTAAGAATTAGGAGTAATTGTTAAATTCTAAGGTAGGATCAAGTTTTATCGTGAAGTACGTGGTTCACCTCATTTAATGCAAGGCAGATTTGCTATAATGAATGGGACTTTGCTGAACTATGAGATAGTGAAAGTCAGAAGACTCTTCAATTGAAGTACGTATGCTATGGTTGTCAATAACATATTTTGGTTCTTATTAAACGTGAATTGCAGCCACATGCAGCGTTATTTTGACTTGCAATATACAATAACGTAATTTAATGCTATCGATAGCAAGACAACCTAACAAACGCTCACTACAACCGACAAGGGTTGGAGAGTTGTGGTAATCGTACTCCTTCATCCTTAACTAGATATCTCAAGTTTGAGTCTTCAACGGAGTTGCTTTTGTTAGGAATTGTTTTACTTTAATATAAATTTTTGCGACGCAAATCCAAATATAGTCGGGTCTCAATACAAGTACCGGACTCGAGTAGGAAACCCAAAAAAGATGTTCCTTACAAGAAATATAGTTTTTGGTGGCGATCATTTTGTTGCCCAAAAGGTAAGGGTTTTAGGGGCTTTTTGTTGCAACTATATGGACATTGTGGCGACTGACTTCTTAAAGTGTCATAAATTGCATTCTGAAATGCTTGTAAATTGTAATTCACTAGTATAAGAAATGTGAGTTTTAGTGGCAACTCCTTTTTATCTCCTCCAAAAGGCAGGGTTTTAGGAATGGTGGCTACTTTTATCGCTACAAAGATTTATTGTTTGTAGTGTTTCTCCGCTTTCTTCCTTTTTATTCTTTTTTTCTGATATCCAGCTTCCCGGCTTACGCCAGACTATTCCTGGAGATAGTAGTCCCGGTTCCTCAGCACTACTAACAGTAAATCGCGGGATGTGCCTGAATGACCAGGGTTTGAGAACAGAGCAAATGATATCATCTACAAGGTCCTACCCCAGAAGAGAGCAAATTTGTAACACCCTGTACTTTCGGGCTATGGGTTAAGCATCTAGACATATGCAAGTAGATCCGAGCTTTGGAAAATTTATGCCATGCTCACATGTGAAAATAAAGAGCTTAGTATATAAAAGGATGCAGTCCCGAAATAATTTAGAACTTAATAGTGGGGCAACAATTATCGACTGATTTACAACAAAGATCGGCTAAGTGATAAATTATAGTGTGGGACAATGATCGGCTAGTTGATGAATTATTAGTGGGGGACAAGACTAAGTGGAAATTTTACGTGTAGCATTTCATTGAATTACCTAAGTGACTAAGGTGATATAACTAATTGGTGACTATTTGTTTGGGGTGTGTCCAGTGATGACACATAAGAACTAATGTGTCAAGTGTGGCTTAAGAGGTGGGTGGAACCCATGGCCACTAAGGAAATAAAGAGAAGGCAACAACGTTTGGGCTTGGGATTGCATATGTTCACAAAGTTCATTAGATATTTAGTAGCAACATAGTAATGTTCAAGTTGATTAATGGGTGTTAGCAAACAACAAGCAAAACACGGCCCTAATTCATATTGAATTTCATTTTCTCGAGTTGGTTCATTCGTGCTTAAGGTTAGGTTCTATACGGGCTACTTGGGTTGTATTATCAACGGATCGACGAAGGTACGTTAAGGCAAATCCTTATTTCATTTGACATGTTCCATGTAATGAAACGCAAACGTAATATTGTCCCATAAATGATTCTACTCTTAGTAGTTAAGGATGCTCATGTTATTGATTCCTCTATTAAAAGCATGTCTAAATATGTTCCTAAATCCTTATTGATGTATGTGGGAAAGATGTTAAGATTCCCAATGTGAGCCGAAGGTACAATCCTTATTGAGGTATGTGGAAAAGATGTTAATATTCCTAATGTTAGCTGAAGGTACAAGGATGTTATATCACTCAGAATGTTTTATTGTCATTCATGCATTTTATTCATGTATTACCCTGGACCACATATTGGGGATGGGAAACGGGGTACGCAGACCACCTGATCAGCTGGGAAATGATAAAGAAGATGCCCACAGAGGCTGTTATGGGAAGGAAGATGCCCGATGATGCCAATATATATGTATACCGCATTGTTCACGATATTTAGGCATATTATGGCCCTCAGAGGCATTTACTACTATCAGTTGTTACTATCGGTTGTTCTGTCAGCCGGTTCTATCGGCTGTCTTTGTCAGCTGTTTCTGTCTCAGTTTATGTTTATATCTCTATTATGCTTTTCTTCATGCCTGACATACTCAGTACATCAGTCGTATTGACGTCTCTTTTGTTGGGGGGACACTGTGTTTCATGCTCGTAGGCTCAGGTAGACAGAGGGACAATTCGCACTAGTAGGTTGCTGGTTCAGCTGATATTAGAGAACTTTACTTGTTTCAGAGTTGCAGTATGATCGTGGTATGATGTTTTGCATATGCATATATGGGTATGGCGGGGCCCTGTCCTGACCTTGTGATGTCATGTACTCTTTAGAGGCTTGTAGACAGTTATCATGTATGTAGTAGTCATGTATGGTCTTGTCGGCCTTGGTATGTATATATATATAAGTTGGGCTTTCTGGTTAAGATTTTACATAGTTACTTTTCAGTGTATAGTTTCCATGTGTCAGCACGGTGCTGGGTGACGGCCCTTGTGGCCGTAATTGATTATGGTTAGCTGTTAGATACGTGAAGATTGGTGCTCGGCAGGTAGGGCCGGGTGCTCGGCAGGTAGGGCCGGGTGCCCGTCGCGGCCCTCCGATTTGGGGTCGTGACAAAATAACTCCCACCACGGTTCGAACCCACGCTGCAGACCTCCAGTTGAATTTTAAGTTCCCTCATTTGCCATCCAGCTATGCTCCGAGGGACTTCTTCCTTTTTATTCTTGTTTGGATTTGTGGCGACTTGGGGTTAATAAGTACTCCATCTATCTCAATTTGTATGACATCCTTTTTTTAATCAGTCTAAAAAAGAATGACATCTTTCAATATTTAATAACAATTCAACTTTAAATTTATCTTTATATCCTTAATAAAATGATTTCTAGCCGGTACAAATTTCTATAAAATTATATCACAAGTTTAAAAAATAAGTATTCAATTACTATAAGGAGATATGAGTACGTCAAATAGTTCACACGTAGAAATAATGAAATTTTGGATGAACTAACAGAGATGTACAAAGAATAGAATTATAGCCATATCTAGAAGTAGATGCAACTATATCAACTGCCCCTTTCATGCATCATCTTTGATATTGTATAATATAAGCTCCCATATTTAATGACGAACAGCAGATAACAACACAGCACCAACCCTTACTTCCCTTGCCTAGTTTAAAAGACCACTCTCTCTAATCTCCATACACTCAAAAACAGAAGGAAGAAAAAAGTTCTGAGAGAGCTGAAAATTAAAGATGGTGAATTTAGTAGAAGCACAAAAGCCTTTGGTACATTGGCTAATGAAAATGGCTGGAATTATACCTCATAGTATAGAAATAGAACCAGGCACCATAATGAACTTTTGGGTCCCTTCTGAAACCATACAAACCCCAAAGAAAAACAAAAAACTCACCACCACCACTCCTTTCTCCAACAACCAATGTGCCATTTCACCCGAATCCGCAACTAAACCGGACCCGACCAAACCCGTAGTGGTACTAATCCACGGCTTCGCTGGCGAAGGAATCGTGACGTGGCAATTCCAAATCGGCGCATTAACTAAAAACTACTCCGTTTATGTACCGGACCTACTTTTCTTCGGCGGATCAGTTACGGATAGCCCCGATCGGTCACCGGGTTTTCAAGCGGAGTGTTTGGCTATAGGGTTAAGGAAATTGGGTGTGGAAAAGTGCGTAGTGGTTGGGTTTAGTTATGGTGGGATGGTGGCGTTTAAGATGGCGGAAATGTTTCCGGATTTAGTTGAGGCGTTAGTGGTGTCGGGTTCGATATTGGCGATGACTGATTCGATCAGCACTACGACGCTTAATGGATTAGGGTTTTCTTCTTCTTCGGAGCTGCTGTTGCCTACTTCTGTTAAGGGTTGTAAAGCACTGCTAAAAGTAGCTGCTTATAAGAAGCTTTGGTTCCCTGATCGCCTTCACAAAGACTTTCTCCAGGTTAGTTTATTTAAATATCTTAACTATATATATTCATCGTTCATTTCTGTTCGTTTTCTTTTCCTTGCATGAATTCCATAATACTACCTCTGTCACAATCTACTTTTTAATATGTCCCAAAAATATCATTTTTTTATATTTAAAAAAATTTTAATTTTTTAAAATGATTTATAATCACAAAAATATCTTAAATTTATTTTGAACCACAAATTTCAAAAAAAATTATTTCTTTCTTAAATTTACGTGTCAAGTCATAATGCTATATAAATTGGACTATAACAAAGTCACTACTCTTCCCTTTCCACATTTTTGGCGTGGTTCAAAATATAAGAGTAGAAATCTTTAATTTTGGGAATGAATTCGATATGGATTCTTAAATTCGATATGACTGCTAATTCAGTGGGTATATGAAAAACTCATAGCAAGTTACGACTCCCTTGTTTCCAAATCACGTGACGTGCTAATCTGAATCAAACATGATTTTTTAAAAAGAAATGAAGATTAATTTCTTGTAGTCTTAAACATGTTATAGCATGAAACTTTTTTATTAAATATGCTATAATCTTTGTGTGGTTATGAAGAAGTGTAAAGTTAGTGCTTTCTAATTCAGAAGTGTGTAGTTCTCTAAACAAATTAAAAAAACGAAACTGTATCACGTAATCGCAGGGAGTGTCATTTCAACATTTATAGTATAGCTACATGTATCCCTATTCCGTAACAATTGATATGAGAAATTTGAAAAAAAGATAGATATATTGTCTATTACAACATGTTAATTTACAGTGATACTGCAAAAAATATTATTCCATTAATTATTATTAATGTATATAAGTTAAATTTGCAATTTGGTTACAATAGTTAGTTTGTTGTCACAAGTTCATTATCTTTTGGTATATAATTACGCGTGGCTTTTATGCTCTTCACTGAATCAGCTAATGGTAAAGAAAATATTAATTCTTTGAAGGTTCAGTAGAGTCATCATTATATACGTCACATATACAACAATAAGTCTTTAAGCTATTACTGGAACACGTTTTCCTTTCCTTTGCTAACAAAAGACCAAAAGGGAAAAATAAGAGAGGAGATTGTAAGCCCAATTCGATTCATTAATAATTGACTACATTATTTTCTTGCGTGATCATGTAATCCCTAATTACTATCAAATATCAATGGAGCCAATTGTTTAGAGTCTACAATCAAATGACTTCCATTATAAATGCTGAAAATCAGGCACCAGTGCGTGCATGCTTATATCAAAGAGATTGATAGACGTGTTATACGTTTACTCTTAAACTTTTATATACATTGAGTGAGTCTACATTTCATGGTGGGGCTGACTTCAGCTGTAACGTACCCCCTACTTTCTCACATTTTGCATATTATTTGCCCATAAGGCCACACTTGAAGATATGCGAGAGATAGACAGTGATAGTGTATCTCAGTTCAGACCCCCCCCCCCCCCATTATTGAGAAAAAAAGGCACCCACGTAGCCTTGCATAATCTTTGACTATATTACGCATGGCATCCACCCATATGTTTCATTCTTGACATCACTGCCAGTTCGCTCAACCAACTACACCTAACCACTTTTAAGACCAGCTAACTTTCTTTTTAGCCGAGATATAAAAATGCTAATATTAATTTGTCTTCACACATATTTATATTAATGACTTGAATAAACCAAATGACTGAAAGCCCATTTCGAGCGGTAAGTTTTCATAAAACTCAATTTCCCACCCGTTACAAGACAAATTAAATTCGAAGTTTCTTAAACCAAATTCTTGGATATCTCAAGTTTCTTTCGAGAATATTAAAAGAGTAAGTTCATAACTCGGTGAAATTAGGATTAATAATCCTCTGGTCGAGGAGGACTTTTTTTATCTTATATAATACTATGAAACAAAATAGATGTCTGTTAAAAATTTCACATCGAAAATGAAATGAGAACATAAACTCCTTATATGGACTTGGACAATTATCACCCTACAAGCTAGCTTTTGGGGTTGAGTTAGACACAAGATCCATTCTTTACATGATATCAGAGCCAGGTCCATTCCAATTCTTTGTTCGTCGATGTTGGACTCTCAAATTATATTGTCCACGCTCCAGTTAACAATGCTCCAGTTAATGAGGTCTGGGCATGCGTCAGAGACAGGTCCATTCCAATTCTTTGTTCGTCGATGTTGGGCCCCCAAATTATATTGTCCACACTCCAGTTAACGAGGTCTGGGCGTGCGGGGAGTGTTAAGAGTCCAACATCGAAAATGGAATGAGAACATAAACTGCTTATATGGACTTGGACAATATTCACCCTACAAGCTAGTTTTTGGGGTTGAGTTAGGCACAAGATTCATTCTTTACAATGTCATCCTGATTCATATCTAAAATGTAAAAAAGTTTTAACCCGAGCAAAGGTTCTTATCCCCACTTGACAATATGTCAGGTAATGTTCACCAACAGAAAGGAAAGAGGAGAACTGCTAGAAGGCTTGGTGGTGAGCAACAAAGAAACAACTATTCCAAATTTTCCACAGGTACTTGGCATTTCATGAGTTTTCCACTCTTCAATCTCGCACAAAGAACTAGGAAATGTATGCAGTACTAACCATTTTCCCATCTTTTTGGCAGAGAATACATCTCCTCTGGGGTGAGAATGATCAAATTTTCAATTTGGAGCTTGCGTGGAACATGAAAGAGTAAGTTTTCAGGCTTGACATGCTCTTACATTATAAACTCAAATAAACATGTATATGAGGTCGAATAGATGTACACAAGATCTCCCATCAGCAATTTATTTAAACAGAAGTTATAGTAATTAGTAGTTCAATCCACCATTTTGATATATGGCCCGTGTAATTAAATTAAACAACTTCATCAATAATTTTAGTAGAAGTGCCACAGAGAAGTTGAATAAACCTGATGATTGTTTTGCATTACATGATAACAGTCAACTAGGTGACAAGACTACATTTCATGGCATAAACAAGGCAGGCCATCTAGTTCACCTAGAGCGACCTTGCGTTTACAACAAGTGTCTCAAGCAGTTCCTTACTTCCCTGCATGCAGAAAAAGCCCAAAAGTGAAGCACAGTACCACAATGTTCACTATCTTATATCATGTAACTTTTTGTCTACGGAAAGGAAAACAACTGTCTTTCTTCTGTAATACTAGTTACTATGTAATTTGGGGTTCAGAATTTGAAATTGCTGTCTTAATACAAATATATATTGCAAATTGCATATTTTTGCTCCAGACGCATTAGCAGTCTCTTGACAAGCGTTAAACTTATTGGACAAAACAATATATAGTGCTACATGGTAAATGTGAAACAGAACAAGTTTTCAGCCAGGCTGTAATCGCATCACTTGTTCCATTTAATCGTCTTACTGCAAATTTATTTCGTATCATCTGAAGGACTGCTGAATTTCTTCCAGTGTTTTCCCTTTGGTTTCTGGAACCCAAAGCCTCACGAAAACCACCGTAAAAGCTGATATCAGTGCATAGATAGTGAACGTTCCTGCCAAATATACAGTCTTTAGAGTCACTCCTACCATGGTGCGGATATATTATATATATATGTATATATATATATTATATATATATGTGTGTGTGTGTGTGTGTGTGTGTGTGTGTGTGTGTGTGTGTGTGTGTATGTAGAGAGAGAAACCTCCTTTACTCCAAGTTAAAAGCAAATTTGCTGTCATTGTAACAAGCCATGCTGAAAACCAATTGGCCAAAGTTGCAACACTGCCACCCAGACTTTTGATGCTCACTGGCAGAATCTGCACAACCAATTAAAAACTCGACGTCTCAAAAGAAGGTAAACAAAACACAGTTCCTATTGTCTTGCAAAAGGACTATTATTTATTAGAGTAGTGAGGCTCCTGAATCCTGAAAAAGAAAGAGTATCATAAAACCTATGCTAATATCCTTCGCGAACATCTCAAGTTCAGTAAGAATATTTTCTAGGAAGAAAGTTTGAACCAAAATTTTGTACGGAAGGCACATGATCATCCTGGCAGTTATGTAGCGCTTAATGGGTTGAAGAAAACCTGCAATAATGCTTGATCTTCCTTTAACACTAACACCATCACCTTTAACTGGGGAGATCTTTATTGTTAGTTTTGCTCAAAATTTCTCAACCACATTCTCCTAAGAATGTTACAAATTTCATCTATACTCTATCTTTAATTATAAAAAAAGGGCAGCCCGGTGCACTAAGCTCCCTCTATGCGCGGGGTCTGGGGAAGGACCGGACCACAAGGGTCTATTGTACGCAGCCTTACCTTGCATTTATGCAAGAGGCTGTTTCCACGGCTTGAACCCGTGACGTTGTTTCCACGGCTTTAATTATATTTAGGAAAAATATATCTTTTCTGGTCTCCTGAACTATAGATTAGCTTTGTTATACCTCAGACATTATGATCCAAGGGATGGATCCCAATCCTACACCAAATGCCATCACCAAGACCTGGAAAATTAATACGTAAAGGGTCTCAGAAATGCCAGAATGCAACAATAGAACACGGATGAGAGCAGAGGGATCATATGGTGGGAACAATAGAAGGTGAGACAGGAACTATACCACAAGTCCAACCAGAGACAACACTGCAAAGAATGAATGCCAATTTTCAGGCGTGAAGTCCTGGGTTAAGTAGAAAAGAATTGTGGAGTGACAATAAAAGAAAGTCAATCGAAAGAAATCGCATTAAATTTAGATAATTGCTTGATCAATTCTTGTGAATGTAAATTCAACTAACTGACCTTCAAGAAGAATGCCATTGCAACAAGGAAGCTGCTAGCGGTCATTACAGACGAGGATACCTGAAGAAAAGAGTATAGGCAAGTTATCCATTTGTTTTCTTTTTCAGGAAATAAAAACTTCACGTGAAATTTCTGGAAGGACTCACAATGAGGAGTAGCCTGCGTCCTGCCTTGTCCACCAGTGATGTAGAGATGCCAGTGACAATGACCTATAAAACATGTATATTAACTAGGAATAATATATGCATATAAACTAACATTAGATTCAAGGGAGAGGGCTTACCTGAATAGCCCCGATACCAAATGTTGCAGCTTTATTGGAATGAATTCCTGCGCATTTGAAGAGAATTGCAATTAAACTCATATGTCGAACCAGTTGTAACATTCCCTAGTGTCTCGATGATTAGGTGGTATTACGCATGCAGTCTAATTCTGATACACCTGGAATTAATTTGGCAAATAAAAGAGAAGGCTCGTGATACCTTCTAAGGGTGGGAAACAGGATGCCGTAATGTAGAATTAAGATCACAGTTCAAAGTAACTTGCCTAATTTACTTGATTCCACTACAAAAACCCCATTCTGTTATGGGCCCGACTTTTTTTGTTGTTTAATTCTCCAATTCATCATCTCTTTTTGATAACGTAATGAAAAAAATTATGTTCAAGGTGAATATCATGCTACAAAATGTTTGGGTTACGAAAGAATATACAAGTCACTATCTGGTGTTTGGTAAAGTTTTTTGCCAAATACCCACCCAAAGGAACTGTGGTGAATGTGGATCTGGATAATAGCATATGACCTTACGGAACTGCAGCGTATGTGAATCTGGATAATAGCATATTACCTTAAATTGAGAGATTACAGATGACACTTCACATTTTTTAGCTATTTACTAAGAGATAACTGAATGAGGATGGTGGGACACATAACACAGGGATCATTTCTCAGGAATGAAAAGTGAAATAAATAGTTCAAAAGGCATGGCATATTTGAATAGACACTCATGAACTAACAGATATAGATGGTCAAGTTCCATATCAGTTTCCATCAACCAGATTTGTTAGGCATACGTTTAAGCAAAAGCAAGAAGTACTGAAAGGAATTTAAAAAGGACATAAATATCAGAACTTCATTTTCACAATCATTAAAAATAAATCCAAAACAACTGCAAAATAAACTGTTTATTGTCTTTAGTCAACTTATTGATTTTGTTTTCAAGAGTTCCTTTGAAAGGTGGCTTGATTCTGATGAGTTGATTTAGGTTTCTTTACAATTAATAGTTTTAACATTATTGTTATTAGTAAGTTAATAGTTCAAACCGTCAAAATTTATCTTTTGAGATAGATTCTGGTGCTGTAAGTTCTCTTCGGCTTCATTTAGCATCACATTTGTAAAGTTGGTTGTTGGCTCCAATTACAGTTCTCAGTAAGCTGTTAAGTTCCCTTCTTTCTCAAGAGAGCTGAAACATGGCTACTAAACAAGCGGCAATAAAAACATACAAGAAAGATACCACATATTTATCTTCCATCCCCCCTACCACAAAATGATCTTCCTCATCCCCATATCCATTGCAGGGTGTTATATCTAGGATGCAGAGGAAGAGATTCATTGTACTCTTCATGCAAAACATGGAATTCTTTTTCCCATTTCTGCTATCCAGAGGGTGTTTCCTTTCTGTTTCTACCAACAGAGTAAAGAACAAAAAGAATGGCATAATAATACTTGTAAGTATCAAATCATTTGATGATCCCGGTATGCATTTTTACAGATAATCAAGGAACAGAACTGACCAGCAGATTTGAAAATGTTACTGGAATAGAATAAAACACCATTAATTCCACTGAGTTGCTGGAGTGCGAGTAGTCCAATACCTACCTGAAAAAAATCACCATAAAGTGAGTCTTGACAAGAATAAGGGGTTTCAAGTCCCTGACTAGTCAAGAATACCAGAAAATCAGCATAATTAAAGAATCCAACACAAACGTGTACCAGCAAAGGATAGTAATATCGCCGTCTCTTAAGCTCGGAAAACCGAATGGTAACTTTTTTAGTTGATGATTTCACAGATTTCTGAGATAAAGATGGGAGAAACAAATAATCATGAACACATTTTTAGTGGTTTGCATTGCAAGAAGTTTCTACTGTGCAATTTGAGGGTTCAAAATAGTTGAGAAACCATCATTAAACACGTTCAATTACCTTGATCTCATTCACTTCTGAGGATATATCTGTGTCAAATCCCCGTAGAACTTGCAAAGAAGTTTCAAAATCTTCATTCATCCCGTTTTTAGCCTAAGTAATCCGGTGTTGACGTCAGTATAACATAACAATGAAAACCTAGTTGTGACAAACATAAGTTTGGAACTCATACCAACCAACGAGGAGATTCGGGTATAAAAAATAGACCAGGTATCAAGATCATGCATGGCAACATTCCTGCAGAGTGGAATTATAAATTGAAAAAGTTAACTAATGTGAAGGTTTACTAATAAATATGTTCAAATAAAGGATATGAGTGACTTCACATCATAACAGCCCAAATAGAAGAATGGAAATTCTATTCAATACACAGGAAAACATCAGCTCATTCAATATTTTTAAGATACTTCAATGAACTTACCGATGAAGAATAACTTAGATATTTTTAAAAGGAGGGGGAATTTCAGAAAGAAGAAAACTTATTTCAGCAAGATGAACGTCGTCAAATGCTAACTTGATGAAAAAACCAAACTAATTCTACCATCTTAAGAATAGAAAAGTTAATAAGATAACAATCAATTTGTCAATCACCAAATGATTAGGGAATCTATCTGCAATTGAGCTAACTTTAACAAGGAAGACTGAATTGCTCACCTAAAACTGCAAGCACTCTCCAGCTTACAAATAATCCCAACAGATATACCAGCATTATCCCAACTGTTACAGAGAGCTGATGCCAAGAGATCAAGTTATTTCTTTTTTTATTTAAAAACGAGCAATTTATATCATAAATCTCAAAACCTAGAGGATTGAATGACCAGGGATAACTGTAAAGCCCATCACAAGACCAACCTGGTTAATGGATCCAAGGACTCCCCTCATGTTCTTAGGTGAAATCTCTGCTATATATACAGGCACCTGCAGATAATAAGCAGAGAAAGCAGGACTATTAACAATAACTTCAAAAAAGAACAATTACAGAAGGTCTGTTAAAAAAAAGAACAATTACAGAAGTTGAACACTAAAGATTACCACATAGGAAATAATTCCGACACCGAAACCTTCCAACAACCTTCCCATATACAAAAATGAGACATCCTGTTAAAAGTGGAAAAAGGGCACATATGGTCAAGTTAATTACATATAAAACATGCAAATTCAACCAGAATGTGAAAGAGATAACAACTAATCACTTACAGTGGCAAATGAAACGGCGAGCCATCCAATAATATTAGGAATTGATGCAATCATTAGTGTCTGCATTTGAGAGAGAAGATGACTGGGAAAAGTTACTAAAGAACCAAAGAAAAAGAAAAGATTATCATCGTGTCAAACTTCTGTTGAGGCGAGTTTTAGTGCTCCTTTGGTGACATGTAGCTCACAGATTTGATGTGTGAAAACATTTTTTTACAGAATACAAAGGAAAGGTTGTGCACTATATAGGCGCACCTTAGTACCTCACATTAGTTAGGCATATCAAACTTCCTGTATTGGCATTAAGAATACAAGACTGAATAGTTGAAAGTTTCTAAAATTATACCCCTTTTCTTCCAATGTATTCTGATATTTGACCGCTTGCTATTGCGCCAATCATTGCACCAACATTTGCTAAAGATCCAAACACCGAGAACTGTCCATGAAAAGTAACACTATATTTAGATACTAAACAAAACCCGCCACCTTTGAACTTTTGTAAGGAAAGTCTCTCATGGCACACTGTTTCAATCAGTACTTAATTCCATTTTTTCCATTTAGAACTTGTAGCTTCGCTACACTAGATACAGGGTGTGTTTGGTAGGAAGGAAAGTGTTTTCCGTGAAAAACTCATTTTCTGACTGGAAGTCATTATCCTTATACTCACCCCCTCCTATAAAATAGGAAGGTACTTGACACAAAATTTAAGAAATAAAGAAAGCCGCCGCCCTTTAAAGGAGCGGGCGCAGTGAACTGTAATTGTGAAAAGATTGGAAGATCTGGCCAAAGAAGGTGATAGCCCCGTAGATTCTTTCCCATGGTTCGATGAGCTTATTGCTATTTGTGACATCGAGTGCTTAAGTGAGATCAGCGGTCTGGCAAGTCCTTGGACGCTGCCCTTATAGTCTAATCTATTCGGACCTTCAAAACTTGTGGTCTAAAACAACACAGAGAGATTTGTGTAGCTAGAAATCATTTTACTAAGGGTATAAAAGTAAATATAAAGTTGAATTGTTACTTCATATTACTTGCTTCAACTAACATTATTATCAAGCTCTAGGTACTCAGTAGTTTAATTAAACACTCTCCAATTTACTAATATTATTAGTATTAATGTTTCATATATATATATATGTGTGTGTGTTTATATCCCCGGACCCCACGTCATGAAATGTCATTGCCTATGTTGTTGTTGTATATATATATTTATATAGAAAATATTATTCACTCACCAACCAAACACCACAAATCATTTTCCAGGAAAATTTAATTTCTCCATACCAAATACACCCACAAAAACTTCCCCTGTTGTTGGTTTAGTACAGAAAAAAACTGAAATAAAAGTACTACAGACAAAAATACCTCTGAAATGGTAAGACCAAGGTCGCTGGTGATTTCGGACTGGGTAGGATTAGAGTAACCACACTACAAAATTACAAAACCAACCACAATATAACTAATCATATATAGATATAGAAATTTGTATATGCAAATGCAAGGTGGTGAAGAAATGAATGGGACCTACGGTGAAGCCAAGTTGAATAGGGCCTAATGCAACGATGAGGACACAAAGATAAATGGATATGGATTCGCGGACGATTTGGGCGGAGGAGCCCATCATACTGGACTGGCGGGAGCTCATGCGATACCAGCTGCCGGTATGCAATAAGGGCTTCCGAAGCCCATCGTCGGCGGTGGTATCGTCTCGGAAACTCATAGTTCCTCCGTCGTTTCTCTTTCCCTTTCGGATGAAAGTGAAACATCAAAGGAGGAGTAGGATTCATCAAGTCGTTATTCCGCAACAGACTCTAAAATAACGGGGAAACACTCGCAATACAAGCGGGATGGGTGCCATTTTTATTTAATTTCCATTTTATATGGTTTCAATTTATTTATTTTGCGTTAATACCGCTTATTTAATTTTAGTTCATATGATATCTGATTAAATATATTTATCCTTTAATTAATTTAAATGTGTGCATTCTTTGCTTGTAAGTATTTACTAATTTATTATAATTATTAATTGTTCTACTATTTAATTATACATGTGTTATTGTACTGTTACTCCGTACTTGACACTAATGTAGTTGTGAAAATATTTCAAACATAACATATATATTTAGTATATAAAGAGATAAATCTCACATTTCAATTAATTGAAGATGAAATATGCTTGATCAAATATCACATGTATTAAAATTAAAAATCATCAATAACGTCGGGATCAAAAAGGCTATTATTTCTTTTTGACCGTGAATTTTAAACTATTTATTAGTACTATTTTTTTATGTGCATTTCCTTCAACTTCTCTTTTATTGACCCTTATTATTCCTCCATGTATATAGTTGTCCTAGACATATTGATGATATAAAAATAGTTACACTAGTTTAGTTACTTTGAATTGTTTCTATTATTACACGTCAGCCTTGTCATTTTTTCAGAATTAACAATGGACATTTTATACGTACCTAGCTCCCGTTTGGTCATAGATTTTGAAAGTATATTTTAAAGATTTATTTTCAATTTTGTTTGGCAATAAAATTTTGACAAATTTTCAAATCTCAAATTCTGGCTCAAACCTGTTTTTGGGGCAAGAGTTATGTTTTGTCATTTTCAGCACTTTTAAAAACCTCCCAAAACTTTTATATTTTATAAAAAAATATCTATTTATACCAACTAATTCTATCTATCATGTATTCCATTAAAGTCATATCTACCATATTTTCACAATTAAAGCGGTCTCTTCTATATAGTGAACGAGCTAAACTAGTTACTATCATTGATTTTTTTTTTTTGAACAAATGGATCTTTATATTGTAATTTGAATTATAGTAGCTAGTAAATGTGTTATTAGCAATTGTTATTAAAATATCATATTCTGCATGATTTGATATTAGCAAGCATGTATGTTTTGTACGGTTGGGTAGACTTGCTAGTTTTTAGAATTTATAGGTATAAGTAATGTTTCATATTTCCAAAACAAAAAGTGAAATATGTTTTAAAAAAATATGGCCAAATACATTTTCAAAACTTGAAAAATTTCGCCCAAATCAAGTTTTTCAATTTTTTTTGGGGAATTTATGGCCAAACGCTAGTTTAGTTTTATATCTTTTTCAAAGCTTGGATTAGGCTTAACATTTTTCCTTTAAATTTATGCAAGATTGCTCGTTATATCACCAACCAATTATCGTTTTGATTGAACTTATACTCAAATTTTTGTTTGTTTATTTTTCTAAGGAACTCTCACGAAACATTAAATAAAGAAAGATTGTGCAATATGTGAATTTCAGGGGCCCATTTTGAGATAATATAAGAGCTAAGGTACCAAATCATGCTCCTAGAAAAAACGATCTTACAGAAGCCAAATTGGAACCCGTTTGCTTCTGCTCTAAAATAAAGTTAGCTCTCATCAGTGCATTGACTTGACCTTTAGCTCCCCAATACGACAATTGACAGCAACGCCGTTATCCAATCCCTACACCGCCGCCGTGTCCTCTCAATCGCCACCAAATTTCCGTCTTCCTCCGCCACCATTGGAAGAAGAAAAAAATACCCTTGAAAATTTCTCATGGGTGAGCAAACCCAAACACCAACTCCATCCCTATCTCAATCTCAACCCAGTCCTGATTCCAACCTTGTATCAACAAACCCTCCCGTTAATATCCCCCAAAATCCCTCAAATCCTTCAAAAATCCCAATTCGCCCCCAAAAAATCCGTAAACTCTCTTCGACTCCCGACCAAAAAACCCTTCAACCTACCAATTCCTCGCAATCTGTAGTTACAATCACCAAGAATCGTAGGAGGGGTTCATCACAATCAACAAAAGCTTTTCCCCAAATCATCAAACCATTATCTGCTAATGGAGAGATTGAGAATGCCCTTCGCCATCTACGCTTAGCGGACCCACTTCTTGGTTCCTTGATAGATACCCTTCCCTTTCCAGCATTTGAGTCACACCAACTTCCATTTCTAGCACTCTGTAAGAGTATTCTTTATCAACAATTAGCTTATAAAGCGGGTACTTCCATTTACATGCGTTTTATTTCTCTTTGTGGTGGCGAGGATGCCGTTTGCCCTGATGTTGTTCTCTCCCTATCTGCTCAACAGCTTAAGCAGATTGGTGTATCTGGGAGAAAAGCAAGTTATCTTTATGACCTTGCGAATAAGTATAAAACTGGAATTTTGTCGGATGATACTGTTGTAAAGATGGATGATAGGTCATTGTTTACCATGCTTTCTATGGTGAAAGGGATTGGTTCTTGGTCAGTACATATGTTCATGATATTTTCCCTACACAGACCGGATGTGTTGCCTGTTAGCGACTTGGGGGTCAGGAAAGGAGTGAAAATGCTGCATGGGTTGGAGGAATTACCAAGGCCGTCCGAAATGGAGCAAATGTGTGAGAAATGGAGGCCATACCGGTCCGTTGGGGCATGGTATATGTGGCGGTTTATCGAGGGAAAGGGGACACCAACTACTGCAGCAGTAGTGATGGAGGGTGGTCGTGTGCAGCCCTTGCAGCAAATTGAGCATCAACAGGAAGCACAACAACATCAATTGCAACTTCTCGAGCCTATTAATGGGATTGGCAGCCTTGGGTATGTGTAGCAGTTTGCTTTCTGAAAGTTTAAATGATACATTCTGGATAAATGCATATGTTATTTGGGACACATACGATTCAATTGCAGTCTAAATTCTTTTCTTTTATTTATTGTCTACTACTCACCAGATACACAATAATATAATTGCAGTGTAAATGTAGATGTTTTGCATGAATGATGTATATTTGGTGTGATTCAAGAATGCAATCTGCTTTTAAATTGACTACTCACCTTGAGAAAGTCTTCTATGATGTTGTGGCATGAATTTCTAGATTATTCCACGGATATATATGTACTTGAGTTAAGAAGATCTTTGTTATAGTTAGCCAATGGTAATGTATTTTTCATGTATCAAGTACTATAAAGCATACAAGTTGAGTTTATATCTAGAAATGAATAAACTTTCAAATCCGAATCCTTATCCCCAAAAACAAGTTATCAAATATGAATGTAGATGGGGTCAACTTATAATGAAAAAACACCACTTGATTAGCTAAACACTTTTGTCGAGATGGAATAAAAGATCAAGCTGGTGATTTGTTTTCCTGCCTGGCTACAGTGTACACATGTGGCTGCAAAATGCCTGTGTGCAGTTTTGTTTCCCTTGCATGCATGGTGTTTATGCATTCAAAGTCTTCAATACCATGATGATTCTATAATCTTAGGGAATCGTTTTATTAGCAAAGCCTTTGGTGATTCTGGTTTAAGGAATTGTGTGTGGGTGTTCCAAACTACTATAAGCTCGTGAGCTTTAGACTAGTGAATTTGTTTCTGAAGCCATAATAGATGGTATGGGCTTTAATAGTCGAAATCTCTACTGAGACTGATGCTTATTGGGCTTTCTGCATTATCTATGCATATGCTAAAAGATGCACGGTTGAAGGAGGAGGAAGATGTAAAATACATTACCATGAATGAGCAGGAAGTGGTCTGCATAAGTGCGGAATGCAAAAGAGATATAGAGAGAAGGTGGCTGTGCGTAGTCTTCTTGTTGAGACAAAGTAGGGCACAGTTCGTACGTGGACTCAAATATGGAAATATGACTTCTAATGGCAGGTGTATGTTGAGGTGTTTGCTTTACCTAAACTCAAGTTTAGAAAGCATTGGTATGGTAAAAAGGTTCTGAAATCATCATGGATATAGAAAATATGCACAGTCTAGTTTACATTATGCATTCAATGATTGGTAAAGTATGGTTGTCTCTTGTTCATATCTGGCTAAGTTAAAAGAAACTAATTCTATTCTCCAGTATCTAAGCTGAACTCGCTTCTTATCAAAAGAGGTGGAACTCTTTTTTTTTTGTTTCTAGTTTTGTTTGGAAAGTCAAAGACCTGAGATTGAGAGTAACTTGATCAAATTGACACGGAACATGCATGTACAACATGGGACCACTGATTGCATGACATAGGTGAGATGTGATACATGGTCTTCCCAACTTGTTTCATTATTCCTATTTGCACAATCCTCAAGATATAAAAGTCTATATTGCTAAGATGAGTGGGTTATACAACTTCTCCTTGTAATAAAATAAAGGGAAAAGGATCAAAAATACCCCTCAACTAATGAAGATGGGTCAATTATACCCTCCGTTTGATTTTGGGCTCAAAAAAGCCCTTACCGTTAGTGTATTGGCTCACTTTTACCCCTCAAAACTAACAGATGCCATATCACATTAAAACTCACATAAAATATTTCTTTTGCTGACTTGGAAATTTAAATTGGAAAAGAAAAGCTTAGTGTAATTCTGACCCATCTTCCACCTCTTTCTCTTCTCTCTGTCTTGCACGACACTTTTCCATCTCCTAAGACGATCGAGAATGAGAGATTAGCTTCCCTTCCCTGAGACTGTAGCACTTACCTTTGCTTCTTTAATTCTTAGTTTTATGAGTTACACTAACCATGCTGGGTCATAATTTCATCCTGACCTAGAAATTCTCTTTGATAAAAGTATCTTCTCAGAAATTATTAGTGCTTCTTTTCTTTGCTTGCAATTGCCCAGAAATTCACATCTTCCAATCCTTAGCTCTTAGGAGCAATTTCTAGCTTCCTTCAGGAGTTTCCTCTAATTTCCTCCACAGTTGCCCGAACTTCTCTCTTTGTGAAATCTGGACATTTCTAGATTTATGACTTTAATCCAATTTTATATACATGTAATTGTTGGGGAACTCCTCTCTATTTTCCGAAATCATCAGATGTTAACCCATTTAAAAATAAGCTCTTCCCAACATTTTATCACAACCCAGCTGCCATACTAGCTAGCTAGATTAATATTCCTTATATTTGCTGGAAATTAAGATCTTGACCTGAAAAGATAATATGAATTGTATAAGAGCATTCTGAAACAAACAAAACGAAGATTGTGATTATCACTTCTGGTGTAGTAGTCACAATCGAAGAGAAAGAGGTTGAGACGGGTCAAAGGAAGAAGAATTACACTTTAGGCCTTTTATCTCCATTTGGATTTCCAAGTCAGCAAAATAAAATTATTTTATGTGTTTTAATGTGACATGGCATCTGTTAGTTTTGAGGGGTAAAAGTGAGCCAATATACTAACGGTAGGGGTATTTCTGAGCCCAAAATCAAACGGAGGATATTATTGATCCATTTTCAATAGTTGAGGGGTATTTTTGACCCTTTTCCCTAAAATAAATAAAAAAGAGTGGGATATACTCCTTTTTTGTTAAAGTATTAATTTTATCAATGTGGTCGGAAAGAACCTGGCTTACTGGTTGTGTACAAAAATTAGAGAGGCTACACAAAAAGTACTCCTTGATACTGAAATATATATAGAACTTCACCTTATAAAAAAAGTGTGGGGTATACTCTCTTTTTGTTAAGGTAATAGTTTTATCAATGTGGTGGGAAACCTGGCATACTGGTTGCGTACAAAAAGTGGAGGCTACACAAAAATGTTGCTCTCTACAAATATCATCGTGTCATCTATACTAACAAGAATTTCCTGGTGCACCAAGAATTTACTAATAACAAGATTCCCTCAATTGTGTTTTACTAATAACAAGAGATTAGCTGCAAAATTGCTAACTCTACTCCTTGTATTTTCCTTGAACTAGTGGGTGTATGTTTCACTCAAATGAAAGGTTTGATGAATTGGGGTGCAATGTTGGACAGATAAGAAGGTTCCAGATTTAAATGTTAGTTTAATCAGGGTGGCGGTGCTGTGATGCAAAAGTAGAAATTGTCTGGGTTCTTTGTTTATCTGTCTATAACCACATTGAAACTTTCCAACTATCTTTTCTTTGGGGGTCCAATCCAACAATCTGTTTGGCCTTCAACCCATAATCCATCTATTTCTAGTCAAGTCATTTCCTTGTGAGGGATGTCAATGGTTTATTGTAAACTGATCGAACCGACCGAACTAACCTAATGGGGGCAGGAATTTATGTTATTTGTTCAGAGAAGAGGGGATTTATCCTCTCAAGCCATGACCTTTTTAGTGAACATACTTGATTCAATGATAGTGACTTCTCTTGTGCTTGGCGTTAACCTGCTCGAGTGTTCTCATAATATGTTACAGTAATCAATTATATCCATCATATGGGAGTTATTTCATTTTGTTTCTCGTTCCTTTCTCTTTTATTGTGCTTAGTTTTGCTTTTATCATGTATGTACTTCTGTGTTTTATGCTACTTTCGACTCTTTTCCCTAGATTCTTCCTTGTGTCGGGTTGTTACATTTTATTTATGTTAGTGTTTTAGTTTTTATTGGCGTGACAAACCAGGATATTGATCTCTGCGTCATTAACATTTTGGTCTTAGGGCTTGCATCTGGGGCCAATGATTGAGGTTCTGATGCTAGAAACGATGCAAGTAGAGAAGAGGTTTCTGAAGCTTGTGGGCACGCTTCAATACTATCTTATGTTAGTATTAGAATTTTATGATAGAGATTCTGAAAGTTGTAATAACAAAGCAATTATGCTTCAGTTATTCAAGTTCGTCAGTAGAGTTGCAGAAAAGTACGTGCTGTAAAGGACTTGTAAATAGCAGACCCTCATGATTTTTTTGTAGGGAACTGCATTATCACGGTAATATAATGATTAATATTATTAGTATTTAATTTTGGTCTGCTTTTAATTCTATTGCTTATTGGAATGCACTGCTTTAGTCGAGTATGTATAAACTTGAGAGTGATACAAGCTTTCGTCTTCGTTTTGGTCTCTTATCTTGCTATTTGGGTATTTGGGATACACTGTGTTTACCCAACGATAGACAATAACTTCCCCCGAACACAGCTTGGTTTACTTTTTCATTTTGAAAAAAGAAGGCGAATATATGGTATACGGGCTTTTGGCGACCAATTTAGGTTGTGTGTTGCTAAGGTTTCTTGGCTAATTTTATTGGGTTATGGGCTATTGGGGCTTGTCAATTTGGGTGTGTTTCTGTCGCCAGTTTGTGCTAGAAGGGTATCAACTTGTATTTTTGGACTGAGCCTATGAGCAATTTGGCGTCAATAGTAATGGGGTTGTGTCAGTCAGTGTCTTCTTATCTTCAAAGCTTAGCTATCGCTGGTATTCAGCAATCAGCATGCAGAAAACTCTTTATCTTACGCAGGAATATATTCCATTGCTTTCGGCGGAGATACAGAAAGGAGCGGGAGCCACAGTAATGGCGACGGGTTCGACAGAATTCGATAGGTTTGACTTAAACCCGGTATTTATGTTAAAAATTTATTTATATGCACAAATAGTTTATTTTAAACTCGCTAAACAAAATAATTTTAGTTCAAAATTTATAAATTAAAAATCATGACTCCACCTATAAATATCCAATTATCCATGGGGAATTACCCACCATATAGGGAGTATTGGCGATCTTATTCCGTACTATAAGTGCAATCATAAACTGTTTAGCTGAATATATATTTCTCACGTCATGCTTCTAGATTTGGGGATTACAATAAGTCTCTAATCTTTGGTTGAAAGAGCTAAAGGGACCAACAATGTGTTGATTTTATGGGGAAAAACAAATCTAATATGGAAATACATATTACTAACTTTACTTGGAATGCAAATACATTTGTTTGAAATCTAATCCTGTAGGGAGATTTTATTCACCATATCCTCGAGTTACGTTTGACGTAAGGTGCATTCATATAATGTTTGAAGCGATTGACAATACTACTTTTTTTTATTACCTTAGGAAACGACAAAATCTCCTTTAAACCTCTTTCATACTCAAGCAACCCATCTTTAACGCGAACCAACCACAGCGTTTTAGCTTTAATGTCAAAGGTGATTAAAGTTTTCAGCCTTTCAGAGCTTTTCCAGAATGGACCTTTGTATATATTACTCCTATGATTTATATCAAGCGGCCTTCACACGAGTGCCAAATTGGCACAAACAGTAAAATTTAGACTAATAGTTTGATTTTCTGAGTGTAGATGTCACAGTGAAACAATATATGTTAGTAGTTAAAAAGAAACAATTATGCAAACAACATGAGAATTGCCTTGTGCGACTTCCCTTTGGTTTTGTTAGTACAGCCGTTGCGTGACGCTTCCGTTGCTTATTTTTAATCCTAAACTTAACCCGTCAAATCATAATGATAATTAATTACTACACATTTTTTTTTATTTTTCTTCACTAATCATAATAAACTAATATAGTCTGGACTCTGGTGTGAAGACGGGATATATCTATGAGTAAATGTTATTAAGAAGTCTGAATTGATGACGTGAGGCTAAAAAACATAATAATAACAAGGGGTTAAAAATGAGAATGCTCAAGTAACCGATATTAGTTGAGGGGTCCTGGAATGTCGATTTTGAGAAATCTTAGATTCATGAGCTAACTTTTAATTTTGAGCGGGGTCAAATTCTATTTCTTAACATCGTATCCTGTTACTATGTATCTCAATGTCAGGTTTCATATGATGTTGTTAACTTGTACTCTAATTGATAAGCCTTAGCACAAGGGAGAATGAATTGAAGGAAGGATCAGTTATTTGTCTCCTTATATAATCAGGCTTGGTCTAAGGGTAAGGCAAATGAAGCTTTTGCCTTAAGCCCCAAATATTCAAGGCCCCAAAATTATTAAAAATGCTCAATATTATATCATATATTATATATATATATATATCACATAATTAATTATTATTAATAATAATATTTTTAAACTTTTGTTCTAGTTTGATTAAAGGTGTATAGATGAGTGAGTAAATAACGGTAAAAAGATTCATTAAATTAAAGTAGTATATTTATATTCCTCGTTGATTCTAATTTTTGCTTCTCTATGTACACTCATTTCTCTTTCATTTTTTGATGATTTCACTTTAGAATTTGAACTCGATTTTTAAAATAAGCCTAATTTGGTCATGTGTGATTCATGCATCAGAAATCAAATATATTTATGTCACCTTTTTTAATCGAGAAATTATCGAAAGCAAGTGACGAGAAACCATGTTTTTTGCCTACTACAGAATGCGAAACTGTGACGTGAGTGCTCTTACCATTGTATCAAAAATTTCAACATTACCCAATTTAAGCCAACAACATAAGTTAAGGCCCTTTTGATATATTTAGGCTTTATGACACCAACATCATTGAGCCGCATATGTATATCATCTTGTGCAATTATAACTTCATCAACTAATTTTTAAGATTAAGTTAGACTAGAAATCCATTTCTTTAACATGAACAAACATGGTTGGTTCTAAACGTGATTAGGGACATATCTATGCTGACTAAATAGGAAATTTGAGCGGTGATAGTAGTCGGTATTGATGGATGCATGTGAAACTTTTATGTGTATTTATCATAATGCAGAGTCCACTAATTTCTGCGGAGACTAAGATTTTTTGGGAGTAGCAAAGCGTGCACCTGGTGATGTGACTTGTCCATATTCCCCATTAGATTTTGCCTATCCTTTGCTTTGCTCTTCCAGGACTATATATGGACCCCCACTAGCTCACCCTTCAGCCAATTTCTTTTTCCTTTACCGTTTCAAATTTAAGATATCATTTCCTGTACTCCTAATAAAGTGCTAAAGTTGAGTCCCCCGTCACAGCTCGATGGCAGAGGAGAGATTTAAAATTCAGCTGAAGATCTGCCGCGTGAGTTCAAATCTTAGTGGGAGTAATTTACTCTCTTCTGGGGCATGGAATCTGTAGGTAATATCAGTTGCTCTGTTCTCAAACCCTGTTCATTCAGGCACATCCCGCAATTTATTGATAATAGTGCTGAAGGACCGGGACTACTATCTCCATAAATAGTCTGGCGTAAGACGGGAAGCTGGATATAAAAAAAGTGTTAGAGTTGTCCCCCGGGACATAGCTGGATGGCAAAGGAGGAGAATTTAAAATTCAGCTGGAGGCCTGCAGCGTGAGTTCGAACATGGTTGGAGCAATTTGTTCTCTTCTAGGATAGAACTTTGTAGGTGATATCAGTTGTTCTGTTCTCAAGCCCTGGTCATTCAGGCACATCTCACGATTTACTGATAGTAGTGTTGATGGATCGGGAGTCGAGACTACTATCTTCAGAAATAGATTTGCGTAAGCTAGATATAAAAAAAAGTCTTAAGTTCTAAAAGACGCAAATAGGCATATATAGCAAATAGATCTTAGACAGAGACCTAAAAGATCGTATATATGGATTTGCAGGTAATAATATTTGACACGACGTGAAATTAAAAAAAAAATTTGTGTCTCAACTAATGCAATTTGTGTGAATTCACCAATTTGCGAAATAATAAGAAGAGTATCACATACAAATTTCCCATTCCAATAAATGGAACAGACTTTTCAACTTAAAACGCAAATTCTAATTAAGTAACCACGCGACATGTCCTGTTGACTTTTACTCTTATACAGGCCAAAAGATCCAATTAATTCCCATAGACCAAACTTCACAAAGTAACACTCGTAGCACATAGTGTGACATTAAATCAAAATTCAGTTGTATCCCTTTAATTACAGTACAAATGTACAAATATTTTCCTCTACTTCTAAGTTATAGGCCAGAGGGGCAGAAATACCATGAAACGGGGAAGAAACTACATAACATGAAATATAGGATAAGACACTGAAATACATCTAAACATAGTGAACTTTTCAATTACACATTTAAACTATATATGGAGGTTCAATGACCTCCTTGAACTTATTTTTCTCGTATTAGTTACCCCTTACTAATTATCTGATAAAAAAAATAAGTTAAAACACAACTATGTACAAACACAAACTTATTCATTCTTGGATCCCAAATTAAAATACACCCTCCACCACAACTCTTTGAGATAGTAGATCAGATATTCAACTATTTTTCCCCCTCCAAATAGCTAGCTTTCAATCTTGCTAAATTTGTCTTAAACTCCGTCTCAAATATACTACTTGCGTATAATAGATTCCTTCTTTGCAAATCCCTTTTTTCAAATGGCGTGTCGCACATGTTGCGCTTTAATTTATGTTCTTATCATATAATCAATGAAGAAGGTAAATAATACGAAAATAATAAGTTCAGAGGGTATAGAACTACCCATAATTTAGATGCTTATTGATAATACGTCGTAATTTATACTCCTCCAGATTAAAAAGAGTGTTCACTTAATCTTTATTTTTTGAGTTAAAAATAACATCTTACTAAATCAAACAAGAATTAACCTTGTTTGTTCATATTTGTCCTTATTAAGTGTTATGTGACAAAATCTCAATGCCTATCTAATTAGGGACATTTTAGTTAAATTATTTATTTTTGCCTAAAAGTTCTTATTTGTTTAGGGGGTGTATAATGACTAACTAGACACTTTTTTTTATCCGGAGGGGTATGTGTTATCCTAAAATATGTATATACACATAAAAGTTATATTGATGTGGTTAGGGTTTTGGCACGTGTATCCAGATGAAGCAACCAGGTGTGCTAGTTAAATTAATGACTAGTAAGACCCTTATCTCTTAGTTTAATAATTGAAACCCTAATTCGACATTGGATTTAAACAACGACAAACTACTTGAAATTTGTTCCACCAATCAATAAAAGTAAATGCAGATTGCAGATCAATTAAACAAATCGTTTCCTTTTCCGTTATCGTGATAAGCAACCTCAATCATCAATCATTAAATTAGATGTTCTGAAGATTATTTAATTTCTTAAAACGGTACAAACACTGATCTTGGACGCTTTACTGTTACTACTTTCAGTAACTCCAATAATATATTCTTCTCCTAAATTTAATTGGACGGTGATGCAGTGGTGCCAGGAACAATTTCCAAATCAGTCTCCGACAGATAATCAAAAGCAACGATTATAAAAGTTATATTTTCTTCTTTCCAGCTCCTAACAGAATAGCAGCAAGGCTGATTAATTGTTTAGTCTCTACCCAGAAACGTGTTAATGTTGCCAAATATAATAAGAAGCTGAACTCCCCATGCATATGTTCGTTTGCAGTCCCATAAAGAGGAAATTTTCAATGCTTAAGTTAATTTTTTATCCTCGATGACTACCGGTAGATTTAATTGTATTTGCTAAACTAGATGAACCATACTCATTTTTGTTTGAGTCTATCAGACCATCAAAGTCGAACAATATCTGAACACATACTCTACATGTTTTTAGATCTCCCTCATTTTTTTCTTTTGAAGTTCCGTATAATTTCTTTATACTCTAGTGAAGGTAGCACGCCGGCCCCTATAGCCAAAGGTACTAAGTCGGGCCCGACACCATTTCGTCTTCATAATCTTTTTGTCAAACAATTTGCTTTGATATTAGTTGTTCCGCACAAAACAACTCAAAGATACACTTATCTTGGTGTAATATTGTCCCTCCTTGTCAAGCCATATTATTTTCTCAAAAAAATCTCACGCCATTAAAAGTATAATCACAGATATATATTATTTTTCTTTTCAACTATCGATGTAAAATTTTGTTTTACCCATCCAGCAGATCTTTCTTTAAGATACCAAAATATAGTCATGTTGGGCTAAAATCAGTCGAAAAATATTAATACATTGTCACATTGTTCATTTTGAACTAAGGGTGTCCAATTCCGGCGGGACGGGGGAGGGTCGGGACTCGGGTTCCGGTGGGCCGGTCTAGGCGGGACAGTGGGAGGTCCCGTCCCGCCCACATCTCGCCGAAACGGGGTTGGGTCGTGACTCGGAATTTTTTTTTTGCCACTTAATTTTAAAAAATAATATATAGTTATATACAAACATTCCAATAATTGAACGAGATAATGTATTAAGAACATCTCAAAACTGTTTTTGTGCCTCTTATATTAGTTAATAGAAATATGACATAGTAATACAATTTCAAAATTACAACTTTGTGGTGTTGTTCAAAAGTTGCAAATGACATAGTAAAATACTAAAATTGCAATTAAAAAAATTACATATTCAACCATACTCTTTCGAATTTCCTCACAATGTCTTGAGGATCTTCTGTTGGAATTGAAATTTGCTTGTCAAATTCTTCAACGTCACTTCCTGCTCCCTCGGACAAGATTTCGTTGTAGTTGTAGTCTTCTTCTTCGTTGGTCTCCGGTTGGCCGCACCTCCTACGCTCCGCACGAATCCAATCTCTGAATAGAACTACAATCTCCAATGTTTCTCCCGTCAATGAATGTTTGTACTCTCCAATTTGAAATATTCCCGCTGAAAAGGCTCTTTCAGACGTTGTTGATGACGCTTGAATGTTTAACACATCTCGGGCCATCTTTGTTAGCGTCGGAAATGTCTTCTCATTCTCCCTCCAGTATTTCAGCAAGTCTTCTTGTCCTTCAGCATTGGCAATTGATTCGTACGGTACAATGCCCTGCAAAACATAAACATCAAATTTGCTAACTTGTGAAGAAGTTGAACCACTACACATTTTATTTCTAAGGCCTTGAATACTAGCAGCAGAAACTGTATATTTTTTATAAGGTTGCAGCGAAGTAGTAGAAGATGGTACAGAAGCCGGTAATACGTATATTTTTTTTTTGCATTCGGTATGTATACTAGACGTAACATCTTCTTTAGTTGGTGTGTTAGTTGGGAGTACTTCTACATAATCATAAATCTTTCTACAAGTGTTTTACAACCGTCTACTTTAATAGTTAGATTTAATATAGCACCAACAATATAAATAGTGGGGATATGAAAAAAGTATTTTTAAAATTTTTTAAATATTTTTTCAATAGCTGCCTTATAAGTTGATTTTTGCATATATTCATTAAGTAACAAGAATATTAGAGCTATATAAAATAACATATTTGAAATAGTAGGATAATAAATACCGAAAAATTCTTTAGTAGCTTGATAAAATTTATCTAAAAATCCATTAAGTTCTAAAATTTTATCCCAGTCACTATCTACAAGCATATCCCTTGGATTTTTATTATGGGCGTTAAATAACAAAGTAATAGGTTGTCTATAATCATAGGCAACAAGTAGTTGCTCATACAGAGAATTCCACCTAGTCGAAACTTCTTCTGCAATTTTTCTATATGATAATCCACAATCTTGACATATTTTCTTATACTCTTTGCATCTTTGTATTTTTTCACCTTTAAAAATAAAATTTATAGCAAATTGTATTTTATCAAGAATGCTTTCAAAAAGTTTTAGGCCATCATTTACAACTAAGTTATAAATATGGCACGCACATCTTATATGAAAATGATCAGAAAAAGATGGAGTTAATATAAGTTTTAAAAGTCTTATAGCATAATCATTATAAGAAGCATTATTTAATGTAATAGTCATAATTTTGTCATTTATTCCATAGTATTCACAAATTTCATTAATATTATCTGCAATAAAACTATCAATGTGCCTATCATCTATAGGATAGTGATCTCCGGTGCTGTCACATCTCATTATTCGTCTCCCTGTCGTAAATCCTTTACAGTAAAACCAAAAGGATCAAAGTCAAGGGAAACTCAATTGTTAGTTGTGAAATATCGCACGCAGATTAGATTCTTAATGAGTTTAGGGGCATGAAGGATATTTTTTACGATCAATCATGGATGTGGTGGGGATAGGGGGAATGACCATAACCACAGATGAGAATGCCTTGTCCACTACCAACAATGATATTTTGATTTAAATTACTTAAATTATAATAAGACGAGAGAGTACCTTGTGATGTTGTCATGTGAGAGTACCTTGTGATGTTGTCATGTGAGAGTACATTGTGATGTTGTCATGTGAGAGTACCTTGTGATGTTGTCATGTGAGATGTGGCGTCTGTGTTCAGACACTAATTTTCGCCTGGAGTCGGTGCATAAGTCGATGGCGGGGGGCATGTTTTGTGTATGCATGTTGTGGACGTGGACTAAGTTTGTCAGGTTGGGCCTGTCGGTTCTATGGTGGAGTCCATGAGGATGTTAGATACGGGTAAGGAGAGGAGGCCCATGATGATGGGGCCCATGCGGCCCACAACGTGTAGACAACCCAAGGCGTAGGCTGCTGCCACTACCGCGGTCACTGCCGACTGTTTTCGGCCGACGGGGACTGCCTCTTCCAGCCGCTGTTGTTGGCGGAATTTCTTCCGCCGCGGCCCTTGCCGGACTGCCTGCTCTGACGGTTGTTATGGGAGGAAGCGGACTGTTGCGGGTCTTCTGACCTACGGTTCTGGTTGCCAGAACGGGAGGCCTTGCCGTCAGTGGAGGGTCCGACGGTTGTGGTAAGGGCGGTGTTGGCAATGCTGGCCCGAGTGGTGCTGCACTTGATTTTCTGGATTTTCTCAAAGATGAGCTTCGAACGGGCATCATAAAATGGAGGTAACGGTGTGCATTGCTGAAGGATGATGGCAATGCCGTCATAGGATTCGTTCAAACCTGCAATAAGTTGCATGACCAATCAATGATTAGGGACTGGTGCGCCGACGTTAGAGAGTTGGTCGGCAAGCATCTTGAGTTCTTGACAATAAGCAGACACGTTTGGGAAATCGCCCTGATAAACATTCTTGAATTGATTTTCAAGGTATAACGCTCGTTGAGTTTTGTTGTCATGAAAAATACTTTCCAAACGTTCCCACGTTTGGCGGTGGCATCAGTCTCAATGATGGTGTGCAACAGATCATTAGATATTGTGTCGTATATCCATTGGAGGACGGCTGCGTTCAAACGAGACCAGAATGCATCATCAGAAGTCGAAGCCGGTGGTATGCCTATGGACTTCAGCGTGGGAGGGATGATATGGTCAATAACTTCGTAAACACGACAATGGATCTTAAAAAGCTCCACCCCCGAGGAGTATTGACCATTTTCCATCTCAAGAGTCACAAGGATGAAGTTTTTAATGTTGTTTACGGCAAGTGCATGATGAAATTTGGTTTTGTCAGCCATAAAAGAAGAAATTTAAGAGGAAAATGGCCGGAAAAACTAGGGTTCTGTCGTAGGGAAAAGAGGAGGTGGGTGGCCGAGAGAGGTCGGCGGCTAGGGTTCCGACATGGGCTAGGTGCCGACGTGGAAAAAAAAGTGGCAGTTGAGAAGGTGTATCGACGACTAGGGTAGTGTTTGTAATTTTAGACTACTGATACCATAAAGGGATATGTTTCTTGATGTTTATTGATGAATGATTTACAATATATATAAGGTTACAAGAATATTTATTTTGATACAAACTATATAATTAATTAACATAATTATAAAAAAATATAATTTTACTTAAAATAAAAAATATATAATTAATACAATTAATAAAAAAATATTAAAAAATATTTCATCAGTAACATCTGACACACACTAACCGGAGCGATTTGTTCCTGTTAGCGTGCACCATACATCTCCACTTTATTTTCCACACTTTTAGAGTACCAAAAAGCCCCACGTGCCTTTCTCTCTCTATGCTTATATTAGTAAATGAAATGACCGAATAATAGTTTTGACTAACTATTTTGTCTTATCTTGTAATCACGCCTAATGTAATTCTAGCTTATGATTAGATTCCTGAAATTAAAGTCAAGTTTTGGAGCAGAATTTATTAAATGTGTTCAGTGGGCCGGGTCGGTCTGATCCCGCCCTGCCCTGACTCCCTTAAAAAAATGGGATGAAAAATGACGGTGTGGGAGATCGAACTCGGGAGGGGATTAGGGCTCGTCCCGCCCGTCCGGATCCCGCCTATCCTGCCCCACGACCCGCCCAGCCTCGGTCCGCTCCGTCCGCCTCCCCTTTGCAGAAATAACCGCTGCACAACGATCCAATTTCAATTTTAGCCGTTGGCAACGACTATAACGATCATTTTGCCCCCACCTCATAAATCCCCCCGACCCCCTTAATATTTATTTTTAATCTCTGAGTTAGTATATTTATACTTTAACCCTATTTTGTTAACTACAAATACCTCATTTTTCTCACAAATCTTCCTACCATCTCTCTATCTCTCTCTACAAGTCTACATTGCCTACTAAATATTATATTTTATTTGCTATTTTCTATCAAAGTTTAAAAATTGGGAGTGAAGTTGACAACTAGCTTGAGGATCATCGAGCAAAGTTTCAATTTCAACCTCGATTACACTTCGGCGTTTGATACCATCGTTCCTTCTTTAAATTATTATTGCTACTTAATTTTAATTATCGTGCTTAATTTTATTATTTTTAATTATTTATTTACATAATTATAATGGAACGAAGTTGACATTTTTCTGGTAGGGGTAACAGGGGTAAGGGTGCATCTTCTAGTAATCGTAATTACGATGATTTCACCCATATAGATGAAATTGATTTTTTTAATGTTTATATTAATATATTGTTAGATCATGAGATATATTCTACATTTGAACCAGACTTTAACTTAGAAAATGAATTAGAACATAATTTAGATAACACATCCACAAGTGCACATCCACCTCAGGCTCAGACTGAGTCTCAACCTGAAACTAAAACTGAAATGTCTTCTATTCCCCCTAGTATGAGTCGAGGCAAAAAACAACGAAAATTAAAATCAACAGCATGAGATTTTTTGGATAGGGACATTGATAATCAACTAGCTATATGTAAAATTTGTCGCGAAGTTTATAAATTTAAAACTGAAAAAGGTCAAGGTGGGACGGGGCGGGACGGGAGGTTTAATGAGACATGTAGAAAACTATCACAAAACAAGGTATAACAGATACCTGGCTGAAAAATCAAGTATGCAAATGCCTTCTGAGTCGGGACAAGGTTCACATAGTGTCCCCGACCAAGTACATGATCGAATTAAGCCGATGACAGGGGTAATTATAGGTCCTAAATATGATAAACACAGAGATAGGAAAAATTTAACAAAATTAGTTGTTGTGGAGGGTTTGCCTTTTTCATTTCCTTCATCTTCTTGTTTTATTCATTACATTAGAGAAACATATAATCCTGCTTTTAACGATTTTTCTAGATCAACTGTTAGAAGAGATGTTTTTAAATTTGGCCATGAAAATCAACAGTATTTATATTATGCATTGTATCATTTTGATGGAAAATTGACTATTACTTTTGATATAGGCCGTAGTACTAACGGCAATGATTATTTAACTGTCACATGTCATTTGATAGATCAGAATTGGTCTATGCAAAAACGTATATTAGCATATAGATATATTGATGAAAGGCACACTGCAACTTTTCTTTCAAGAAATATTCATGAAATTTGTGAGTATTATGGAATTATTAATAAAATTATGACTATTATATTAGATAATGCTTCTTCTAATGATTATGCTATAAACATTTAAAAAACTAGATTTACTCCATCTTTTTTTCAATATTTTTCATGTTAGATGTGCATGTCATATTTATAACTTAGTTGTAAATGATGACCTAAAACTTTTTAAAAAATCTTGATAAAGTACAACTTGTTATAAACTTTATTTTAAAGGTAATAAAATACAAAGACGCAAAAAATATATAAAAAACTTGTCATAATTGTGGATTACCTTATAGAAAAATTCAAGAAGAAGTTTCGACTAGGTGAAATTCTTTGAATGAGCAACTATTTGTTGCTCACGAGTATAGAAGACTTATAACATTATTATTTAACGTTCATAATCAAAATCCAATATATATGCTTGTAGATAATGATTGAGATAAATTTTTGGAACGTATCACATTTTTAGAGAAATTTTTTCTAGCTACTAAGGAATTTTTTGGGATTTATTATCATACTATTTCATCTATGTTATTTTATATAGCTCTAATATTTTTGTTACTTAATGAATATATGCAAAACCAACTTACAAGTCAGCAATTAAAAAATGTTTATAAAATTTTAAAAATATTTTTTTCCTATTCCAACTATTTATTTTATTGGTGTTGTATTAAATCCTACTATTAAAGTAGATGGTTGTAAAACACTTGTTGAAATGATTTATGAAAGCTTAGAAATACTTCCAACAGACCCAACTGTAGAACCAACTAACGAATCAACTAAAGAAGAAGTTATGTCTAGCATACACACTGAATGCAAAATATATATATATATATATATTACCAAGAGCAAAGTGCAAATAATCAACCGACTTCTGTACCATCTTCTTTTATTTCACTGAAACCTAATAAAAGACATGATGTTTCTGCTTCTAGTATTCAATGCCTTAGAAATAGAATGTATAGTGGTTCAAGTTCTTCACAAATTAGCGAGTTTGATGTTTATGTTTTGTAGGGTGTTGTAAAGTACGAATCAATTGTCAATGAAGATGGACGTGAAAACTTGCTGAAATACTGGAGGTATAATGAGAAGACATTTCCAACACTATCAAAGATGGCCCGAGATGTGTTGAATATTCAAGCGTCATCAACAGCTTATGAGAGCGTTTTTTCCGCTGGAAGGTTTCAAATAGGAGAGCACAAACACTCATTGACGGGAGACAACTTGGAGATTGCAGTTTTACTCAGAGATTGAATTAGAGCGGAGCGTAGAAGGTGCGGTCAACCAGAGATCAACGAAGAAAACGACTACAACTACAACGAAATCTTATCTGAGGGAGCAAGAAGCGACGTCGAACAATTTGACCAACAACTTTCAATTGCAACAGAAGACCCTCAAGAGATTGTGAGGAAGTTATAAAGAGTATGATTGACTAGGGGTGAGCACGGGTACAGGGTACCCAGATATCCGACCGGAACCGACACTAACGGGTAGGTTCCGGGTATATATATTATAATAACGGGTAGGGTCCGGGTAGTAAAATTAGGAACCGATCAATGTCGGGTCCGGTTCCGGTTCCGGCAAATAGAGACAGGGTACCCTAATCTTAACCGATACCCGGAACCTATAAAATATTAAATATTTTTATTTTTTTTAGAAATATTTGGACCACTTTTAACTTTTTCCAAAATTGTTTGTTGCACGCCTACACATTGATTTTCCCCACCCCAAGACGTAAATATTTTAGTTTTTTCACCCCTTTATTCTAGAATGCTCTTTGTGCCCGAAGAGAAAACACCCAAAACTCTCTCAATAACAATGACGTTTTAGCTACACCACCGAGCTTCATCGTCGTCGTTGTTGAAGCTTTCTCTCAGGTACTTTCATCGTTGTCGTCATTGAAGCTTCACCTTTGCCTCTTTCTCCCCCTTGGTTGTGTTCACGTCATTCCTAAAATGCATATGGGTTCATATCTAACTCTTCAATTTCTTTTTAATATCATATGCTTCTGTTCTATTTCAGGCGATACTCATCTTCAATTTATATTACTTTTTTATTTGAAATGTAAATCTATTTTTAACATTTGTGTATATTTTTGTAGTTGTGAAGATGAAATTTAGGGATTTACTAGTATAATAAAGCTTTTCTTTTGTATCGAAGAGCTTATGAACACGAAAATAAGTTTAATTCAGATATTTTCAAATTTATTTTGAAATCAACACGTTCAATTAATTGAGTGTCAAATTTGGCTTGCAATTTTAGGTTTCGGTTACAGAATTAGCTTTTCTACAATGAATAAGTTTTCTAAAACTTCTTATAAGGGTACTAAAAACTCCGATTGCAGGCTAAAAAACTACTTGATGAAATTATTTTAGGACTCTTTTTTATTCTCATAGGCTTAAAAATTGTTGCTTAATTTGTGTTTTTTATTTACAGGGTACTCGGGAACCTACCCGGACCCGCAGGGTCCGGGTAGGTTCCGGGTAATGATTGCTACGGGTAGGTTCCGGGTAGTAAATTTAGGAACCGATCTTTTACAGGGTAGGGTCCGGGTACTTAAAAAATATTAGGGTACCCGGACCCGCTCACCCCTATGATTGACTATGTAATTTTTTAATGGCAATTTTACTATGTGATTTGCAATTTTTGAACTACGAAACAAAGTTGCAATTTTAAAATTGTATTACAAAATAAATTATATTTCTATTAAATAATATAAGAGGCACAAAAGCAACATTGAGATGATTTTATTCACTATCTTGTTCAAATATTTTTTTTAAAAAAAATTCAGTGTCTAAAAAAGATTAAAATCCCCCTAAATCTCCCTACCCGACCCGTCCCGTCCCGTCCTGTCCCCTCTTCCGGAGGGATGTGGGACGGGACGGGGCCTCTTCCCGTCCCGCCAATCCCGCCAAGACCCGATCCCGACCCACACCCCCCCCCCCAAACCTGCCCCGTCCCGGTCCACTGGCCACCCTAGGATTTATACAAATCACAAAAAGATTATACGGACCATCATTATGTCATCAACATGTTATCCCCAGCGTATCTTTGATCCGTTGAGCGAGAGCCCTTCCACACGGGACTCCCGGATCACTATGGCCGACTTTCGTCTCTGTTCGACCAATTGGTCTCACGGTCAGGCTCACCATCACCATTTTATTCATCTAGCTCCCTCTATATGTTCCTCTCATATATATTCCATGTTTTCCAGTTGCTTTAAATTCTGACATACTGAAAGAAAGTTAAGCCTAACAATAATGACATTGTTGGACCAGTGTGCAGGCTGCAGAAGAAGACGAACATGACCTTGTCGGTTGTTTAGTGGAGTAAGTCTAAGTCTTACTTTCATCAATGTCTTGTGGCAACTCATCATTCATTACTCTTTTCTTTAGCTATCAAACTCCATCTCATGGCTCCTCCTCTTGTGTGGTTTATTTGGTTGGATGCCTCTAAGGAGACACCAGAACATCCATCTTTTCTCATTAATTATTTTTTAGCAAATTCCCCCTCTTAGACACTCCTAAGTCTAAGTATTACTCTAAATCCTGCCCCTATAGTTTAGCTTTGCTTATCAACAAGTTTATGTAGTGTACAGGTCAGTGACTTCAAGGTCTAGTTTTACCCCGTGTTGACCGGCTGTCTCAATTTTCTTGAAATTACCCCATCTCTGAATAGTACTCCGTACTAACCAAAGTCATTGGATCAATTCTTTGTCCATTTCTCAGCCTCTAATTTGCTTATGTATAGTGAATTAGTGAGTACTGTCGAGCTAGCACTAAAAATACCCACTTTTAGAGGGAGAAATGACAAGTCTGAGATCACTCAATTGATTAGTCCTCCAATTATGATAGATCAACGAGTTACCTAAAAGAGAGGAAAAAAGTTTAGAAGATATTTTTTGTAACTTAGACTACTAGAAGGTGAAGTTCTAGTTTAAGACGAGACAGTCATTTCAGATACTAGGATTTATGGAACACAGAGGTCAAGAAAAGAATATGGGGTTGCCCAATCCCATCGGTTATAATCCATCTCATCTTAATCAACAAGAATCATCATCCTCTGCAGCAACCAAATTCCCTACTGCTCCTATAGCTTCAAGTATACCAGACAGAAGAACAAATGAACAAAGTATCCATGGAAATACCATTTTTAGCCCTAACCAAACCCTAGATCAGCATAATCATACTCAAAATTCAGATCCAGATCCACTTCGACAACTCTCAACAAGCTCAGCAAGTGACAGGAATATTACCTCGGTCCGGTACAAAGAATGTCTCAAAAATCATGCGGCAAGCATGGGAGGACATGTCCTCGATGGTTGCGGAGAATTCATGCCAAGTGGAGATGAAGGGACACGGGAATACCTGAAATGTGCAGCTTGTGATTGTCACCGCAATTTTCATCGAAAAGAGACTGAGGACAATAGCAACAGCCACCGTATACACACACAAACTCCGCCTTCTCTTCCAGTTGCACCGCCTCCGCAGCACCATCATAAGTACTCTCATAACTATTCTAGAGGTCACACGGCACCAGTAATGATGAGCTTCGGAGGGAACACAGGAGTTCCAGCTGAATCATCGAGTGAAGATCTCAACATGTTTCACGGTGGACAAGGAGTAATTCAGACTTGTAATTTGTCGATGTCGAAGAAGAGATTTCGAACGAAATTCAGTCAACGACAGAAAGATAGAATGCAAGAGTTTGCTGAGAAGCTGAGATGGAGGATACAGAAGCAAGATGAACAAGAAGTGCATCAATTTTGTAACGAAGTGGGCGTGAAGAGACAAGTGTTCAAGGTGTGGATGCACAACAGCAAACAAGCAATCAAGAAGAAACAAACATAACAGGCAAGAATTAAATTAGGGACTTTTTTCCTTTGTGCATAAATTATATCTGATACATATAAGAGGAGCTTAGGCAAATAATCAATTCTTTGACCACAAAATTTCAGCACGCTTTGCAGCCGACTATTTATTAGTTTTTCTCCATTAATGAAGTAATATAATTGTTAGAAAATAAATAAATATTCTTCATATATTATGTAATTATTAATTTAATATAATTATATAAAATAAATATTCTCATACAATTAGAATTATAATGGTAAACACACACACACACACACATATATATATATATATAATGAGAAGACTACAAGGAGAATTACACGATTCTACATGGTATCAGAAGTCAAACCCTAACACCCTCCCTACCTTAAATTCTATTCGGCCTCCACCCCCCCCCTCTTTCCTTGCTTCCGGCGGCACCCCCGGTTGTTCCTTGACTTCAGATTCAGTCTGAGCGTCCGACCTCCTCCCGCTCCGACTTTGAGGGTGTGATAGAGAATACGTAAATATTCTTCATATATTCTGTAATTATTAATTTAGTGTAATTATGTAAAGTTGATATTCTTATACAATTATGATTACAATTGTAAACATCTATATATATATTGTATTAATGAGAATACTCCAACAAGAAAAATTACACACTTCTACAATAATTTCTAGCATATCATGAAGGACTTTCCTTTCGTTATGTTATTTGTAGCATCGATTAATTCAGCATCTAAAGTACTTTTAGTCTCTTCAGATTCCCCTTTCTGTGCATTGGATTTCGGTTGCTAGTTGGTTTTCTAATCAATCCGCTTTTTGTGTTTTTCCTTATTTTGTGTTGTCGGGGATATCAGTCAGCTACTATCACGGAAATAACAAAGACAAAATCAGACAAATTAAGAAATGGAATTGGTTTTTAAGATTACTTGCAGTTTTCTCTAATGGAGAATATCCATGATTCTTCATCCAACCAGTTTCACAATTAGCCAATTGCTATTTTAGTGGAGACAAGAATGAGAAAAAAACAAAAACAAAAACAAAAACAAAAACGAGAATTAATTAGCTTGTCTTTTATTCTGAGAAAAAGAATTCAGGAATCTCTTACAGTGATTTCATGTGGTTGAAGTTGTGCAAAATAAAAGATACTACTAGTATATATGCTTAATTACAAACTATGATCTTCTTTGAACGTAGAAGTTCAAAAGTGTAGCATTAAGAACCAATATAATGCTGCCCCAGGGCACAGGCTAGTTGATAAGTGACAAGGTGATTGGGATACAACTACTTCGACGTTGTGGGTTCGAATCCATGTGGTGATAGTCTTTGCTGAAATATTGCAAGGGTTGTTGTTGGGTTCGTGTCCCGTTGGTCCTCTCCCTTGCAGGGCTGCCACTCACGCATAAACACTCGATTTACATTCCACCTGGCCAATGGGCCTCTGATACAAGTGGGGGGTTTCGCCTTCGGGACTTTCCCATTCACAAAAGAACCAATATAATGCTTGAAACCTTGTACATAGGACCCTAAATCCCAGAATCTTTCCGTAAAATTAGGACCTAACATCCCCATAAAAGGCTGACAAACATAATATTATTATATACCATAGCCATAGTTAGCCAACCAGGTGATGTGAGATGTCGACATAATTATGCTCTTCCAACGTTAGCAAATTAACCACCTTCTTTGGAGCTCTTTTATTTCAATGTGTTGTATCCTCCACAGAGGTGGAGTACCCTCTATTCAATATATGATTTCCTAAAGTGTTGTGAAGGTTTTAATTAATCTCTTGGTGGAAGGATATATAAATGGATATATAATTTATGAATTAAAGGAGTATATGTGATACAGTAGTAAAACTTATTAGTACTATCTGCTATTCTCAAAAAAACATCATTGTTGTTTTCTTTTTCCCGTGTTTACTCTCTATACGACTATACTTGAATCACCTTGAGCAACACCAACCATGCATGTTCATCGCGTGATGAAATACTGGATCCAACTTTAGTGAAGTTTTAGGACTTCAGTTGTCTATTCCAGTATAAGCAAATCCAAGTTGCTTCTTAGACTCTTAATTTTGGGTGTTGCAAATTATTGTCCACCTTCGTTACATTAATTTTGTAACATGTTTTACTCCTTGCATCCAGACATTATTTTATCTCCAATGTAATAATTTACAAATAAAACTTTGTTGTAAACATGTACAGTTATGTTTTCAACTCTTCTCTGCATGTAAAATGCAATTAGTAAATTGAAACCTATAAATGATTAGAGACAAGCTGTGATAAACTGAAAATTTTCAACTTGAAATATGACCTGCTAGATAGACTGTAGTTAACATTAACATGAACAGGTAACATAAAAATAAAGAAATAAATTACTTATTTGTTAGATCAAGTCAATTTAAACAACAAAATGCAAAATAGTTAAACAAGATTATAATACAGGTATTATTAGAGTAATAACATGTTTATTGTCATGCAAGAATGGCACCAAAATCTAGATATTACTCCCCTAATGGAGTAGTAATTTTATCGAATGAATCTTAAATTAAAGCTAGTTTAGTGATGTAAAGTAGAGATCCTTATTCCATTAGGATTTAGGACTACTATTGTACACTATATATATTGAATTAATGAGAGAACTCCAATCAAGGAAATTTACAATATTCTACATGGTATCAAGAGCCAAAAATCCCTTCCTACCCTAAACCCTAATTTCGGCCGTCAACTGAAATTTTTCTCCCTTTTTTCGGCGCCAAACAACCAGTATACCACCGGTATTCCTCTGTTGTACGATGATATACAGCCGCCCAGCCCTCTAATTCTATAGCCAGGCAGGTATACCTCTGGTATACAGCTGATATACAGCCTCCCCAATTTCTCTAGCAGGCCATATATCTCTAGTATACAACTGATATACAACCGCCCCAACCCTTCTATTTATCTACTAGGTTTCGACTACCCTCATGACATCACCCGCGATCCACATAGCTTCTCCCGCTTCCTCTTCCTCAACACCTGACGTCACACATCCTCCAACCTCTTCCACCCCCAACACCTTTCATCCGGCTTTCGCCGTAACCAATATCAAGAACTTTATCCCGTTGATTCTTGATCAAGAGGATGGACAATACGCGTCGTGGGTTGAACTCTTTCAAATTCATGCATGTGCTTACAACGTGATTGATCACATTGATACCACCTATCCCCGCCCACCTGATGTCGACGACACGACGTGGAAACGGCTTAATGCTATCATCAAGTAGTGGATCTATGGTACTATCTCCAAGAATTTGCTTCATACTATTATGAAGACCGGATCTTCGGCTCACGAGTTATGGACACAGTTGGAGGAAATTTCAGGACAACAAACATACGCGTGTCGTGTATCTTGAGGAGCAATTCAATACCACCCATCTTGAAACTTTTGTAAATATGGCCGACTACTGCAAACAATTAAATTGCTTGTCGATCAATTATCCAATGTTGGCAATCTAATTTCGGACACGAACATGGTGTTGCAGTTGATTAATTATTTATCGAAAGGTGAATACGATACCCTTGCAACGATGATTCAACAGGCCGATCCCCTACCCAGTTTTAACAAAGAACGATCCCAATTGCTATTAGAGGAGACGAGACGAGCGAAATAGGACGACCATACTCCCAAGGCGTTGTTGGTTGACGCCTCCCCGATAACCACCGCAACCACCAGCCAACCACCACACTCTGACCACAAACAGCCGCAGAACAACAGCGGTGGCGGCAGAGGTAGAGCCGCGGAGTTGGCCGGGAGGCAAAGGAAAGGGCCGAGGGCAACGGGCTAGCACAACAAATTATCAGTCGTAAGCCCAGTACTCGATACAGTAGGCCGATCCACTACCCTGGCACATGTTCGGGCACTGGGCCCCGTCGTCCAGCCCTTTTCAGGACAGGCCCAGCAGCAACAGTGGACATTGTCGCACCCATTTTTTTACCGCGGTTCACGACGTAATGGGTCGTTTCCCCTGGATTTAATAAAAATGTTGTTGAGGAGTCGCCACCTAATTATTCTACGGTGAATTAGGACACCTAAATGTTGCAATGTGAACTCCGATTAATGGTCTGCAAAACGATGAGATTCTGGGTAAGAGTTCTTTATTATCCTAAAGGAAAGGAGTTAGATATATCCTTTAAGATCCGCTAAATTGCGGTTATCCGATCAAACTCAGGTTAATTATTATGCTAAGGAAAAAATGCATGTTTAAAAATATAAAGTTAAAAGGATGTTGCAAATAATTAATAAAAAGATGCATTTTGTAAAAGTATGTATTTGGTTGTTAAAAATACATGTAAAGTGATTTTGGATAAAAGTATGCATTTATATGGCAGTTGATAAAATACATGCAAAGTTGATTTTTCAAAAAAGAAAGAAAAAAAAGATATGCATTTGCATAAAATAAATATTTTTGCATTTTTATAGTAAATGAGGAAAGTAAATTATTTATTAGTATGATTAAAATGCAAAATAGAAGATGACCAATTTGTTTTGAAAATTTTGAATATGCATGACGATCCTAAAATAAATAAGTTAGCGGTGGGTTTTCAATTTTAAAACTACACGTGCCTAAAGTAAATAAACTAGCGATGGGTTTCCAGTTTTAAACTACCATTTCTAATTTATTAATTCTAAGCCTACCTATTCTAAACCTTTCAATAATTACACAAATACAATAAATAATATTACAATACAGAATAAAATAAAACTGAAACAAGGAAAATAAAAAAAATAAAAAAAATCATCTCCGAGGGGCATATTGCCTTCTTTAACTTTCGTAAGTGTTCCTTGCAAGCTATCAAGAACAAACGGTTAGAAACAATTGAATATAAATAACTTCGAATCCGTACCCAAAACAGTAAATGTTTTGATTACGGAGGGCTCAGACTTAAATTTTGAAAAGATCATTCCAATCACGTCGTGGTTGCGAACATATGACTCGTTGGTCATTTCCGTCGCCTTGCCTACCGAACATGTTGGTCTCTCGGATGAAATAAAAAGATTTAAGTTTCATCCTTGCCCATAAGTTTTTATTTCCGTCTTTCCAACTATGGAGGCCTAAAAATCGATGAATATTTTTTCATCGGCCGAAGTGCAGTATCTATTCAATATCAGTTAAGAAAAATAACACGAGGGGTAAAACAGTCCAAAATTGTTCTTGGGTTGCTGTTACAGAGCAGTCGGCGACAACCTAGTCACCGAAGACATCAAACGACAACCAAACAGAAATACCAAATAGTAACAGTAGCAAAATTGAGCAACCTTGACTGAAACAGAGGTCACCAGAGCTCGTTTTCCGGCGGACTAATTGAAAATCGAGCAGAGCAACATAATATAAAAATATATCACAGTACCAAAGAAAATGGCATCTCCCGATTGATAGCAAACAACAACAATATTTCAAGAAGACAACATCAAAATAACCCCGGGTATAGCCAAAATCAACCTCGGAAAGGCAACCATAATGAACCAAAAATACAGCAAGGATACAACAACACTGCCTTAGAAAGGCAGTCAGTGTGTTCCCAAGAACAAAACCCGACCCGACCCGAATCGACCGAGAAATAGCCAACAATGAAGAACAACAGGGATCGCCTCTCGATCGGAATCCGAGAAAACTCGACCCGAATCGACCGAGAAATAGCCCAAAAATAGTCGAAGAACAAAAGGGATTTTCTCGGTCGAAATGAGGTTGCCGGAGTATTTTTCGGCATACAATTGACAACAATGTTTCTGTGAATTTTGATCCGTTTGGCTTTTCTATGAAGGATTTTCAGACGGAGATGCCACTCATGAGATGTAATAGCACGGGGGACCTGTATCCCATCACCTTTGTTTCCACCAACCAACCATCCACCTTTGCTGTCATTTCTCCTATTGTCTGGCACAATCGGTTGGGCCACCTAGGAGCACCAGGTTTTAATTCAAGAATAATTTATTTTCTTGTAACCGAACTTTGAACTCTTTTGTTTGTCAATCTTGTGTGGTTGGTAAACATGTTAAACTCCCTTTTGCGTCTTCTACTTCTCTCATACTTTTATGTCATTTGACGTTTTGCATTGTGATTTGTGGACATCACCTGTTTTGAGTTCTACAAGTCAAGTACTATATGCTAATTCTAAATGATTATTCGATTTTTTTGTGGACTTTTCCCTTAGGACATAAATCACAAACCTACACCGTTTTTAAATAATTTAGTATTTTTATCAAAACTCAATTTGGCAAATTCATTAAATGTTTTCAGTGTGACAACAGGGGGGGGGGAATTCATAAATTCCCAATTTAAAGAATTTTGTCACCAAAATGGGATGTCTTTGCGTATTTCGTGTCCACATACATCACCACAAAATGGGAAAGCCGAAAGAAAATTTGAACAATTAATAATATGATTCGCACCATCCTTGTGCATTCTTCCACACCACCGAATTTTTGGCACCATGCACTTCAAATGTAACATATCTTTTAAATATTCTTCCTAGTAAACTGCTCTCCATTGTGTCCCCTACACAAATATTGTATCATCGTCTTCCGTCTTTTACACATTTTAGAGTGTTTGAGTGTTTGTGTTATCCTTTGTTTTCATCTACTTCCATTAACAAGTTGCAGGCTAGGTCAACTCCTTGTGTGTTTTTGGATTACCCATTAAATCATAGGGGATATAAATGTTATGATATGACGACTGAAAAAATTATTATCTCTCGTCACGTAATTTTTTATGAGTGTAATTCCCGTTTGCTAGGTCTCATGTGGCATTCTCACCTTCATATGATTTTTGGGACAACGAAATACATCTAATTACACCATTGTAATTCTTAATCACCAGTTGACCCGCCACAACCGAATAACCAAATCACCACGGCCCCACCAATACACGGGACTGGAGTAGTGGTCTCGGCCCAGTTGAGTTCCCGTGACAACCAGGCCCATGTGGGGGAGCCCACTGCTCCCTCACTCGTAAACCTAAACAACCCGTTACCCAAGCCCAATAACCCATCGGTAACCCACTCTCACACACATTTGGACTTGGGCCACAATAAGTCCACTCCACCCACTGCCATACCCGAGACCCCTACTACCCAACCGATGATGGTACCGCCTCGGATCGTTGAAACCCGGGCAATGCACGAGATTTTTTTAGCCCAAACGTCAGTTTAACTTACTATCTTCGGTTCAACCATCACCTATACCAAAAAATCCCAAAGCAGCCTTATCATACCCGAATTGAAAAAATGCCATGTTAGACGAAATTAATGCTCTTATTGAAAATAAGACGTGGGAATTATTGCCCCGTTCATCTAATGTGAACATTATTAGGTCTATGTGGATTTTCTGCCATAAAAAGAATTGTGATGACTCCTTTGCGAGATACAAAGCTTGTCTTGTTGGTGATGGCAGGTTGGAGTAGATTGTGGAGAAACTTTTAGTCCGGTGGTTAAGCCAACAACTATCAGGACTGTTCTTAGCCTGACACTGTCAAAATCCTAGACCATTCATCAGTTAGATGTCAAAAATGCTTTCTTGCATGGCCATCTACATGAGGCAGTTTATATGCGCCAGCCGTTGGGTTTCCGAGACTCTACACATCCAGATTATGTTTGCCTGCTGAAGAAGTCCCTATATGGCTTAAAACAGGCTCTACGGGCATGGTATAACAAGTTTGCAAGTTTTGTGTCCACTCTTGGTTTCTCCCACAGCAAGTCTGATCAATCATTATTCATTTATAAGAAGGGAAGTGACATGGCGTATATCCTCTAATATGTAGATGACATCATTCTCACTGCATCATCTACCTCACTTCGTCGGTCTATTATGTCCCTTCTCGCAACATAATTTGCGATGAAGGATTTGAATCTTTTAAATTATTTTTTGGGAAGTGTTGTCACTCAATATGTTGGTGGTCTATTTCTAAGTCAAAAGAAATACGCTGAGGAGATCCTTGACAAAGCCGGTATGTCTTCCTACAAGCCATCACACACTCCCGTGTATACAAAAGCCAAATTGAGTACCACTGCAGGGACTCCATACAGTGATCCTACACACTACCGCAGTCTCGTAGGGGCCTTGCAGTATCTCACTTTCACGAGGCCTGATATCTCCTATGACGTTCACCAGTGTATTTACATATGCATGATCCCAAAGAGGAACATATGGGGGCTCTCAAAAAGGATTCTACGGCACATCAAGAGTACTATTCATTTTGGACTGCATTTGTATAAATCCTTCATTTCGACTCTCTCATCGTATACAAATGAGGATTGGGGTGGCTGCCCGGACACACGATGTCTACCTCAGGTTAATGTGTATTTTTGGGAGATAATCTGATTTCATGGTCATCCAAACGCCAGCCAACTTTGTCTCGGTCAAGCGTTGAGGCAGAATACAGGGAGGTGGCCAATGTGGTCGCTGAATCGTGTTGGCTCTGTAATCTTCTCTTAGAGCTCCATTGTCCGATTGAAAAGGCAATTGTTGTTTATTGTGATAATGTGAGTGTGATATACTTATCCGGTAATCCTGTTCAGCATCAACGCACCAAACATATTGAAATGGATATCTTATTCGTCTGAGAAAAGGTTGCCCGTGGACAAGTCTGTGTTCTCCATGTACCGTCCCGTTATCAAATTGTAGACATATTCACAAAAGGTCTTCCGCGCATACTTTTTGATGATTTCAGAGACAGTCTCAGTATACGAGAACCTCCCACTAAGACTGCGGGACTATAAGAATAATTATGGGGCAATTCCATAATTATCTTCAATCACCACTAATTAGAATATTGTGTAAATCAATTTGTAATTAGTTAGGATAATTAACATCTTAGATTTTAGGTAAACTTAGATTAGTACTACTTTGTAATATGTATATATTTGATATCATTGGAATGAAAGACTTAATTCTCCTACCGCCATTAGGGTTTTTTCATTAAGTGGTAATATGAAGGATTAAAATAATCTAACCTCCCTACATTAAGAACCATTTTGGTCATTTTCTCCTACAAACATCAATTCTAGCGATATGAAATTTCATATTTTGAATAATTAATTTCCCTATCTACAAGATAGCATAATACAAGAGTTGAATAATTTTTAGTACACAATTTGGCGGTGGATACTTCCTTTTAGCTGAACATGTCTACATATGTGACCAGACGCTCTAAAGTCTTTTTCGTAAGCGGCTGTCAAACAAATTGATGTCAAGACAATGAAAGTAATGAGAAGTACCAAGGAAGATATGAATAATAAGCGTCACTCTCTTTATTAATTAAGTGTAACCTAGTGACCTTACAGATTTGAGTTCGTCAAGAACTTCATCCGTCTTACAAAAAGAATACGTGACGACAAATAATTTGAAGAAAACAATAGTTTATATAGTAGTAAAACTCTAAGCCACTCACCGAATTGGAAATTACTTCAAGGAACTCTTTTGACTCTTTCCATGCAAGATTTCCTTTCCTTACGGGGGCTCTTATTACTAATTGCTCATAATTCTTTGCCACTTGCACTTCTCATTTTTGCTCCACCTGCAGCTTCCGAAGCCTTCTCTTTGGCCGCTTCATATTTATCCTTCAAGTGTTCATTCATTGTATTCTTGGCAGAGTTGTATGTTTCATGCGCCTTTGACTTGGCCCCCTCATATCCATCATAAGCTTTCTCTCTTGCGTCATTGGCTCTATCTGTAGCCATTCTTATGGTTTGATCTGCTTTACCAGAGGCAAAGTCATAGGCATCCGATGCTTTATCTTTCATAGTGTCTTTTGAATTACGAGCAATATTAGAAGCTGCATCCCCTGCTCGGTTCATCTTGTCAAATACAAATCCATAAGCATCTTTCCCGATTTCTTTGGCATCACTTGCTTTATCAGTAGCAAAACCATAGGTATCCGATGCTTTGGCCTTCACCGTGTCTTTTGAATTGCCAGCAATATCATAAGCCCCGTCCTTTGCTTGGTTCATCTTGTCAGATGCATATCTGTAAGCATCATACGCTTTGTCTTTCCCTATTTCTTTGGCATCACCTGCTTTATCTGTGGCATAAGCATAGGCATCGTTAGCTTTATCCTTAACCTTCTCTTTAGCTGCACCACCCATTTCGGAAGCGGCCTTTGCAGAATCATGCGCCTTCTCAGAGGCAAAATCTTTTGCTTCATAAGCTTTATGCTTTGCGCTTTTTTTGGCATCAGCGGCCATGTTTGAAGCAATGTTAGTGGCCCGACCTACCTTATCAGATGCGGAGGCATAAGCATCATGAGCTTTATCTTTGGCAAAAGCTTTGGCATCATAAGCCTTATGTTTAGCTCTTTCTTTGGCGTCAGCTGCCATGTCCGAAGCACTGTTAGTAGCTTGACTTGCCTTCTCAGATGCAGAGACAGAAGCATCGTGGGCCTTCTCTTTGGCAAAATCAGAAGCATCATAAGCCTTATGTTTGGCTCTTTCTTTTGCGTCGGACGCCATATCCGAAGCAACATTTGTGGCTCGACCTGCCTTATCAGATGCGGAAGCATAAGCATCATGTGCCTTCTGTTTGACAAAATCGGTAGCATCATAAGCTTTATGTTTGGCACTTTCTTTGGCGTCAGCCGCCATATCCGAAGCAACATTTGTGGCTCGACCTGCCTTATCAGATGCGGAAGCATAAGCATCATGTGCCTTCTCTTTGACAAAATCGGTAGCATCATAAGCCTTATGTTTGGCACTTTCTTTGGCGTCAGCCGCCATGTCCGAAGCAACGTCCGTGGCTTGACCTGCCTTATCAGATGCATAGGCATAAGCATCATGAGCCTTTTCTTTAGCAAAATTGGTTGCTGTGTTTGTGGCTTTTCCTGTTTTCTCCGATGCATAGGCATAAGCGTCATGCGCATTATCTTTTCCTCTTTCCTTGACATGACTAGCAGTATCTGCTGCTGTATCCATAGCTTGATTGGCTTTCTGGGACGCAAGATTTTTAGCATCACCGAATTTGTCAGATGCTACGTCAGCCATCTCCTTAGCCTTTTGAGAACCATACTTTTGGGTTCCTGCGAAGAACATTTGATTATTAACAGTTCTTTCAGTATACTAGCTAGTTGTCTCACACAGTTTCACTAAGCTAGAAGCTGAGGAAAATTTTACCATGGGCAGCAGAATTAATGGAATCTCTTGCATTTGATGCGCTATCCTTCGCTCTATCCGTTAATCGTTGGGCTTCATCTTTTGCATCGTCTTGGTACCTGAAAATGAGAGTAAATAAGTATCATACTTATTTAGATTAACATATGGTAGACTCGAACCTGCGACCAATTTAGTGTTGGGTGTGCAAACAAAGTCCCACATCAGAAAGTGAATTCTTGATTTCATCAATTTATTCATTCAATTCACAGTCACAAGGGGCCGGAAGGATTTCTAGTGGTTACCGGAGGATGGAAATAACAAAGCAGAAATTTGGAAATGAGCACGAAATGTCAATATATGAATTGTTCATTATTCGTTATTTCCGGGTCTTTTTGTTGCATTATGTCTAGCTTCAATCACACCAAAAGCGAAGGAATCGGAATATCCCTCGAAAAGGGAAGGGAACTTCACACCCCGAGGGAGGCGGGAAGCTACCGCTTCTAGAATGAAAGCTTCTCCTTGACTTTTTTAGAGCTTATCGCTAGAAAGAAAGGTGTAGTATTCTCTTAATGGTGTGCGGCCTTTTGAGAAAATCGTGCGGACTTGACCCAAATCGTACAATATCACACCATGTGAGAGTGTCTTGGGCTATTTTAGACCAACAACTAGTATCAGAGCCCTTGGTTCACGGGACGTGTATGAAGACGGCGGAGTATGGCGTGGGGCCCGGCTTAGTGCCTTTGCCCGTCTATTGTCAATAACTGGTGATGGGTTGTGGAACTTAGTTTGAGGGGATATTGTTGAGGTGTGCGAACAAAGTCCTACGTCGGAGGTGGAAAGGAAAAAAAACCTACACATAAGGGGTAGGATTATCTTAATGTTGTGAGGTCTTTTGAGAAAACCATGCGGGCTTGGCCCAAAGCGGACAATATCACATCATGTAATAGTGTCTTGGGCTATTTTAGCCCAATATTTAGAAATTATTGATAATTTTTCATTGTACCTAGTTGTAATTAAATATATTAAATATTTCATGAAAGAACTGATAGGTCACTGGAACAGAAGGAAATGTCCGATAATGAAACAAAAAAACTACTACAATATTCACTTGGTAAAACTGGTAGGTAACAAGTAACAATCATTGCCTATCCAGTTTAAATTAGTTTTCCAAACCTTCACCTAAAGCAGGTAGTTTTAATTGCATAATTAACACCTACACTAGTCTGATTAAAAAGGGAGAAATGAAAATTTTAAACTTGTTAATTAACTCCCTCGGATTCAAAACTTTTGATTTCTTCAAAAAACAGATTCTTTTAAAGAAATAGTACACATGTTTATCATGCAACGAAAAGGCCATTAATTACCTATTTCAATTTTACCATTTAAGGTTGACAATTGAGACGGTATTTGTTCGCACATATGCAGATCAAGGGTAATGATGAGAAGTGTTGAAAAGCAATTCTATATCCACAATGTTTTAGAGAGTAGTACCTTAGAAAATATCTATATGCATAATCGTGACCAACTCGCGCGCATCTAAACTAATTTTACGGATACGTGCCACCTCCCACCAGGTATCAGGTAATTGTGTCTCCGTCAAGGCTAGAACCGCTAGAACAGATGAGGATAAATCACCTAGCTAGTGTCTCTGATGGGATTTGAACTTGAAACAAGTACCAGGTAACTGTGTCTGCCAAGGTCAGGTAACACAACTAGAACAGATGAGAAGAAATTACCTAGCTGGTATCTCTGCTGGGATTTGAATACCTGGTAACTGTGTCTACCAAGGCCAGCTAACTGATGAGAAGAAATCACCTGGCTAGTGTCTCTGTTAGGATTTGAACTTGAGACAGTTACCAGGTAACTGTGTCTACCCAGGCCAGGTAACAACTAGAACACATGAGAAGAAATCACATAGTATAAGGTCTACTCCTTACTCAAGTTTCTAGTGAAGACGAAACAAAATTTGAGTGATTCCGTCTTCTATTAATTCTTTACCGCAAGGAGGGGGATGCCGAAGGCAGGGCTAATGACTGGAGTGAAGTCGTAACAAGGTAGCCGTACGGGAAGGTGCGGCTAGATCACCTCCTTTTCAGGGAGAGCTATTGTGATTTGAACTTGAGACATTATACATAGTACTACTTGAACTAGAGAGAATACATAATTACCCTAAAAGTTGTCCCCACAACTCAGTTTCACACTTTTAACTTTATGGGTGTTTTTAACCCCATTTCTTATTCGAAGTGAAATTAAAAAGCTAGAGGCTAACTTTTTAAGAAGGCATGTAATTTAACGTGCCTAGACAGCAGATATAAACTAGATTTGAACCACTCCCTACGGGGCACAAACTCGTCTCTGTGATAGTGTTCGATTGAACATAAAATTTAATTGGGAAGGAAGACCGTTAAAACTTATGTTCTAAATAAGTCATAATATTATCCCTCCGTTCCATTTTATAAGAAGTTTTTTGACTTGACACAAGTACCTTTGAATCTTGTAGTTTGAATCTTGTAGTCTAAAAGAAGACTAAAGATATAAATTTATTATAAAGTTAAATTATTAATAAATAAAAAAAATATTTTTTTTATACGGACTAAAAAGAAAATATGTTAATATAAATTGGGAACCGAGGGAAGAGGGAGTAGTAATATTTAATTATTTTTAAACAAGAAAGTATCACATGTAAAAAGGAGGATGACACATAAATTAAGACGGAAGGAGTAAGTAGGAATTGCTTACTGTGATAATTTGCCACCGACCCAATCAGCCCAAGAAGCGATTTTGTCTTTAGCATCGTCCATGGCTTCGGAAGCACTTTGCTTAGACTGTTGGGCTTTGTTAGTCACCTCTCCCCCCACCATATTCGCTTTCTGCTTTGCAATCTCCGCCGCTTCCTCTCCCCAACAGCAGCCCACACTTAACATCCCCGCCACCAACACTATAAACAACGCCGTCCTCTTCCCCATTTTTACTGAATACTGTTAAGAATGCTAGGAATTAGTATCACCAAATTTTCTGGTTCTTGGAATTACGAAAAGGATGAAGATATATATATATATATATAACAGTGTAAACATGTTGGAAGTTGAATAGAGCGGTTCTATAGAGGGGCAAAATAGCAACGTGGATGCAGGTGGAACGAGGTCTACTCTTTTACTGCCACGTAATAGAAATGGTTAAGACCAAGTCTTTACCGTTGAATATTTTTGGTTGGAAATTTTATTACATCTTTGCGGATTTTGCTCTCAAGTCTCAACCAGCGGACAACATTTGTTATTTTCTTCTCTTTCTTTTGTTTTATCAAATGTCTCAAAAAATAAATCATTTCAAGCTTAAATCTATCCACATAGATTGAAATATGCCTTTGAAGTTGTTACTACACTGTTTTATTAAAATCGAGTTGTAATTTAATTAACTTGAGGTAAAGATCAATGAATAATTAGGAGCTAGTACATTAAAAATCATCATAATAAACGACCAAAAAATAATTCATAGAAAAAATAGAGAGAATGTTCTCATTCTATGTTGTGTGGATAAAAAACATATTCGTTAGGATAATAAAATATCACTTAATTTGGAGCGGTAAATAATTCTTCTCATACCGTTGTAAATTTTCATTTTACCCCTGGCATTAGAGGTGCACTTTGAACTTCGATCCACTCCTATTTCTTTTGAACTGCGCAGTCATGTCCAACCCAAATGATTGTCATCTTGGTCGGGCAATTCGCACGATTGTCTCTATTTTAGGGTGTTGTTTAATTTTTGCTCCTCATATTGATAGTTTTTAATTTTTGTTCTTTGCATAAAAAATGATCAAAAATATCATTGTGGTTGTGAGTTTGAATCTCAGCAGAGTCAAAAAGAAAATAATTCGCAAAATAATATTTTATTAGAAAATATGCATATTCGGCCAATATAGAAATTATGTCTTAAGGGGCATAGCTTCTATATAATTATATTTTCGAAAGTACCTCTGAGGTTGTGGGTTCAAATTCCAACAGAGTCAAAAAGGATAAAAAATCGCAATGCAAGATTTCATAGAAATTATGTCTATTCAGCCAAAGTTGTATAGAGATTATGCCTTAAGGGGTATAGTTTTTATGTAATTATGCATGAAGGTAAAGTTTCGTTGAAAAATTAAAATTATGTCTTGTCCAGCTAGTTACATAGCAACTATGCCGCAAGGGGCATAGTCTCTATATAACTTTGTCCGAATAGGTATAATTTCTATAAAATTTTTGCCTTGTAATTTTTTTTTGTCTCTGCTGGGATTCGAACCCAGAATTTCTAATTTAGTAGATTCATGAATAAAAGGTACTTTGGCCCATAAATTTAGAAGTAGGGATAAAAATTAAAATCAAGGGAATCCACACATTTTTTTGTCTTGGGTCTAGCTAATTATTCTTTCTTGATGACCGAGGTGACAACTTGTTCGATTAGGCAACTAAGATCGGTCTTTCGAAGGCCCAAATTCTGTTACGGCAAATAGATTTTAGGGATTTTTGCATAGTATATTCGTCCATTAAAATAATAGCTGATAAATTTATATTTTTTACATATTCATATATATAGTCAAACTTTTCTATAATGATAATGTTTGTCCAAAAATTTCATGACTGTTATAGTGAAGTGTTGTTATATTGATATTTAATATTTAGATCTCATTTAGTTGTTATTAACAAAAATACGTAAATAATTATTTTTCTATATTTTTTATTTGATAAATGAAAAAAATATACTTGTTAATTTTAAAGCCTCAATAGATTTTCATATCACATTAATTAAAATTTTGAAAGACTAATAAATTACTAATGAATCCATAATTAGTTGTACCATACCGATAAATAATTAAAATCTAAGGAACATATGCATTTAAAATTAATTGAGTTTTAAATATTACAAATTTGACGTAAGAATTCTACAAGTGTTGGTTGTTTCGTAAATTTCGGTCTCTTAGTGATAATATAGAGCTTGAATTGACGAAGAATTTTATCGAAAATAACTCCCTTGAAAGTTGTCTAAGTGCTTAACATAAATAATTTATTATTTTATTTTTATACATAATATATTTCTTATAAAGTATTATTACACAATATTTGAGTATGGTTGTTATAGAGAGGTAATTTTACAAAGAGTGTACCTCTATAATGAATGTCACTACTGTTATAAGTAGAATGTTGTTATAGAGAAGTAAAATATAACATGAAAAATCGGTTCCGGAGAGAATCAGGCCGTTATAGTGAAATATCGTTGTAACAAATGACAATTATAGAGAGGTTTGACTATATATATATATATATATATATATATATATATTTGGATAGAAAAAATATAATTTATTTTTTTTCGACCGGATAAACGTGTAACTTGTCCTAAATCCGAACCGGGTTGATCCAAGATTGAACTTGATTGGATTGAAAGTTGAATCTTTAAATTCTTATCACTTAGCTCACTACATTTTTGAATTACAGGTTCACAATTTAATATTTCTTGAAATGTTAATAATTTTTTACATATATATCAAAGCTTTGTTTAAGAATTGTGTTTAATTGAATCCGTGGAATTCATATTTTATCTACCTTCGGAGGCGTTTCACTAAGACGTTCATCATCTACTATATAGACATGAAAAAAACTGACCTTTATACAGGATTCAGATGAACCCCTTAATTCCGCCCCTCTCTATCATACGAATGTCTTAATGATCAAATTGTTTAGGAAGTTTTGCTAGTCATATAGGGCAATATCGAGCATGAAACCCACATAACACAGCTCATTTAGAACATAACATGGACGTCATGGAGTATTCTCTTTTGAACCTTTATTTTAATTTGAACCCTCATCACAACCTTTCCCTCTCAGCGGCACCATCAGCTGGAGCATGCATATTCTATTAGCAATTGAAAATTCTCCACTTATTTCCAGTTCCCACAAATATGTGTATTTAGATGTTTCAATTTCTTAATTAATCGTCCATTTCAGTGTTCAATTAATTAAGATGAAAATTGTGGGGATTATTGTCTTGTGATGAGACATTTTGGCATTACATCACGCATCATATCTTTACTAAGCGTTCATAAAATATGATATGTTTTTTAATTAATTCAAAAGGATATTAGGCTTATACAATGGTAACACATCCAGCTATTTAGCCAGAAGAAGAAGTAATAGTGTATACATCTTGAGAGAGTAATATTTCTTTGCGTAATTCGTCCACATACGTTGGATATCATTTGACTTGACTGGTATTATACCTCGTACGCCTGCATAAAAAGAAGCTTTGATAAATTACTTTGAACAACACAAAAAAAAACGATCGAGGAGCAAAAAAGAAAAAAGAATGTACTAGATTCTGTTGGGATTTTACAAGGATTGCAAGAAACGGAAATTACAAGTAACTGCTTAAGTAAGAATTGAAATTACAATTCAACTAGAAAGCTGGAAATTACAATATAACAATGAAACCAAAATTACAATTTTTGTTGAACAAGAAGACCGGAAACTGCTTTGATTTTGCTGAGTCGAGTGTGGCACTCTGTCCTTAAGACAATATTGCCCCGTATGTATCCTTTATACGTTCCGGACAATTCGTCTCCCAAGATAAATAAAGAATGGAACTATTGAGCAAAGGAAACTCAAAAGCTACCGTGAAGAATATTGAATAACGAAATGATGCTTGGAAGATTAGGAAGAAACTGCTTTGCTTTACTTTCTGCTTTGTGTAAATTCGTGTATGTCTAGTGTCCTCAACAATGGTGTAAGGGGTGTTTATATAGGAGGAAGAGGGGCTGTTGGACTGCCTCCATAACAGCCATTATTGGCCAAATAATGACCATTATGGAGGTAGTAAAGCCACCAAATAAATGGAGAAAATGGCCAACGGATTGGCCATTAGTGGAGGTGTAATTCAGCCAAAATTCAGGGATCAAACTGCACATCTGAAAGAATTCTGGTCCAAACTGCACATCTGAAACTTCTGGGATCAAACTGTACTTCTGACAAAGTTTTCTGGCCCAAAAAGATAATATCAGAAGGTCTGAGTGGGCCGTGGCCCGTGGAACCGAACGGACGGGCGGCGGGCGCACAAGGCGTGTGGTCTTTCCTTGAACCAAGCACATCTAGGTCCTCCCTCCTTTAAACACATGGGATACCCCTTGGGGTCCCAAACCCCAAACACATTTCGAGTCTTATATACACAACAATTCTTTCTTCCTCTACCGATGAGGGAGAATTGAACACAACACCACACTTTCCATGCTTCAAACACCTCACTTCGTGAACCAATATCTCTTTCATTTCTCAATGAAATTTGACGATTCTTGGCCCTACGGTTATCTACGTACTTAGTACATCATGCATGTGTGAAGAACCGGATTCTCCAACATACGTAACACTAGTGTTTAAGCCGTTAAAGTTGGTCGGTCGCAACTCCCGCCAAAGGCTAATTTCCAACAGATTCAAAGTTGAAAGTTTGACGCATCTCATGAATATACAGTTGATACATTAAATTAAAGTAATACTGCCACTACATGACTTGATATTATTAAAAAAAACGCTAAAGGTCCATGTCAAGACAAACTTTATGCTAGTTTTAGAATCAGAAATTAAAGATTTCAAAATAAGGAATAAATTATTGAGTTAGATAATGGTTGGGTACGGAGTATCTAAGTGGAGACAAAGGAAGTCTCTCAACTCCTACCTGTATCTAGAAAGTATTGGACCTTCGGAATTTTATCTATTAAAGGTTAAGGGGATTAGATCTCATGTGGGCTCAAACAGGATAAGAAGTTGAATGGAATGCGCATGGCCATGCATTACCTTTATAGTACAATATAAATATTAAAAAAATACTAACCATAAGTAGTTTAATGATCAGAAGAAATTTTGGATTATTTACTAATGAAGTTATTTTAATAAATCAACTGGTTTATGCATTTGATTATAGAATGGCGTATTCCACCTAATTATATGTATATATATTAAATATTAATTTATCTCACATATGTACCCATAGTTCGAGTCAGAAAATTACGTGATTGTTACCTGCATTTGGTTTGTTGATTATCTTAACGAGACTTTCCACCAGACTTGTATTTTGGGAATGGAACTTCACCAGACTCAATGTGCCTGAGATCCTCAATAAGGATAGCATAGTGTTGTTTAACTTCTTCAACTGATTTTCCACCGACGTATCTAGCAATGTTTTCCCAACGATCAGGTGTGTCGTTATCATAGACAGCAAGTGCCTGCTCAAATTTCTTGTTTTCTCTTGGGGTCCAAGCAGTGAGTGAATTTGATGCCATTGTTTGATATTTAAACTATACTCTTCTGATTAATAACAAAATGCAGATACAGAAGAAATGATGAATAGCTAACTGAAATTACAAATTTTGGATACTGGGAATGAAGTGGAAGTGAAGGTAGTTGCTGAAGTGAGTGAGGTTTGTTATTGAGAAGTTGTTGAGGTGAGCTCTTTATAATAGTTAGGAAAAGATGGGTGGGGTCTGCTAGTTGGGGAATAGTATATAAATTTTTGCAAATGGAAGAATCATGAGTGACTCGTCCCTTTAGAAGCCACAAGTAGAACAAATTAAATGGTGGAGGAGGAGAATCAGTTATATATCAAGGACATCATGTTGTAATTTATTCATGCTCTCTTGGTGTATAACATTTGTACTGGAATATTATTTAACATTGATAGGACTCATGAACTAGGGAATCAATAAAGGGGGGAAGAAAATAAACTAGGGTAATTTTAGGTGAAATGGATTGTTCGTTTATAGGCTTATTCCTGTCCGTACTATTACATTTGAAGGAAATATTCCATAATTTCTTCTTATATACAAGTGTATAAGCCTCATTTAGGCTACAATTATGATAGAATATCCTAATAATATACTAATGATATTTACACCTAAATATAAATTATTTACATGAATTATGGAATAATTAAAGATTATTGTAATAATCTATCATTCCCCCGCAGTCTTAGCGGGAGGTTCCCGTACACTGAGACTGTCCCTGAAATCATTAAAGAGTATCCACGGAAGATCTTTTGTGAATACATTGGCAATCTGATAGCGAGTTGGGACATGGAGAACACGGACTTGTCCACGGGCAACCTTTTTCATGGACAAATAAAATATTCATCTCGATATGTTTAGTGCGTTGATGTTTTACTTGGTTCCCTGATAGATATATCGCACTCATATTATCACAATAAACCATGATTGCCTTTTTTATCGGACAATGGAGCTCCAATAGCAGATTACGGAGCCAACATGATTTAGAGACAACATTCGCAACCCCTCTATATTCTCCGAGGAATACACAATAACCAGAGGTGGAGCGTCTGATATCCGGGCATCCACCCCAATCAACATCGGTATAAGACGTTAGATCGGAGATGGCTGACTTGTACAGATGTAAGCCAAAATTAAGAGTATCCTGAATATATTGCAGTATTCGTTTGAGAGCACTCATATGTTCCTCCTTCGGGTCATGCATATGTAAACATACATGTTAAACAACATATGAGATATTCGGTCTCGTAAATATGAGATACTGCAATGCCCCTGCTAAACTACGATAATGTATCGGATCATTGTAGGGAGACCCTGAAGAGTTACTCAACTTAGCCTTGGTATCCATCGATGTTGGTGACGGCTTACATGAAGACATGTTGGCTCTGTCAATTATCTCCTCAACATACTTTCTTTGGGAAAGAAATAGACCACCTGCATATTGAGTTATAGCAATGCCCAAAAAATAGTTCAAATGACCCAAATCCTTTATAGCAAATTCAGATGCAAGCAGGGAAATTATGGAGTGGCGAAGAGAGACAGATGACGTTGTGATGATGATGTCATCCATATATAGAATAAGGTATGCCATGTCATTCCCTTTCTGATAAATGAACAAAGACTGATCGGCTTTGCTATGTGAGAATCCCAGTGTTGAAACGAATCCAGCAAACCTGTTATACCATGCTCGGGGTGCTTGTTTCAGACCATATAAAGATTTTTTCAACAAGCAAACATAATCTGGATGAATAGGATCTCGGAACCCTAACGGTTGGTGCATGTAAACTGTTTCATGTAGGTGATCATGTAGAAACGCATTCTTGACATCCAACTGGTGAATGGACCATGATTTTGATAGAGCCAGGCTGAGAACTGTCCGGATGGTTGCTGGTTTAACTACTGGGCTAAATGTTTCATCACAATCTACTCCAACCTGTTGAGACCTGCCATCACCAACAAGACGAGCTTTGTGACTTTCAAATGAACCATCAGATTTCTTTTTATGACAAAAAATCCACATAGAGCGTATTATGTTCACATTAGAAGGACGGGGCACCAACTCCCACGTCTTATTTTTAATAAGAACATCAATTTCATCTAACATGACAGTTTTCCGATTCGGGTCAGATAGGGCAGCTTTTGGATTTTTTGGAATCGGTGATGGTTGGACCGAGGATGTTAGATTAAAATGATGCTTGGGCCAAAAATTCCCGTGCATGGCACGGGTTTCAATGGATCGAGGTGAGGCTGTGGATTTTCGGGAACTACATTGTGCCGAGAGGGACTGCTCTGATGGGCTTAAGGCAGTTGCCATGTTGTCCGGGTTGGTGAATAGGTGGAGGGAGCAGTGCTGCTCATTTGGGCCAAAGGATATCGGGATACTGATTGGGCCGAGACTGATGATGAGGGAGCAATGGTCTCCCTTAATTGGACTGGCCTAGTCCGGTTTGATGGATGGATCTATGAAAAATATGGCCTCATTTAGGCTGGTCCAGTCCAGTTCGATGGCTGGACCGATGGTAATGAAGAGGGAGTAGTGGTCCCCCTAGTTTGGGCTTGTGGATATGGGTTGTTTAAATGGTATCTCAATATTGAATGTAGCTCATTGTCCAAAAAATCATATGAAGACGTGTGAGAGTTAGCAAACGGGAATGTGAACATATCGAAAACAATGTGATGAGAGATGATAATTTTCTCATTAGACATATCATAACACTTATAGTCACTATAATTTTGTGGGTATCCCAAAAATACCACGAAGTGGAACGGGCCTGAAGTTTATTTATGATTGCGGAGGGAAATAATGGATAGCACAAAAACCCGAAAACCCTCAAATGTGTGTAAGAAGGAATACGTTGGCACATATTTTGTGTGGGTGATAGGTTTGAGAGTAGCTTGCTAGGGAGAATGTTTAACATATATGTGGTCATTTGAAGAGCATGATGCCAAAATGATGGTGGTATGGACGAATGCGCAAGAAGTGTGCGAATTAAATTGTTGATTGTTCATATTTTTCTTTCGGCTTTTCCATTTTGAGGAGAAGTATGTGGACACGTGAGACGAAATGACATACCATATTTGTGACAAAATTCTTTAAATTGGTCATTTATGAATTCCTCCCGTTGTCACATTGAAAATATTTAACGGACTTCTCAAATTGGGTTTGGATGAAAGCACTAAATTCTTTGAAAATAGTGTGGACTTGTGATTTTTTCCAATGGGAAATGTCCATTGAAAATTAGAGTAATCATCTAAAATAAGCATATAATACTTATGACATGCCGAACATAAAACCGGAGATGTCCACAAATCATTATGCATGATATCAAATGGTATAATAGTGTTTGAAGTAGATAAAGAAAAAGGAAATTTAACATGCTTCCCAAAAACGCAAGACTGACAAACATGGGAATCCAAAGATTGTTTACAATCAATAAACTTATTTTTTCTAAGAGAATTGAACACCGGTGCTCTCGGGTGTCCCAAACGGTTATGTCATAAAATAGGAGAAAGAGTAGCAAAGGTTGATGGAGTGGTGACTTGGTTGTTGGTGGTAGCGGTGATGTGATACAAATCCACAGTGTTATTACATCTCATTAGTGGCATCCCTGTCTGAAAATCTTTCACATAAAATCCAAACATATTAAAATTAACAGAAACATTGTTGTCAGTGGTGAAACGACCCACAAATATCAAGTTTTTAATAAGTTTGGGTGCATGTAGGACATTCTTTAAATATAAAGAATATCCTACATGGGAAGAGGTTTAGTTGACCAATACCACGAATTGGAATTTTTTGCCAACTGCCAACCATAATATTTTTATTACTGTTCATATTAAAATAAGACGAGAGAGGACATTGAGATGCCATCATGTGTGAGGTTGCCCTCGTGTCCATATACCATGAGTCATCGGGAACATTGAGAGTCATATTGTTCATGGCTTGCTCGATGTCCGTGGGAGCATAACTCGAAGACGATGGTCCATGAGCATAACTCAAAGACAATGGTTCTCTAGGACACCAGGTTGCCTGTTTGGAGTGTTGGGCCTGGCCCACTGGGCCGTCGGGTATGGGTAGAGAGGCGCCCACTGCTGCGGGTTCCAGCCCCAAGGCGGGAACTGGCCCCACTGCCCGCTGCCACCAAACTGTTGCAGCTGCCAATGGGGACGGTTGTGCCCCTTCTGCCCGTGGTTGCCTCCTCCGACGATATTTCTCCCGCCGCCACGACCTTACCCCTTTCCACCATTATTTTTTCCTTTGTTGTTGTTGCAATTTTGACCCCGTTTTGGTCTATTGTTGGTGCGATTTGAAGCACTGCCCGAACCATAATTTTGAGGGCCAAAATCATCCGCAGACGGTTTGGTGGAAATGAAGGTGGTGCTGGCATTGTTTGCCGACGTCGCCGCATGTATTAATTTCTAGGTTTCTTCAAGAATCAACCTCGAACGAGCCTCATAAAATGATGGTAATGGGTTACTTTGTTTAATGAACATAGCAGCTCAATCATATTGTTCATTCAAACCCTCAATTAATTGGAGAACCAACCTTTGATTTGTCATCGATGCACCAACGTTGGATAGTTAATCGGCAAGCATTTTTAATTCTTGACAATATGTGGAGACGTTTGTAAATTCATCCAATTTGACATTGGTGAATTGGTTTTCAAGATATACCGTCCGAGAAATCTTATTATCTTGAAAAAAAAATTGCAAACGCTCCCATGCTTGTTAAGCCGTAGAGTCCAGTTCTAAAATGGTGTGCAAAAGGTCATTAGATATGGTGCCCTAAATCCATTAAAGGACTATAGAATCCAAGCGAGACCATAAAGTCTTGTCAATATTGGTGTCCTCCGATTGAAACTTAGGAGGAAGAATATGGTCGATAACTTGATATGCGCGGCAATGAATTTTGAATAACTCTGCCCAAGAGGAATATTTCCCTTTTTACATCTCAAGTATTATCGGAATGAAGTTCTTGACGTTATTTACGGCAAGAGCGGGATGAAATTTGTGATGGTCGGCCATTGTCTTAGAGAAAAGAGGGAAAAAAGAAAAAAAGACAAGGAAAAAAATTAGGGTTTGATCGAGTAGAGGGTGGGGTGCGGCGGAACTAGGGTTCCGTCAAGAGTCGGTCGCCGGAGAGAGGAAGAAAAAATTAGGGTTGGGCTAGGGTTAATTTCTGGCTCTTGATAACACGAAGGAAATATTTCCGGTAATGATTTTATTCCGTAATGTCTTCTTAAATACAAGTGTACAAGCCTCAATTTAGGCTACAATTATGGTAGAATATCCTAATAAAAACTAATGATATTTAGACCTAAATATAAATTATTTACATTGATTGTGGATGAAAGAAATAATCCCCTTGATTATTTTCATTGATTGAATAGCTATATATACAAGTTACATATTTTCATAATAGGAAAATCCTTTTCCTATTCTACTTCTAAATTCTTATTCTACCATAATTCTAACTATACAATTATGGTAGGTGTATAACACTAATTAAGGTATCCTTTTCATTACAATATACTACAAATATATATACCATAAATACACTTATCCTGTTGTTACTTGAATCGCAGCGGTCGAGAGGCCCACCGCCTCGCCCAAGATCGGGCGATCCCCTTTGCCGATCATGCATGATGAGCCTGCTGGATCGCCGCTGGCCATCGCCCATCGCTGGGCTGCCCATCGCTTTGTCTGCTTGTATACATGTGATATATAATATTGTATATTCAGTGTATATCAGTGTTTATTACCTTTGTTTAACACACCTTGATCATAGCGGGCGGTTTTCGAACGCTGAGACTGTCCCTAAAATCTTCAAAGAGAACCGCTGGGAGACCCTTTGTAAAGATGTCAGCAATTTGATAACGAGACGGGACATGGCATACGCGAATGTGACCCTTTGCAACCTTTTCAGGGACAAAGTGAATGTCCATTTCGATATGCTTAGTGCGTTGGTGTTGAACAGGGTTACCGGAAAGGTAGATGGCACTAATGTTATAGCAATATACCAAGATTGCCTTCTGAATGGGACAATTAATCTCCAAAAGCAGATTACGTAGCCAACATGATTCGGAAACCACATTTGCAACCCCTCGGTATTCTGCCTCTGCACTTGAGCGTGATAGAGTTGCCTGACGCTTTGCCGACCAGGAGACCAAGTTGTTGCCGAGGAACATACAAGAGCGTCGACCGATGCGGTGTCGGGACAACCACCCCAATCAGCATCCGTGTAAGAGACAAGTGTGGATGTAGACGAAGGATATAAGTGCAACCCATAGTCCAGTGTCCCCTGAAGATACCGAATGATGCGTTTGATTGCATTCATGTGCTCAACCCTGGGATCATGCATGAATAAACACAACTGCTGAACCGCATATGTAATATCCGGTCTGGTAAAGGTAAGATACCGGAGGGCCCCTGCAAGACTGCGATAGCGGTCGGGTCCTCGTATGGTGCACCTGCTGCGACACTCAGCTTTGGGTTTGCATCAACCGGTGTGGAAGTGGACTTACAAGATGACATCTCAGCCCTCTCGATGATCTCAGCAGCATACTTCCGTTGAGACAGAAACAAGCCATCTGAATGACGCTTGATGGCAATCCCCAAAAAATAACTCAACGGCCCTAATTAAGGTATAACACTAATTAAGGTATCCTTTTCATTACAATATACTACAAATATATATATATACCATATATACACTTATCCTATTGTTACTTGAATCGCAAAGGGGTCGAGAGGCCCATCGCCGCCCAAGATCGCCGGACGATCGCTTTCGATCATGCATGATGGGCTCGGATCGCCGCCGGGCCATCGCCCATCGCCGCTGGGCTGCCCACTGCTTTGTTGCTGCTTGTATATTCAGTGTATATCTCAGGTATATTACCTTTGTTTAACAGTGGAATAATCAAAGATTATTTCCATAATCTATCAATATTCACCAAAACTTTATGATCGAAGTTTCTCTTATACTTAGTTAGCTTGTTTCTACTGAGACGTTCCTAATTGGCAGTTATATTCTAGAGTAAAAGAGATTCATGGGTCTGTGGCAGGCTGATCAAAGCTTATGTAGTGCCTGAAACTAGAAGAGATTCTAAGTCGATGATCGGGGGGTTACATTTTTCCATGTAACAATTTTATTTCTTGTTAAAATTGTTTGGTAGTGACTCTTAAATGGAATCATCAGGGTGACTGCTCTTTCCCTTAAAATACTCGTTTGCTTTAACAGGGCATAGCATCCAATTCTGCTTAAAAGAAGTTAGAATCGTGATTTTTCATTGTTGGATTTAATGGATTATTTATAAACTAGTTTACATTAGGTCGCGGGTTCGAGCCGTGGAAGCAGCCACTAATGCTTGCGTTAGGGTAGGTTGTCTACCTCACACATCTTGGGGTGCGGCTCTTTCCCGGACCCCGCTAACACGGAATGTTTTCTGCACCAGACTGTCATTTATACACTAATTTACACCCATCGCACATTACTTTTGTCGGATCACATGATTAAACAACATCTATTTACATGGCATTACAAATCTGCTGCTTGAGCAATTTTTGCCATTTCAATATCTGTTACATACAGAACGGACAATAGGTCTTTTGTCTTGTGAATATGAATTTATTTTCTCTGAGTATACCTTTAATTGTTGATGGGTACATGGCTAATCTATGTGGTTAATGTTTCTGTTAGCTAGACCATCTTTTCTCATTTAGAAGAGATATGAGCTTCAAGATTTTATCTTTTTGTGTGCTTTGCAGCTCTAATATCTCCTAGAAAACCAATGGAAAAGTCTAACTATGTATCCTAATTATAAACTGTTATGCAATCAATTGGTTAAGCGTATGACATGCTTGAACCTTGGTTGGAATTTCCAACTTGGTATATGTTGAAGCAGACAAACAGTATTCCCTGTGTTTCCATTAGGAACACAATGGCAAAAATTAATGCCCTACTCTTCTTTCTTCATCTCAGGCAAAAAATTTCGTGTTTTTAAGCCTAAGCTGCTGAACACCCAAATATACTTATTATATTCCCTAATTAACCAGAATTTTCCCCTTGTATGTGCTTGATAAAAGAGAAATATTTGCAAAGCAGCCTCTTTTTTTTTTTTGGTCAATCAAAGCAAAGCAGCCTCTTGTCCTGGCTCATTTATCATAAGATTTAAGAACAAAAGCTACATGAGAAACAGAAATGATTGAACAATAACCTTGTTGAGAGGACCTCAAGGAAAAGAAAGGAATTGTGGTCCTATACTCCTACTGTAGGTGGTTTAATTAAGGTTTGATGAACCAAACTAGTTCTTCTTATTACTTCAATTATGTTGCATATTTGGAGAGCTCGTAATAGAAATTTGATTGAAAATAAATGTCTCCCTGCTGAACTTATATGCACTTAGATAACAGATTATGCTCGAGAAATTGATAAGTATTTCCTAATCAAACTCCTACTTCTAAACAAGTTAAATTAATAATTTGGTCTCCCCTTGTGAAGGACAGATAAAACTGAACATGGATGGTAGTGTGAAGACGTAATCCGGAGATGTTTCTTTTGGAGGGATCTTTAGAGATTATCCGTTAAAGTGGTTGTTGGGATACTCAGGTAAGATAAAATCTACTACAAACTTACTTCAGAATTGTGGAGCATCAAGCAAGGATTGAATGTCGCAAACCAAATGGATTATGAAGCAATACAAGTGGAAACAAACTGCTTAATGGTTGTCGAGCTTATCAATGAAGAGAACGTTCAAGATCATCCACTTAGACCTATTATTGAAGATTGTAGATATTTATTGAAGGCCGACAACGCTACGATTAAACATGTACGAAGGGAGGCAAATCAGTGTATCGAGATTTTAATAAATGATGAACACAACCATAAAGAAGCTTTGACACTCTTGAGTAATGCATTTAAAGAATTGGAGTTTATTTAAGTGGGGTGGCATATAAATATTTTTAAGTTTTCTATTTAGTCTTCTTTTTCCATTATACCAAAAAGCTAAAACAAGGGGCACCTGATTTTGTGTCTTCTTCATAAAGGATAGGTATACGCAGTAAATCTTGAACCCGTAAATTTTTGAGTTGCAAAGTGAAAACTCTACCACATTCCATCTAATTCACTAAATTCACCTCTGCTTACTAAAAGAACATAGGAAAAGAGGATAACAAATACTAGTAGATGTGCCTATACTTAAATTAGTGGATGTAACCGTGGAACAGGTTTGGATAGTATCGAATGTGGATTTACATTTTGGTCGTAAAAATAAAGGCAGGAAAAATCAATGCACGCTAACTATTTTGTTTCTGACTTACTTTTATTACTTGTAGTACATAATGATTGCTGAAAGGCCTCGGATTGATATAAATTGAAAGTAATGGATCGGTCAGAATATGAGAATCTTGACTACTCTTATGTGGAATTGTACAATATAGTCCATAATTCATCAAGTAATAATTTTATTTTGGGGAAAGTAGTGATATTTGTCGTTACATTATGTAACATGTGAATAGTATTTCTTCAGCTTGTGGTTGGATACTTTGGTTTTTTTTCTGCAAGTTGATGCAATATCTTAGCAAGCTTGTGGTACCTCATATATCTATTAAGCATATTTGCCAAATGGGTCATGTCCTTTTTGTTAGTGGAGCCAAGTCTTGGAACCATCAACTTGTATCTGGATTCTGGATCTAAGGAGAAAGAATGTTTTGAAAAGTTTATTTTGATTCACTCAGATTATAATTTTCCTGCTTACTACTATTACTATCTCTGTTTAGTAGTCAATAGATTCGATTTCAGTTTGTTCATGTTCTTAATTGCGAGAAATATTATTTTGTAAGTCACATAATCAATACTACTTATGTGAGGCTATCTCCTTAGTTGATAAGTGGACACTTGCTTGTTTTAAGCACAAAAAAAAAGTAATATTAAATTTAATATTTTTCCTTCCTTAATTAAAATGCTTTGCTAGAAACATAAAAAAAAACTAAAAATATATCTAAAATATTTGCAAATTTAATTATGGTAACAAAAAATTTCATTAGGTACAATTTTAATTGCAATGTTTTAGAACCTTTGCTTTCACTATTTTCTATTGAAATTTCAAAATAGATTATTTCTTTGAAATTTAATCATTTGATCAAATATTCAATTGTCAAATATGAACAATCATTGTAGACACTAAAATCTATTTATATGTTTATAAACTAGTGTTGGTTCGTGATCATGCAAATGTCCTTATTTATAACATTATTTAATTAAAAACCATACATCCATTTAACATTTATAAAATAAATAAATAAATAAATAAATAAACAACTAGAGTTTAATTTAATAATAGAAATTCGCACGTATAATATTACCTAGGTGGTTATTTTAAAAAAAGATAGAAGATCAATAATATCTAAGACCAAATTTTGGGAAATTAACTTGATTATTTTTAGATTTTTTTACTCCATTATATAATAGATATTGATGATTACATAGTAAGAAAATAATATAAAAAGAGCAATATTGTAGCTACCATTCTCTAGTAGCCGTTTTGGGAGATATTTTAAATTTTTTATTTCTTTTCTTTTTTGTTTATAGCTTAAAAAATTAATTAAGGGAATGTTGACTTTAAACACATTGCCTTTTTTGTTTGTGCTAAAAACAAGTATCCACTTGTTAACTAAAGAGATAGCCTCGCATAAATAATATTGATTGTGTGACTCAGAAAATAGAATTTCTCATTAATTGCCACTTCTATAGTCAATAAGTCCAGTATTAGCATCAAAGAGCAAAGTCTATTGCTTCCGATCCCTTCCTCACCTCTGCCAAACATATATAGTTACATTTACGTCCGCACTGTTGTATTATACTCCTTTCATCCGTGAAACACTTTTCTTTTTATTTTATTTCAAAAAGAAAATCTAGAATTAAAAATAAATTAATTTTAAAATTTTCTTTTTACCCTTAATGAAATGATTTATAGCTACAGAAATGTCTAAGGTTTGTTTTACACCACAAATTTTAAATGTTTTCTTTTTTTTTCTTAAACTTTGTGACTAGTCAAATGGTGTCACATGAATTGAGACAGAGAATACTACCCAAGAGCAAATTTATCATTGAAGTTACGGATTTAACAAAATCAATAGATTTAACCTATTTGTATGAATAACTTATTTAGAATTCAATAAATAAAATAAAATTATAAGTTTAAAATCTATAAACTTAAATCTTAAATTCGCGTAATCATGATAGGCAGACTATAGAAACCAAACACTTTGACCCATATTGAATGTTAAGCTTCTTATTGAGGGAAAGTCTATCAAACCCATATGAATTTGGATTTAACTTATAGTATATACTAACATATAATTTACACAATTTGTATTTTAACATGTTCTGGAGGCAATTCATACCTTCGTTTCTAGCAAATTATTATTTATTAACGGTTAATTACTGATTATCTTTTAAGTAGCTTAATAATTTAAAAAATTATCCACGCTGTTAATATGTATAGAAGTAAACTCGATATTGAAGTATTACAATTAGCACTGTCTGGGGGAAGGGGGTAACTATGTCTATAGTGGGAGTGTAATCATAAGATGAGAGAGACTTGGGTAAATGCCGATGGATATTCTGCTATGAGTGGTGGTCCTTCAGATTCAATTTATAAAGGTAATATTTGGATTCCTTATCATGCTGTATTACCACTGGCCAAATAAAAGTTTCATTTTTAGATCGTTCTTTGGTAGTATGCATTTTATCACAATGAGGTGCTTGCTAGTGGACCTAAGATTTTCCAAGACCAACTTGTTTTCCTATAGTTAATTATTTCTAAAATATAAGTGTGTGAAGCATCCCATTATTTTATTACTCCTAAGAAAAAGTGGGGAAAATAATTGTGTTAAATTAAAGGGAATTAATCCTATATCCCTATTCTACAATAAAAAAAAAAGCCCACACATCCAATAATCTCTCCCTCGAATTAAATTTCAGGTGGCCTATCACCAGGATCAACGAGTCTTCCCCTTAAACTAAGTTCTATATGGCTCATTACCATAATTCACGGGTCAATTTTCAGAATTCACCGTGTGTCATTCATTGTGTGTCATCCACATCATCTGAATATTTTATGGCAATCGAAAACCCACAACTAGCTTCTTTCTGTGTGTGTCTCTAAGCTCGCTAGGAGAAGCAAACCGAGCCCCACAACATCATCTGCCTTCATCATACTCGTCCCGCTAAATCTGCGTTATGATATCAGTTGTTGTGTTAAATCAGCCCAAAGATATTCTTAAGCGTAACTTACAGGAATAACTAATTTTTAAGGGTTGTTAACAATTAGTAGCTACCTTTTATCAATTTACAATTCGTAGCTAGTTATGGCAATTCATTGTATTTGAGTGTATTTGAATATACGGTTCAGTTGTATCCAACCTTATCTGATGTCACGTGTATTTGACTGTATTTGAATACATGTAACCTCAGTCAAACAACACATATCGTCAAATACATCTAGTTTGCCCAAAATACAATTAGTCAAATACATTAAACTTATATTTACACTCAAAAAATGACGAAAAACACTCAATACACTAATTTGAGACACAAGAAGGAGAAGAAGACATGGATTCCGATTAAATCTTCAGTCAAATATAAAAAAAATACACTTAAAATGACGAATACACTCAAATATGATTTACAAGAAGGAGAAGAAGCCATGCATTTTGGTCCAATCTCCTGTCAAATACCAAAAATACATTAAAAAGAATGACGAATATACTCAGATCTGAGATCACATGTTTGTTACACAAAGATCTCATGTTGTTACAAATGGACCGCAAATAAAGACCCCAAATCTGACTAAACATTCGGCCCCAATTTCAATTGCATTTCGGTGGCGAAGTTAACGCCACCACCTCTGGACAGCGAGTTTCCGGCAAAATCGAACTGTAAGCTCCTGAATCCTCCAACGATGGCAAACCGTAGAGAATGGCACAAAAGGTCCACAGACCACATGGCTCGAGTGGGGTGGGGGTTGATAGATGGCAAAAACAAAAGGCCGATTCTTTCCTACCTCTTTGGTGATGTAGGAAGGAATTTGGCCGGAGAGAGGAAAAGGTATTTGGCCGGAGAGAGGTGAAGGAGAAGAGAGAAGTGAGGAGAAATATTAGTCATAAACCTAATGTATTTTGGTATAGCTATGAATGGTAATTTACAAAATCATTGTAGCTACTAAATATAAATAATTTAAAAGGTATATTACCTCTTAGTGATAGCTATGACAAGTAATTATGACTATTCTTAACATGGTGTGATATTACCGGCATTAGGCCAAGCCCGCACAGATTTTTCCTCAAAAGGTCTCACACCATTAAGATTCTACACTTTATATGTAGCTTTTCAGTTTTTTTCACTAATGTGAAATTTTATTAGCACGCCCACCCCACCTAATTTAATTTGTAGCTATACAATTAAATATCGGCTCTTTGAAACATTGACTTTTTTGTATGACTAATTGCATAAAGATGAAATCGTTCTTTTGGAAGAATCTAAAGAAAAGCACAAATATGACAATGACGTACGTCGTGGGGCTGATTAAGATAGAGTTACAGGATTTTGTGTTGATTTTGTTCTAAAGGATAAGAATATAGAGATCAGCTGTGAGGTGCCAAATTATGTTAGTACAACAAATAAAGGAAGTAACTCAATATGATAGGTTGTCATGTGACCAGGAGATCACGGTCTCAGCTCTGCAAACAACAGCCGATCCTTTCTAAACTCAGCAACGTTACATGGTTTATAATAGTCGGGTAAAATAAATGCAACAATTCGAGAAATGAGATCCGATCCTTTTCAAAGATTCACAAGGATGATAGAGTGAAGTGTTTCAATCATGTATCACGAACTTTGACGACTTATATGATAGACCACGTTACATGGTTTATATTAGTCGGGTAAAATAAAAGCAACAATTCTGGAGAAAGCTGAGACACTGTTTCAAAAATTCACAAGGATGATAGAGTGAAGTGTTTCAATCATGTATATATAGCTCTATAGGCAGTTATTTGAAGCTTTCATAGCATCTAGGTGTATATGGGGTAGCTATTCGTGTTCCTTGTTCAGTTCATCTCTAAATTAAATTTGGATTTTAATTAATCCGCATCTTTGTCACATTTTTGCGCTGTTTTCATGGCTTGAACTCATGACTTTCTGATCACATGACATCAACTTTATCAGTTACTCCAAGGTTTTGTATAACCCCATTAATTGTAGCTTTGCTAATCAGGACTGATAGGAGAAATTGTTCATTTGCTAAATTACTGGATTGCGTAATTGCTTTCCCCGATATATATAAGTATGTTGTCACTGTGGAACTATGGAATATTTACTGCACATCAAACAAATAAATGTTTTACATTTGTATAAACTTATCTATATCTATATCTATATTTATGTTATTTTAAAAGCATGAATACAAATGTTAGTTGACCAAAATATTCTTCAAATATTGAACGATTTTTTTACCTCTATAAAAGTTAAATTATTTTTTTATAGTTGGATACTAATGTTATATATACTTTGGGACACCTAATTTTACGAGGTAAGACTGCGTACACTAGACTTTGTGGTTCGATCCTTTTCTAACCAGCGCATAGCGGAAGCCTAATGTACCGGGCTACCCTATGGAGGACACATGTAACGTACATATTATTATAGGTTCGTCATCATTTGAGCTTTAGTTCCGCACTCAAGGGTTTTTCGCCAACCTATCTTTATCGTCATTCGAGAATTGGAGTTCTTTAATTTTTATTATAGTTCTTATTTGCTTGCTTTTGGTCGTTTAAGATTTCTCCTGCCTTATTTTGATAAGTGAGCTTTGTTTGATTTTTTTCATGTTTTATTTAGGTGATATTGACTACAAACGATCGACATCAATTATTTGGAAGTTAGAAGTGTTCACGAAAGTGTAACTGCTTAAGAATATATTGTCACATTATAAAGTTTCAATGTGTGCCTCAATTATTTTGAATTTAATTACCGTGTTATTATAATACTATTCTTCTGACATGTCTCTTGTGTTTTAATTTTTTATTAATTGACATGGTACACACATCCAATTACAATATTCGTTTAGTAGGTTTTATGTTTTATTGCTTGTTGGGTGGAAGATCCAAACTCAGAAGCATATAAACGCCACCTTGCTCGCTTACCGGATTATTATTGGATATGTGAAGATGGTTTAAAATTTCAGGTTTTTCCCTAACCTTTTTTTTTGTCATAACACTTTATTAACTAAGTTTATAGAAATTGGCCAAAATTAGTTTGCTAATTACTAGTAGTACACTGTTGCAGTTTTGGTTGTCAAACTTGGAATGCAGGTCCCGGAGAATTTTTAATTTCATTGTTTTGTCAAATTTTAATATTTTTTTAGGGAAATAATTTTTGAAAAGTATCAGTTTGTGTTGATCAATTTATTTGAAAATTATTATTTTTCGGTAACAATTTGAAAATTATTTTCTTAGTATTTAATGAGCATTTTTATTATGTTTGATCAATCTGTTTAAGAAGTGCTTTTGAATGTCAAATTAGGACTAAGCATTCATAGAAGTTTAGTATAATTTAGTATTATTTAAACAAAGAAATGATTTAAATTTTATTATTAAAGTCTATAAGTAATATTTTTCGTTTGATTAGTATACAAACATAATATATATATATATATATATATATATATATATATATATATATATATATATAAAAGAGAGTGCTCGGCCGGAACAACGGTCAACAAAGACCGTAATTACATAGATAACTGCTCCTCCCCTCTCCTTAAGACGTGATACACACGTGCATCACACATACGCTAAAACTAGTTATTATAAAAGCATGAATATAAATGTTGATTGATCAAAATATCATTTAAATATTGAACGACTTTTATACCCTTAACAATTCAATTTAATTCGTACAAGACTCATAAACTAAGGACATGACCGTCTAAAACTATACCATGCAAATTGCACACTAAGCTTTTGATATAGATATCCCGAGGCTAATAATATACTAAATGGGATACTTTTAATAATATTCAAGTTAATTCATACAAGGACTCAGAAAAATTGGATGACCTTACCACTACAAGAGAAATGGCCTTCTAGGAATATGGTCCCTAAAAGTCAGAATCTGGTCCGTAAAGGTTCATAGCGACATGATCCACCTGTCCCTATAGGCTACACCTCTAATTGATAGATAACGACGAGATTAGGTGATTTGTCCTTAACGGTCTCTAGGGACCGGTAAGATTCTGGTCCGTAATACACTTTTAGGGACCATATTTCTTGTGTCTATAGCATGATCAAATAGCATGTTAGGAGGTTATTTCTGGTGCCTATTACTTTTTTAACGACCAGATTTTGCTTGTCCTAAATGGGCTTTAAGGACAAAAACTTCTGGTCCTTACAGATCATTATTATCAAATAACTGCGGTACTAAATAAATGTATTTTTTGTTTTTATTTTGCTGAAATATTAATCAATATATATAACTAATTCATGTAGACAAGCATATCAATAATATATATTTGTAATTAATTACAACAACAAAAAAAGGATTGACGTTTCAGTTCTAACATTGTATCATTTACAGTTGCACACACCTTAGAAGGAAAAAACCAGAAGCTACATCGCTTGTAAAAAGTATAAATTGTTGTTTAATAGTCCTAGGAAACAACCTCTTGCATGAATGCAAGGTAAGGTTGCGTACAATAGACTCTTGTGATAGTGGGAGCTTAGTGCACCTGGGTGACTTTTTTTTTTGTAAATTGAAGTCTTCAAGGCCTGTGGAAAGTATGAAATAAATTGGGTAAATAATTGAGAGACCCATCATTGCATAAACTAAACACAGTGTTTTAAAACTAATTACAATATAACGATGCAAAGTTATATAAGAAACTTTCATACTGAAAGAAATTAGAAAATAACCACGTTTGAAATCAAAAAAACTATGAGAGACGAAGAAACGATTTGATTAATCAGTGACAAACAGTTGATCTTAACATATACAAATAGGTTCCATGGGCTTAGAGGGAAACATACAGACAATTGTTTACCCAGTATCACACACCAAGCTCTACGTGCTGCTCAACCTAAGAAACAAAATTAAAATTCAAGCACCTCAACCAGAGAAGTATACCTCAACCAGAGAAGTATAGCACTTAGTTTAATTTTTTTGATAAGTTAATAAATTTTATTGACAAATTTGGGCATAAAACTCGAATGCAAGAGGTATACCAAAAAGTAGAGACCTACAAAAAAATATGATTCTTTACAATAAAAAAACACCCAATCATCTATATGAAGAGGTACTTCATGAGTGCACCAAAAAGAAATAAGGGATAAAAGACTACTTTTTAATTGTACAAAATTTATCTCCAAGCCATGTGTCCTCTCTTCCAATAATAGCTCTTGTTCTCATATACTTCTTGTAGTTGAATAATCAGTTATGACCAAGTATAACCAAAGTCCATAATGTAGCATTAGTGAGAATCAACCCTCATCATTTAATATATATGTCGATGTGATGCCATCATTATATCTAAACATTATGTTATTAAAAAACCTAACAAGCGAATTGCACAGTTAAAGAACAACTTTCTCTAGGGAATAAAGGACTAATACATGTTTAAGAAAGAAATTCAAACTCAATGTCTTAAAACTTTTCCATTATCATAATTATCTTTCGGAGTCTGCTATAAACAAGAAATTGTGAGAAGTTCATGTCTCCTATAAGTTCAATGTAGCAAATATCTAGATCACTCAATACAGATCAAGATAAAGGCGGTAAAGCTGGTGAAATAATAAAAGGAAATAAGCTAATGACTAACAAATATTGGATCTGTATGCCCAGAATAATTGTCCCACATATTCCAATATTACCATTTGAACCTAAACCATGTTCTCCTTGCAATTAGCCATTAACTTGTGAGAAAATAAAAGGAATCTGAAATAACTTGTGCACAGAAGCATTACAGAAGCATAGATTCTCTTTGGCAAGTAACATAACCATTAAATTGACACGTAAGAATTGTGAAAGAAATTCATGGACCTGTTGTCTAGCTCTAGAAAATTTCAGTTCAGGTTGCGCCGTGGCTTCTTTCTGAGCTGAATTTACGTCTGTAGAGAGTAGAGAAAGGAATCAAGAAAAATCTTTACCACACATCCCTCTCCTAAAAGAGCGAAAAGTAAAGAAGTTAAGAAAACAATGAGAACTAGCATTTGAATCATCCAGATTATAAGAAGAAAGTCTATCATTTCAATGACAGCATCCCTCAGCGAAGCAACCACCACCTTCATGACAAAATAACAGTAACCATTACTGCAACAATAATGAACTTACTCAAGAAACCTACTTGAGGAGAACCCGGAAGCAAGTTACATCTCTTCAAGGCATTCAACTTTAGTACCACATTTACCAAACAAAGAAAGAGATTCCAGTATTTTCCCAAAAACATGTCTTGGCACCATAGAGAAAAGGCCCAAAATAGTCCCTTATCTTAGTCTTAGACTCAAAGTCATCCCTCTTCATTCACATGGAGAACTAATAGTCCTACATGTTTGAGAAATTGGTGCACTTCTCCCTAACGTCTGTTAATCCTACTGGAATTTTATTCTTACAGCAGGTCAAGAGCTTGAAATTACAAGAACAAAGTACACACGAAGAAGCTCAAGTAAAGTTTTATCCACTAAAGATGCATCAGTTTGGTCTTGGATGTGCACCATTTTATTTCATTTTGCTCTGCGTTTCACTCTTGTGAGTAACAATTTACAAATAACAGAATATTATCCGAGAAATAAACGTTGGAACTTTGGCTCATATGCCAAAGTGAGATCAAGTTATGAAATTAAACAGTAATCTGATATCACAGAAACCTTCAAGTATAGTTAGAATTAACATACATATTCGACAGATCCCATTTCCACACTTACAAGTTTTTCTAAAGCTCCGGATTGAACTAGTACATATATTTAACATTAAAATCAAAACCCATTGTGATAATCTTCCAGACATTAGGGGTAAATTAATTAGTACAAAGTTGATGGCACACAACTCTATGATGACAACGACAACCTTGTAACTGCTTTACTGTCAGGCACACACACCCCAGAGCTCATGGACTGAAATTAAGAAGTCTAATTATACACCTATAGTTGGGAGACAGACTAAAATCCAACAAAATTTATGAGATAACCACAACCTAGAAGCTTACACTATTCTTTCCTTTTATAACTTTTTTTCTTCTTCATCTTGTTTCTCTGTGGTTCATTTGTTTATATCCATATACAAAGTACAAAAGACTATTAAGAAGATCAATTGGTTATAAGAAACATAGTATAAAATGAAAGAATCAGCAAACTCTTGGATATGCACATTAAAGAGTGAAGGTGCAGAGCAAAAACATAAAAATTTAAAAGTACAAATAAAGATTCTTCATCTGCAACTGCAAGCATAAATCCAAGAAGGGGTTCAGTTTGTGTCAGACACAATACGAGAGGAGAATAGTAAACAAATATCCAGTAGATCAATACGTTTAAGATTCACAAACGTGAAGGAGGAAACTATAAGTGTACCAATACTTTAAACATAGAGGACTAATAGTGCTCCATGTGAAAGAAGAGGACTGACTTTAATTCTAAAGCCATAGACAAGGTACTATTTTGAGACTTTTCTCTAGAACCATACAACAAAGACAAAAATTACAAATTATAATTCTACCATTTTCACAAGGACTTTGCACAAATAACTAATTTACTTTTTTATCTTCGATCCATCTACTACTACATTAGCAGCAAACAGTTTTTTCCACCACTTGAAATAGCCAGTCTAATAAAGTCACATGTTTGATTCATGTTAGCAAACATAACTATCACTCGTATTTTAAAGAAGCAACGCAAACCAGGAAATCATCATAGACTTGCAAACTCAGTTAAGCACCTCATCTAATATCAATTGGTAACAAGTACAACCACCCTGCTGATTAAAGCTTCCTTTTAGTAATATTGACAATTGTATTATAGAATAAAGAAATAAACACCCAATTATTAAGCAGAAGCAACAATTACATGTATCCATCAGTGAAAGTAAGAGCAACAATGAAAATAAATGCCAAAATCACTCACTGTTTGTCCGCAAATGAGATGAAGCAAATTTCACAAGCATTAACAACAAAAACTAGTAAGTCTAAAATAGAAATTTGAGAATGTTAAATCAATTCTAAAATAGTGAGTGGAAGAAACGAACTGTAACAAAATGAATGTCACACTTCATGCCTAAGCAAGTCTTAAATAAAAATAAACACACACAAGCACAACTGAAACAGATAATGAACATTGAATTAAGGAAAGCAAACTTACGAATTTCAAGCTAATTCTCTTGGAATCTCCTCGAACCGTATCGAAACGACTCCTTCCCGTCTCAATGCGGAGGGTGAAGTGAACGAGCTCTTCTTTCCAAAACATCTAGCCTCGCCATGAAAATTAGCTTGTTGAATCATAAACTCCCAACTCAATAGCACAGTACGACGACGTCAAAGAACACAAATATAAAAATTACCCAAAACAACAAATCAAAATCGAAGAGTTGTAACCTCTGAAAAGAAGTAAAGAACAGTTGATGACATAACTTGTCACTTGGAACGAAGAAATCAAGAATAAATTCGGTGAAACACTAGAACAGATTGTCAAAATGATGAGGATTTAGGGATTTTGAGAGAAAGTTAGTAAACCCTAGTCTGATGAAAGTAGTAATGTTTAAGTGCTTTTATATTTTTTATAATTGTAAATTATAAAATAAATATTTTTTGGGGAAATTTTTGGGTGGCGCTTTCTTTCCTGCTCAACTCAATGTATTAGGGACCAGAAATTGATAATTTTAGGACGAGATTTAACCCCTTCACCAATTAGAAAAATAAAATAGAGAATTACGGGATTAGGAAATATCTGGTCCCTGAAAATATACTTTTGGGCGACCAGATTTTTATCCCACTAAAACTTGGTCATTAAAAAGCCTATTTCTTGTAGTGTTATGTCTTATTAAAACCAATCCAATATGTTTTTGCCCACCAGCATATAATCCCTATACATAAGAACTTTTATGCTCTCTTTTCGTTTATTTTTCTTTTTTTTTTAAAAAGGAAGAATCTGGTTTGTCTTGTTTAGTAATTTAATCCAGGTCTAATAAGGGTGGGAGCATTCATTGATGGTGAGATATGACTTAAATCTATTAATTATTGTTAGGTTTCCAGAGGAATGGATGATCACTAATGGAGAGCTCACAAAGACGTAAGGGGTATAATTTTTATTCTTAAAGAATCTTTACATTATAAAACTAATTAACTAAAAGAGTTTAGGATTAAAAGGGGCAACATAGTCAAAATTGTTACAAGAAAACTAAAATAAGGGAGATAAACGTGATATCATAAATCATTAAAGGGGCAACTTAGTCGAACTGTAATGTTTTATATTATTAATAAATTAGTTAAAAGAACTATTACAAGAAAATTAAAATAAGGTAGGTAAGCGTAATATCGTAAACCATAAAGAGAGATTAGTATTATGAAGTAAAAGCTAATTACTAATTTTGCACTAAAATATGAAAAAATAATCAATAAAGGGTCCATAAAGGTACATGCTTAAGATTTCAATACATTGTTAATGCTAAATTCTGAATAAAATCCAATTTTAAGATTATATTATAAAGAGTTGATCCCGGTGGAGGAAGATTGATTATTGGTAGATGGACCTGAAAAAATAGACGGAAAAAAATATTTATAGAACAATAACCTTATAGCGTTTACATCATTTTTAGATCACTTATATAATTTTAGTTTATCGTTTATTAAACCTTTGAAGAATAGTTAGTTTCAGTAACAAAATTATACATCAATTAAGATCATGTTACTGAAATCTTAATATTGTAGATGGATGTAGAGACTCTAATCCTGGTAGTTGATTAGTTTCAAATTCATGGGAAGAGGAATGTTGGAACAAAACCACTATTTGCAGAGTAGGGATAACTATATATGGTGTATTTATTAAATAAAACAAATTAAATAAAGAGTATATTAGTAAGATATTAATTTAGTCAAATTATAGTTATTTTACAATAATAATAAATATATTAAAATTTTATTATAAATAAATTAAAATAAGGGAGGTAAACGTAATATCGCAAACTACAAGAACGTTAGTGTTACGAAGCGAAACCCGGAGAGAGGTCTCCGAAATTATCTCTTAATAACATATAGGTTAAAAGAATTGTTACAAATAAATCAGAATAAGAGAGGTAAATGTAATAACACAAACCACAAGGAAAATTAGTGTTATAAAATAAACCTGGGAAGATTTTCAAAATTATTCTTTAATAATAAATAGGTTAAAGGAATTGTTACAAATAAATCAAAATAAGAAAGGTAAACATAATATCACAAACCACGAAGGAGCATCTAGATTTCGTGTATCACTTAGTAAAGAGGGATAGAAAAATTAGGAGTTCTCACATATGATGAGTGTTAAAGAAATATGTTATCCTCCTCTTCATTGATTATTATGTACAATATATATAGTGTTACATAATTATTTACTCATTTACAAACTAGGTAACTAATCTTCCTAATTACAATTGGACTATACTTCCTAATTACAATTGAACAACAATTTTACCTAATATAGAAGATGTACAATATTCTATCATACCCCCGCAGTCGAAGTGGGAGGTTCTCGTACGCTAAGACTGGCTCAAAAATCATCAAAGAGTATGCGCGGAAGCCCTTTAGTAAATATGTCAGCAATTTGATATTAGGAAGGAACATGAAGAACACGAACTTGTCCACGAACAACTTTCTCACGTACAAAGTGAATATCCATTTCCATGTGTTTAGTGCGTTGATGTTGAACGGAATTGCCGGAAAGATATATCGCACTTACATTATCACAATAGACCAATGTAGCCTTATGGATGGGGTAGTGAAGTTCCAGGAGAAGGTTGCGTATCCAACAAGACTCAGAGACAACATTTGTTACACCTCGGTACTCGGCTTCGGCACTGGATCGAGACAGGGTATGTTGAGAGTATGTTGTCTTTTAGAAGACCAAGAAAGTAAGTTATCTCCGAGGAACACACAGTAACCCGACGTGGATCGACGAGTGTCAGGACATCCACCCCAGTCAGCATCAAAATAAAAGGTAAGGTCGGAGAGTGATGACTTGTACAGGTGTAAGCCGAAATGAAAAGTACCTTGTACATATCGCAAAATACGTTTGAGGCCATTCATACGTTCATCCGTCGGGTTGTGCATGTGTAAACATATTTGTTGCACGGCATAGGATATATTTGACCTCGTGAAAGTGAGATACTCCAATGCTCCAGCTAAACTGCGATAGTAAGTCGGGTCGGCGTACAGAGAACCCGAAGAGGTACTGAGTTTGGAATTAGTGTTCACCGGTGTGTGGACCGATTTGCAAGATGTCATGCCTGCTCGGTCAAAGATCTATTCGGCGTACTTCTTTTGACAAAGAAATAAGGCACATACATGTCTCGTAACAGCAATGCCAAAAAAAAGCTTAGGGGGCCCAAATCCTTCATAGCAAACTCAGAGACAAGAAGTGACATAATGGATCGACGAAGTGCATCAGAAGATGTAGTTATGATGATGTCATCAATATATAACAAATGTATGCCATGTAGTTACCCTTGTTATAGATGAAAAGTGAGTGCTCAGATTTTCTATGTGAAAAATTGATAGAGGATACAAAGTCAGCAAATCGCTGGTACCACGCACGAGGAGCCTGTTTTAGTCCATAGAGCGATTTCTTCAAATGACACACATAATCTGGATGGACTGAAATCATGAATCTCAAAAGATGATGCATATACACAGTCTCATAAAGGTCTCAATGCAAGAAGGCATTTTTGACATCCAACTGATGAATAGGCCATGATTTGGATAAAGCAATATTGAGAATGGTCCGAATAGATGTCGGTTTCACCACCGGGCTGAAGGTTTCATCTTAATCCACGGCTACCTGTTGATACCTGCCATCACCTACAAGACGGGCCTTATGCCTCTCAAAAGAACTGTCATATTTCTTTTTATGTCTAAAAATCCATATAGAACGAATAACATTAGCATCAGGAGGACAGGGCACTAGATCCCACGCCTTATTTTTAATAAGAGCTTTATATTCGTCATTCATGGCAGATTTCCAATTGGGATCGGACAAGGCATGTTTTGGGTTGCGAGGAAGAGGTCATGAGGCAACCAAATTCGACAATTAAATTGTCGTTTGGGTTTGGAAATGTCATGCATAGCACGGGTTTCCATCACCTGTATGGGTGCCGCGGGAGGGTGAACGGGATTGGGAAGCTGCTGGGGTAGATTGGTAGGCCGAGAGGGGGTGGCGGAATCGAGAAGAAGGGGCGACGTCACTAGCCGAGTAGAGGCAGTGACCTCGGGCAGCTGAGAGTGGAGTTTCGAGGAGCCTATGGCGGGGCCGACTGGACCACTCGAGACGGGATAGCGGGAGGCAAGTCGAGCGCCGGTGATGGTAGCGACTGATTTTGCAAGTGATGGATTAGAAGGGGATTAAGGCCGTCATTTAAGAAGTCATAGGAATTCAGAAGTGGTGAAATTAGTTTGGCAAATGAGAACTGGGACTCATCAAATATGACATGCCAAGAAATGATTATTCTTTTACTGGACATGTCGTAACTGTTGTAACCACTATGATTAGGGGGGTAACCTAGAAATACACATGGGATGGACCTAGGTTGCAGCTTGTTAATTATGTGGAGGGATGGAGGGGGTAGCATAGACATCTGAAAATTCTTAAATGCTTATAGGAAGGATCCCAAAGATAGAGAACTTGAGTGGCAGACTTGTGTTTGAGAGACTTGTTAGGGATAATGTTTAAGAGATAGGTTGTCATGGATAGAGCGTAATGCCAAAAAGTGGGGGAATAGAGGCGTGAGCAAGAAGGGGACGAACTACGTTGTTTATGGTTCTAATTTTTCGTTCAGCTTTGCCATTTTGTGAAGAGGTGCGGGGACATGAAAAAAGAAAAACAAGGTCGTGTTTGGAGCAGTAAAGTTTGAATTGATTATTATCGAGTTTCCTCTCATTGCAAACATTTGATATTCTTTTCAAATTGTGTCCTAATGAAAGCGCTGAATAAAGAAAAAATAGAATTGACTTCGGATTTATTATCAATTGGAAAAGTCCACATGAAGTGTGAATAATCATATAAAAACAACATATAGTATCGATGCACGGCTGTGCTTAATATAGGATAAGTCCATAAATCACTGTGTATTTTATCAAAAGGCATTAAAGTACGGGTGGATGAATAATAAAATGGCAACTTAACATGTTTCCTAAAAATGCAAGATTCACAAACAAGAGGATAAGATACATGTTTGCAATCTATAAATTTATTGTTGCGAAGGGAGCGTAAAATAGAGTCTCCAGGATGTCCTAATCTATTATGCCATAAAGAGGAGGAAATAGTTGTAAAGAATGACGAAGATGAGGTTGGATGACCGACGGTGGTGCTAATAGGATAGAGGTCCCTAGTGTTATCACATCTCATTATTCGCATCTCTGTCATAAGGTCCTTCACAGAAAAACCAAAAGGATCAAATTCAAGGGAAACATTATTGTCGGTTATGAAACGACCACACAAATATTAGATTTTTGATAAGTTTCTGGGCATGGATGACATAGTTTAAAGCTAATGAGGGTGTGGTGGAGAGGGGGATGATTGTCCACAACCTCGAATAGAAATGCCTTGTCCACTACCAATAATAATATTATGATTTAAATTGCTCGTATTGAAATAAGACGAGAGAGTACCTTGGGATGCCGTCATATGAGATGTGGCATCAGTATCCATGTACCAATTGTTGTCTGGAATGTTGAGGGACATTGTGTTCATAGCCGCCTCAATATCCGCCGGGGCATAGGTGGAAGGAGGAGAGACATGTGCACTATATGCCTGCAAAGGACGTGCGCCAAAGATATCGGGCTAGGGCTGTCGGGCCGGAGGTGGTTCCCAGAAGGACGTCAGGTATGGTCAAGGTGGAGCAACCCAAGCCGGTATGCAGCCCATTGCGGGTAAGTAGCCCACGGCGGAGGCTGCTGCCATTGATGCTATGGGTTGCTACCCACCGGCAGTGGCTGGCCCCTCTCACCACGGCTACTGCTCCCGCCGCGACTGTTGCGGCCTTTGCCAGAGTTTTGTCCTTTGTGGTGATTCTAGGATGGCGGGCCATGTGTTGGGTCGTCGAGTTGCCAGTTTTGTGAATCGAAAAATGGGGCCCTACTGTCGGCTGAGAGGCCGCTGGTAGTGACGAGAGCGGCGTCAGCGATGTTCGCATGAGCCGCGGACCGCTTAGTTTTTCAGGTTTTTCAAGTATAATTCTTGAACGGGCCTCATAAAATGGAGGCAATAGCATGCTTTGTTTAAGGATGGTAGCGACGCCGTCATAAGTATCATTCAAACCCGCAATGAGTTGCATCACCAATCGGTTATTAGTGACTGGTGCACCGATGTTGGAGAGTTGATCTGTAATTATCTTAACTTCCTCACAATAAGCCGATGCATTCGGAAAATCGTCCTGTTGAATGTCCTTAAATTGATTTTCCAGGTACAAGGCACGTTGTGTCTTGTTATCTTGAAAAATACTTTTCAAGCGCTCCCACGTTTGTCGGGCAGTGGCGTCGGATTCATTGATTATACACAAATTTTTTACATCTAATATAGGAGATGTACAAAGAATATTTTAGAGATATTCTATCAAGTGTAATTTCTTGTCCCTATAATTTGTTATGGACAACATGCTAACACGTGTATCTTTATAAGAATATATATAACTTCTTCTGCAAATAAATGACAGATACTCTTTTAATTATTCTTTATAACAATTTTCAGTATTTAATGAAAATAAATATAATATATTTTCACTAGCTCAATTCCTCATGAATTTTAATGAGAAATATTAAGTTAATACTAACAAATAATATTTTTATACCTTACAAAATAAATAATAGATGATGTCAAATAATATTAGCTCACATTTATTATTATTTTCAGGAATAACGTGCTAGACACATTCATAAAGACTAGTTCATATAATCATGGTCAGGTTAAATACATACTGTAATCTTTATTTATTACTATTAAGCTACCTGATACCCGCCCAACAAAAGGACGAAAATGAAAAAATTATATTCTGCAGCTCATCCTTTCGAGTAACTTTTGTAACTAATAACTGACACAAGTTTTGTGAAACTCCTTTTTTCCTCTAATAAGTAAACACAACGTTTGAAGACCCAAAATATAAATTTTGGATCCACTAACATGTGAAGCGAAAAGAAGTCTTACCCAACTTATATTTTATGTGTGTCGTGTAAAATAAAGTTTCTCCTGTCCTCTCTCTCCACCGATAAGAAAATGACCCGGAAAAAAAAGAAGAGGTGAAGTGAACAAGACGAAAATTTTGCGAGTGGGTGGGGAGGAGCTGTGTCTTTTGTTTTGTGCATATAATTTGCTAAGAAAGTTGTTCTTTGTATAGAATTCAGGACCTCCAACCCAATTGGAAAAATGAAGTGGGACGGGAATCCTCTTTAATTTTGCTCTGAATCTTATTGTTGAACCAATAAAAGCAGTCAAAATCCTCTTATCACCTAATTTGTTTGAGTCTGTTAAGCCGTCATTATCTTGATTATATTGTTCTGGTCGGCTAATGAATGTCTGCCTTAGAAAGTGTCGATACTTTTGCCAAAACTTCTTGTAATACTAGTACACATTAATACTTAGAAAGTTCTCTAGTTTCATTATTTTTCAGTTGTGAACCGTCAAAATCATAATACAGCTTATTCAGGCCCAGTAAAATTAATCCAAAGTCCATTAACAGACCACATCGAGTTACTGCTTCAATTGTGTTTTAGAAATAACTCTGAATTAGTCAGACGTTAATTTGTGATATTTCTTATAGGTCATCGTCTAATGTCGATGTTGATTTTAGAAGGTTCTGCTTTTCAGAATTATTCTTCTGCTATGGTAATATCTTAGTGTTGACAGAAACATGGAAGAAAATTATCAAAAGACAACAATGTCTTTTTTCGTTATTTTCTCGATCACAAACGAATTAATAAGTTAAATTTAGTGATTTATGTTTCGGTTGGTCTGAGGTTGTGGATAGCACCGTACTTGAGTTAGCTTCTTGAAGTCCTAGTACATTAGCTATAGTACTGTACCTAAAGGACCGTGTGTATCATAATCCGATTTAGATTCAATAAAATGTAATTCATGTATAATTGTAATTATGATATTAGTCTTGTACTAAGAAAAAGTATTAGAATTAGAATAGAAAAAAGTAGAATTATTTTTCTATATTGTCCATATTTAGAAATTGTATATTTGTATATATACATCTCATTATCAATGAAAATAATCAAGAGATTATTTCTTTCATGGTATCAGAGGTCTAGAGCTAAAATACATTCTCTCCAACACTTCTGTTGCCCCTTCTTTTCTCGATTTCCGTGCCTCCTCTCGGATTCTGTGCATATATTTTCTCTTCATCTATTCCCAATTTTTCTTCCAAATCCCACATTCACCTATTGTTCTTCCGTTATACCTACGTCAAAGAACATGTTTCATCATGTCCTTACAGTTTCCAACATCAAGAACCACATCCCTATTGTTCTTGAAATGAAAAACGTCCAATACGCGAGGTGGGCGAAATTATTCGAAGTTCACGTACGCTCGCATCAAGTCCTCCATCACATAATCCCCTCGGTACATGCCGTGGAGAAGGTGCCTACCCCTAAGTATAATCCTACATTATGGACAACCCTTGATGTTACCGTTCTCCAGTGGATTTATTCCGCTATCTCTATAGACCTCTTACAGATGATTATTGAACCCAATGCTACGACGATGGACACTTGGAATAGGGTGCGCGATATATTCCAAGATAACAGGAATTCTCGTGATGTCACTCTTGAGCAGGAATTTTCCCATGTTAACATGAAAGATTTTCCTAATATCTCGGCCTATTGTAAAAGGCTGAAAGAATTAACAGACCAACTCCGCAACTTTGGTGCGCCGCCGCCCGTTACTAATTATCGTCTTGTTTTCAAATGGTTGCAGGCCTATCTGAGGCCTATAATGGCGTTGGAACACTACTTCGTCAGAGTAATCATTTACCACCATTTTATCAGGCACGTTCCATGCTCACGTTGGAAGAGCCCGGCTTGGCTAAAAAGGCTGCTATCAGAGCAAATTTCGTCATGATGATGGCCACGTCAGACAATCCTCACTCATTCTCCAAATATTCTAGCCAAAACCATAATAATGGTAGTGGAAAAAAGGGTCAAACCCGTAAAAATAATGGCAAGAACCACGGCGACAGTCGCGGCGGTACCGAAAATCGAAACAGTGGCGGCAGAAATAATGGTGGTCGTCATAGTGGGCCACATACCAATTGGCAGTGGCCGTGGGACTACTGGCCATGGGCTGGGCCATTGGCTAGTGGCCCAACTACCCTTACCCCACCGTCACCAATTCCTGGGAACTGGGCCCAATTCCAAAATGCTTCTAGGCCTAGTTTCCCGGTCTAGCATTCCAGTTCCAGTTCTTGGCCTGCTGGGCCTTGGCAGCAGGCTGGCCTGCTAGGGCCTCAACCTCCGTAGGTAGGGATGACAACGGATCGGATCTAGACCAGATCCAGATCCAGATCCGTTTTTCATACCTGGATCCAGATCCATCGGGTCCATAAAAATCATATCCAAATCCGGATCCATAGGATCCACGAATCGGATCGGCTCGGCTCTGGATCCACATGTAAAAAATTTGCCTTGCTAAGAATTTTTTTTTGAACTGACAAACTATTTTTACTTAACTAACAATTTACTGTGTTTCAATTTTGAAATGTTCATATGAGATATTTTGTTCGTTGTCTCGTTTTGATTGTGAGCTATTAATTGAAAATGTTGGACAATGGCAATAGTTGTGGAAAATGCTTACTAGTATTTTCACAATGCAGAACTTGCATGTGTTTGAAATCTTCACAAATGAAGTGAATATAATTTTAACTACTTGTCTATGGAGATGTTAGTTCACTAATATAATATTGATTTTATTATCGAAGTTACCTATTTATTTTTGGGTTTTTGAGTTAACGCGGGATAAATTAAATTTGTTTTTGAGAATTAAACTTGCAAGGATGTGCTTAGCAATTTTAAGAAAATACTTATAAAATTACATTCTAGGTTATAAATATATTTAATAAAAAATGGATCCACGGGTCGTGTCTGGACCGGATCCAGATCCGATCCGTCATAAATGGATTCGGATCCGTCGTGTCCAAATTTTAATGATCCATATCCTATAAAACGGATCTGGATCCACCGGGTCTAGGGTCCACTGTCATCTGTATCCGCAGGCCTTCACTACAGCGAGCCCAGCTTTGGTCCAAACACCTACGAATATTGGGCCTGCAATGCATACACTCGTATTAAATTCCCAGACTCAAATTGGTATATGGACACCTGTGCCACTTCACATGACATCCGCACCCGGTACTCTTTCGTCTTATTTCAAGTTGAGCAACAATCGTGGTATAACTGTTGGTAATGGTCATTCAATTCCAATTTGTGGTTATGGTCACACAAATTTGTCTCACCCACATCCACTTCTTGTCTTAAAAAATGTTCTTCATACCCCTCACTTAATTAAAAATTTGGTGTCTGTCAAAAAATTCATCATTGATAATTTGGGTGTCTATTAATTTTGACTCATTTGAATTCTCTGTGAAGGATTTCAAGACAGGAATACCTATAATGAGATGCAATTTCTTATGGCATTCACGTTTGGGTCATCCGGGGTCATGGTCCGATTTGGACTCAACAAAATATAATTCATGTATAATTGTAATTATGGTATTAGTCTTGTACTATAAAAATGTATTAGAATTAGAATAGGAAAAAGTAAAATTATTTTTCTATATTATTCATATTTAAAAATTATATATTTATATATATATATATATTTCATTATCAATAAAAATAATAAAGAAATTATTTCTTTCGGTAACACTGTAAAAAGTATTCTGATTTTATAATAGAACTCTTCATTATGACGAATTATGAAACGTTATAACTCAGCATGCAAGTTGCAACCGATTAGAATTTTCGACGTGCTGTACCTAATGGCCTTTATTTTTATCAGAGAGCACATTTAATTTCAATTTGTCCACAGTAGTCTCTTTTTATCGATAGTGACATCTGAGGCCAGTGGATAGACATTCCTTGAATTTCGTAGTTGTTTCTTTGTATTTTGGTCGAGTATTTGAACCGTTTACATTATGTACAACCTCTCAGCCAATCTTATTCTCCAGTTCCATTTGTTAGGAAAGTGAACAGTCACTTCTTCTTTTTTTGGCTGAAAATAAAATATACCATTTTCCACATTTATGAGTTGAATAGAATTATGCATACACTTCTTTTAACGTAGTGAAGTAAAAATATATATATATATATATCTCCAAGGATACATTTGACTGCTCGACCAAAAACATTATAACTGCTAGCCAATTTACATATATGACATACTAATAATACATATATTATATATTTATGCATTAAGAAAGGTGATTAGACGGAATATGACGCATGTACAACTTACTGAGAACGTGACCTTAGATAGAGGGTTGTGGAAGACACAGGTTAGGGTAGTAGGTAGTCGAGCGTAGTCCTATTTACGCTTGCAAACTGGTAGTTATAGTGTTATTATTATATGTCAGTTTAGCCTATTATGCTAATAGGCGCAATATTGATTTATTGTCCCATGTAGTTTGATTTTTGCTGTTATGTGTCATTTAGCGTGCTTTGTTTAGCTTATTTACATGCGCTAGTTACTGCTTACTTTTTCATAATGCACTATCATGACTTATTCGCTTTTGATACCAGCATTTTCATACTGCTTTAATTTTTTTCTGACCGGGTCTGACCGTTTCTCTTGCTTTGCTTTTGTTGTTGCTTTGCTTGTGCTTATGCTCTGTCTTGAGCCGAGGGTCTCTCGAAAACAGCGCTCTACCTACCAAGGTAGAGGTAAGGTCTGCGTACACTCTACTCTCCCCAGACCTCACGTTGTGTGATTTCAATGGGTATGTTTTTTTTTATGCGGACAACTACTTAAGTTTAAGGCTGGCCAGTGGGCCGGGACGGCCCGACCCCGCCCCGACCCCTACCCGAGCCCGCTCCGACCCCGATTAGTATAAAAAAAAAATTCGGTAGATTTTGGCCGTTGGGCAACGGTCATTTTTTGCCTCCCCCCTCCCCCAACTCCCTACCCCTTAATATTTATTTTTAACCCATAAGTTATTATATTTACACTTTAACCCAATTTTCCAACTATAAATAACTCATTTTCTCTTCATCTTTCTCACAAATCTTCCTACAATCTCTCTAATCTCTCAATATCTCTCTCTACAAGTCTACATTGTTTACTAAATATTCAATTTTATTTATTCATTTGGGAATTGAGAGTGAAGTTGACAACTAGCTTGAGGATCTTCCATCGAGCAAAGTTTCAATTTTCAACCTCTCGATTACACGTCGACGTTTGGTACATTCGTTCATTCATTAAATTATTATTGTCTGTTTATTTTATTTAGCACACTTAATTTTATTATCTTTAATGATTTATTATCATAATTAAAATGGAAGGATTAAGAGGTATGTTTAAGGGTAAGAGTAAGAGTGCTTCTTCTAGTAGGGGCAACTAGGGCAATGGTACTTCTTCTAGTCATCATATTCCTACACATGATGATTTATTTGATACTCAACATTTTCCTACAATACCATTAGATTTAGACGAGGAGCTATTTTCTGGAACTCAAGAAGAATTTAATTTAGACGATGATACACCCACTAATATTGATGACAACACACCCACTAGTGCACCTTCAACTGAAATGCCTCCTATTCCCCCTAGTGTGAGACGAGGTCCAGCAAAACGACAATTAAAATCAGATCCATGGATATTTTTTTGATAGGGACGTAGAGAATCAAGTAGCTAGATGTAAAATTTATAAAAATATTTTAAAATTTAAAACTGGAAAAGGTCACGGTGGGACGGAGGGTTTAATTAGGCACGTAGTAAGTGCTCATCCAGCTAGGTATGCCCAATATCAGGCTTCAAAATCGGGTGCGCAAACGTCCTCTCCATCGGAACAAGATTCACATATTGTCCCGAACCAAGTACAGGATCAAATTAACCCCACGACGGGGGGAAATTATAGGCCCTAAATACAATAAACATAGAGATAGGGAAGCAATATCAAAATTAGTTATTGTGGAGGGTTTTTCTTTTTCATTTCCTTCATCTCCCGATTTTATTCATTACATTAGAGATATATATAATCCTGCTTTTAACGTTTTTCCTAGATCAACTGTTAATAGAGATGTATTTAAATTCGCACATGAATATCAACAATATTTACGTTATTCATTATATCATTTTAATGGCAAAGTATCTATCACGTCTGATATAGGTCATAGTACTAACAACCATGATTATTTAACGGTAACTTGTCATTGGATATATTATAAATGGTCTATGCAAAAACGTATCTTAGCGTATAGATATATAGATGATAGGCACACTGGTACTTTTATTGCAGAAAATATTTATCAAGTGTGTCATTATTATGGAATAACCGATAAAATTATGACTATTACATTAGATAACGCTTCTTCTAACAATTACGCTATTATAATTTTAAAAAATAGTTTAACTCCATCTTTTTCAGATCATTTTCATATAAAATGCGCGTGCCATATATATAACTTAATTGTAAAGGATGGTCTATCACTTTTTGAAGACATTCTTAGTAAAATGCAATTTGCTATAAACTTTATTTTTAAAAGTAATAGTGTACAACGAAGACAAGAATATAAAAAAACTTGTCACGATTGTGGACTACCTTATAGAAAAATTCCAGAAGAAGTATCCACTAGGTGAAATTCTTTATACGAGCAACTACTTATTGCTTATGACTATAGAAAACCTATAACTTTATTTTTTAACTCTCATAATCAAAATCCAGCTGATATGATTGTAGATAGTGATTGGGTAAAAATTCCGAACTTATTGTATTTTTAGAGAAATTTTTTCAAGCAACAAAAGAATTTTCCGGTATATATTATCCTACTATTTCAACTATGTTGTTTTATATAACTCTAATATTTTTATTACTTAGTGAATATATGAAAAAATCAGCTTATATGATAGCTATTAAAAAAATATTTATCAAAATAAAAAATATTTTATTCCTATTCCCACTATTTATATTATTGGTATTGTATTAAATCCGACTATTAAAATACACGGTACTAAATCACTTATTGAAACTATTTACGATTGTATAGAAGTACTACCACCTCCAAGTCCAAAAAATCGAAATCACCCACTACCTATTGAACAAACTAAAGAAGAAGTGTTGTCTAGCGTAGAAGACCAATGCAAAAAAATTATATAGGTTTTACCAACAAGAAAATGCTAGTAACTTACCGGCTTCCATACCATCTTCTTCATCTTCAACACAACCTCACAAAAGACATGCTGTTTCTGCGACTAGTATTGAAAGCCTCAGAAATAGAATGTGCGGCCGTACCGTACTAACCAAATTAGAGAGATGGATATTTTTGTTTTGCAGGGTTTTGTACCGTACCAAGAAGTTATCAATGAAGATGGACATGAAGACTTGCTGAAAATACTGGAGGGGGAATGAGAAGACCTTTCCGACACTTTCAGTGATGGCCCGAGATGTTTTGAACATTCAAGCGTCATCAATTGCGTCTGAAAGCGCTTTTTCTGCCGGCAGATATCAAATAGGAGACCACAGACACTCATTAGCCGGAGACAGCTTGGAAATTGCAGTATTATTCAGAGATTGGATACGAGCGGAGCAGAGAAGGTGCGGTCAACCGGAGATCAATTTGACCAACAAATATCAATTCCAACCGAAGAACCACAGGAAATTATCAAACAATTAGAACAGGTTTTTTTGAGAATGTAATTTTTTTAATTGCAATTTTATTATGTAATTTGCAACTTTTGGACAACACCACAAAGTTGCAATTTAGACAATTGTATTTGTATTACAAAAAAATCATATGTCTATTAAATAATATAAGAGGCACAAAAACATCCTTGGGATGTCTTTATTACACTATCTTGTCTTATTTATTGAGTTTTTTTTATACATATATTATTAAAAAAATAAAAAAGGAAAACCCGCTGGAACCCGCCCCGCCCCGATTCCAACGGAATCGGGATCGGGATCGGGACGGAACTGGAGCAAGTCCCGCCAAACCCGACCCCGCCCCCTTCGCCCGTCCCGCCCCGACTCCGATCCCGTCAAACCCGAGCCCGGCCCACTGGCCAGCAATACTTAAGTTAATTTACGAAAAAGAAGGCTGCAGAAAGTAAAAAACATATCGACATAACTGTTCTTTTTAATTTGCCCCATATTTGACAGTTGACAGGAAGTAGCAAAACAAACATCTGTTTGTAATTACAGCAATAAGGGGATAAATTTTCAAAGAAAAAGTAATATCTAAAACAAATTAAATTTGATCAAACGATTACAGAATATTTAGGACCCGAAGTGAGCATGTGACTATTCCATTTGGATAGAATTAAATGAGCTCCAAACTTACATATATGCTTAGAATTGCTGCAGTCAAATGTGTAGGTAGCACATTCAATTTCCCTGCAGATGGTTATGATTTTGACTTCCCAGTTCTCAACGGCCACGAATTTTCTTAGCTAGAACGTCTTTTCTTTTGCTTAGTCTTTTTTATGACTCATTGTTATCTGTCATAATTTGTTAAAAAGGAGGAGGGATGACGAATTCTTCTAAAAGGTACAGATGTATGAAAATAAGTACGAAGAACCAGTACTACTGAACTAGATCCAATTAATACCAGCTTAATATAATTAACCGACAACATCCCAGGATTAGGTGGATTAGTTTTGATTGGAATTAAGTAATGCATAATTTGACGATATTGCTGGCAAATACGTCTAATAATTGTTGGGGATGATTTTTAGGACATGAAGAATGAAAATGAAAATGAAAATGAAATTAATTGGGCAAACAGTTTTTTTTTAAGGTTGTTGGGTAGGTGAAGGTGATTATAAACAGGTGATCAACGTTCACGTGTTGACTCTTACCATGCATAGTGTTCTCTTAATCCGTCGATGATATAATTGGTCAAATGCTTTCACAGTGGTGGCTCTTTGGACTTAAAAAAGTGGAAGACGCGTAGGAAAGTGAAAGTGAGCATCAACAAGATTATCAATGAGTTACTATGGTTCTATTTAATTTTCTACGTAACACATGAAAGTTAGTTTTTATTTAATATTCTTTTAAGTTTTTATTCTCTAAAGAAGAACGCTTAACGTTCTTACTTTATGTTTAATTAACTTCTCTTACCAATAAAATGTGTTAATTAAGACTGAAATTTAATACATGGCAATACAATTATTAGAAATATAATATTCCATTCTGTCCAATTTATATGAAACTGTTATAATTATTAGAGAGTTACTTTAATTCTAGTTTAGTTTATATATTTAAGAATAAAAAGTTGTAACTATGTAGTATTTTTTGTCTAGTGTGTAATAATTATGTAAATTTATTTTGACAAGATTAAGAAGTCGATGTCAAAGTTGAGATTAAAACATAAAAAGTTTAATGTTTTTAGAGGGAGAATGGACGGTCATATATGGACAGAAAGAAGAAACGAAATGATGATCGAACTTTAATTTGTACATTAATAATTCTATTAATAAATTATTTTGTTTAAACGACTTTTAATTAGAAATAACATGACGTCCATTTGCCATTATTTTAGTTACGCTATTAATTTTGTATACCCACAAATCACAATCTCCACACCATTTGCTCTTGACAAAGTCAGTCGCCACACTTTTGTGATTTGTCGTCGTCAAAGTCTAACACTAGCTCCCACTAATGACAAACAGAACAAACAAATTAAGAGTAAAGTACAAATCCTATCCTTTTCTCTTTTTCTTTCGGTAAAAATGAATATTGGGTCTAACTCAACCCCAAAAGTTAGCTTGTAGGGTGAAGATTGTTCAAGTTCATATAAGGAGTCCATGTTCTCATTTCATATCCGATGTGAGACTCTTAACACTCTTCGCATGCCCAGACCTTGTTAACTGGAGCGTATATAATATAATTTGGTGGTATAACATCGGTGAATAAAGAATTTGAATGAGTCTGGCTCTGATACCATGTAAAAATGGATCTTGGGCCTAACTTGTAAAGAATGAATATTGGGCCTAACTCAACCCCAAAAGCTAGCTTGTAGAGTGAGGATTGTCCGAGTTCATATAAGGAGTTCATGTTCTCATTCCATATCCGATGTGGGACTCTTAACATTTTCCATCATTATAGAAAACGATAAAGACACAAGGAGAATAAAAGAAATCTACGAATGTTGTGTTAATAAATAAATAACTCTTTTAAAGAAAGATAATGTATCATAAATGAAATCTTACTTCCACATTTACTTGTTTGAAATTCATGTAGCGTCCTCACTCCTCTCTATATAAGTGAATAGAAATACTAACAAGACAAGAGACATTGATTGGTTTATCAGAAATATATCTAATGTAGATAGAAGTAATCTTTGTTTTTTTAACGCGCGAGATAAAGTAATCTATGTTTTTTTTCTTCTAAAAAAGATAAAGTAAACCCAAATAGGAAAGGATATCTGTTTTGCTCCAAAAAGATTAAAAAAAAAGTGTCAATATTCTTGGACTATTTGAATTTCCACTAGAATGGCCTCATGTCAGATCATTTATAAAATTATATTGTCAGCTCGGTAGGATAAGTTTTGGCTTTAAAAATAGTTGAATTAATTTTTTATTCTTATTAGTAAACAAATTTAGCTTACTTAGCTAATCGTTGAAATAATATATACTCCGTAGGTATTCATTGGTTTTGGCAGAAAATTATTATTATGTGTCTCACACGATTCACAATAATTATGTAATTCTTTTTGGTTTTACAAACATAATTTCAAATCTTATACTATTTGAGTTCACAAACTTTACGTAAATTATTTTGTAATAAAATTAAAAACATCACACAATACTACTACGTTTTGATATATTGTCCATCAAAGAAGACAAAAAGCACAGCTGGTAGCGGACCCAACTCTTTGGAATTTATTACGATAATGACCTCGTTATTTGTTCTCATGGGCCTTGGGATCTTTTGGATGGGCTTTATAGCATCAGGAGGGGCCAGTGGTCACATCAGTATTTCCTCTTTTAGAGGTTGAATGAAACGACAGCGAATGGAAAACGAGGTTCAATTTTATAATCAACTTAAGACGATTGGCTCATGGAAGAAGGTAAATAGAAAATGAATTGTATCTTCAGCCTGAAAGAATACTCCCTGTTGGTTGCTCTGGTTTTTCCATTACTTAATTTTGTAATCATATTTAAATGTATGTAAGATTTGACTAATTCTACTATACTCCTTAAAGAATTAGGGATCGTTTGGTTTCAAATATAAGAAAAATTGAATTTTGATATAAAATTCGGTATTATTTTACAAAGTTATATTTGTGACAAAAGGCATAACTAAGGGGCCATTTGGACTTGAACATTTTTCATTTTTCTCCAAAACAATATTTTCAAAACATTAGTTGGTTACATTTTCTTTTCAATTACGTATTAGAATGTTTTTTTGGTTATATTTTTAAGGAGCTTTTTAAATCTGATATAGAGCTTTAACTTTTTTTCAAGTGAAATGCTTGTTCAAACACAATTCAATTTTCAAATATCATTTTTTCTCGAATATCACTCAATTTCTGTCCAATGCCTACTAATACTATTGGATTCAACGATTCACAGCAAACAAAATATGAAGAGAGAGCAAGTTCGTATGTGTAGAGAAAAACAAAGAGAGAGAAAAAAGATTTTCATCTTATTGTCTTTGTCCAGAAGTTTCCATCCTTATATATTTACAGGAGAAAAAATAGAAAAGTCAAACCAAATAACAAAATACCAGTCAAACTTAAATGAAAACTAGTCAATGAAAAAATAGGTCGGTCGGTGCATCAAGTGGGATCTGCTTAGGCCTGAGCCTCATCTGTTGGTTTAAGCTGAAATGTATTAGTGCTACTGCTAACACTCCCCCCCCCCCCCAAGCTGAAGGGGGAATACACTCCCAGCTTGGACAAAGTAATGCGATGAGCAGCTCTATACAATGGCTTAGTCATGAGATCAGCAAGTTGTCTATCAGAAGGAACAAAATGTAAAGAAAATAGACCAGTATGTAGGCAATTACGAACGAAATGATAATCAATCTCGATTTGTTTGGTCCGTTCGTGAAAAATAGAATTCTTGACAATGCGTAGAGTTGCTTGATTGTCACAATAAACTAGAATTAGACTAGAGATAGGCAAACCCAAATCACACAGCAAACGACTAAGCCAAGACAATTCAACAACAACCATCCTAAGAGCCCGATATTCAGCCTCTACTGAAGAAAGTGAAATGGTTGGTCTTCTTACTTTTCCAATAAATAGGACTATCACCAAGAGTGATGTAAAAACCAATAACAAATTTTCTGGTATTGGCACAAGTTGTCCAATCAGAGTCTGAGTATGCCATAAGGGAAAAGTCATGTGACGTAGAAAGAAGGATACCATGGGCTGGTGCATTCATAACATATCTTAGAACATGAAGTGCAACAAACATGTGAGGGATTTTGAGGTGCTACAAAAACTGGCTTAGATTTTGAACAGAAAATGAGATATATAGTCGAGTGTATTGAAGGAAGTTAAGTTTGTCAACGAGTCTCCTATAAAGGCTAGCATCAGCTACATGAGCATCCATATCAATAAATAATTTTGATGAAGGATCAAGTGGGGTAACAACTAGACTATAGGACTCACAGTTAAAATCATCCAGTAGATCAATAACATACTTGTGTTGATTCATGATATAACCTTCAGGATGGACAGTGATCTCAAGGCCAAACAAATAATGCATATCACCTAAGTCCTTGATTTTAAACTGGGCATCCAGAAAAGCCTTCAATTTTTTTAATTCATATAGACCATCCCCAGCAAGTAAGATGTCATCAACATAGACATCCAACACTAACATGGAGCCATTGGAAGACTTGGTGAAGAGATAATAATCATTTTTGCTTGGAGAATACCCTTTGGACAACAAGGCATCAGATAGTTTAGAAAATCATTGTCTCGAGGCTTGCTTGAGATTATAAAGTGACTTTTTAAGTCTACAAACATAATTTGAAATAGATGGAGAAGAAACAACAAAACCTGGAGGAACTTTCATGTGCGCTTCTTCATGGAGATCACCATGAAGAAATGCATTATTGACATCAAGCTGAAAAACTGTCCAACCCTTCTTTACTGCCAAGGTTAACAAACATTTGATTGTGGTGAGTTTGACCACAGGAGAAAAAATTTCATTGTAATGCATTCTTTCTATTTGAGTGTCCCCCCTAATGACTAATCTAGTTTTGTATCTCTCAATAGTGCCATCAGACCTTTGTTTTATCGTGTATGCCCATTTATAAGGAATTGCATTTTTGTGATGAGGCAGGAATACAATATCCCAAGTATTGTTAGCAGTAAGCATCAAATTCTTTGATCATTTTCTTCTGCCAAGCAGGGCGAGGGGCTTCTTGTTGATAGAACTAAGGTTCATGAAGGTGGATATTTGAAGTAGACATCTTAGGGGAACTAGGAGCAGGTGCAGAAGGAAGAACTAAAGAACATATATAGTCTTAGAGATAAGCAGCCTGAGTATGTTGTCTAGAAGATTGTCTGACAGAAAGTGGAGGAAATCTAGGAGGAGAGAGAAAGTTGTGGAGATGGAGGAGCTTGAGCATGATGAGAAATTGAAAGAACTTGAGCTGGTGAAGGAGATAATATAAATAGAAAGGGAAGATAAGGAAGAATATATGTAGATGATGACTCTGGAGAAATTGGTTGCAGTTGATCAATGTCAACAAAAGAATGAGGAGAATGAGTAGGAAATGTAGGAGTAGAAGAAGAATAAGGAAAAATATGTTCAGAAAAGTTGACATCCCTAAAATAGAAGATAAAGTGATTTGCTAAATTGAGAAACTTGTATCCTTTCTTGTTTGAAGGATAACCAATAAAAATAGCTTCAATAGACTGGACTGGAATTTGTTCCTGCCAGTCTTGGGAGAAGTTGCATGACATAGACAACCTAATGACCTTAAATGATATAAGAAGGGGCTTTACCATGCAATAGCTCATAAGGAGAAAGGTTATTGGACAAAAAAGTATATGGTAGTCTGTTGATAAGATATGTGGCAGTTAAAACACATTCACCCCAATATTTAAGGAAATATGTGATCGGAATAATAATGCCCTAAAAATATTAAGTAAATATTTGTGTTTCCTCTCAACAATCTCATTATGTTGAAGTGTATGACGAATAGAAGTTTGGTGTAAGATGCCATTGGCAGAGAAAAAAGATTGACACTCAGATTTTGCCGTCAATTCTTAGGCATTGTCTGATCTAAATGTTTGAACATGAGAATGGAAATGGACAGTTACCATGGATAGAAAGGCTTTCAAAACAGGAAGAGCACTGCTCTTGCAAGATAATAAGTGGGTCCATGTGGCCCTAGAGTAATCATCAACTAAAGTTAGAAAATATCTAAATTCATTGTAAGTTTAGGTGTGATAGAGTCCGCGAATATCAATGTGAACTAATTAAAAATGAAGTGTAGAATGAATAGAGTTGTCACCAAATGGTAATCTCTGTTGTCTAGCCTTTGGACAAACCAAGGCATTGAAATTATTGTTTAGCAAACAGTTTATCAGACAAACAAGATATAAATTTCATTTTGTGGAAAGGTAACTGACCAAGTATTTGATGCCAAAACACATCATCTTTATTACCAACAAGAGAATTACAAGAAGCATTGTTAGAAGTAGTACGTGGAGCAGAAAAAGTAGAATTGTTCAAACAAAAAACATGAGAAATGAAAGAATTACACACACTTGAAGACACATAATTAACTAGGGAAGCAGGAGAAACACATGTCATTGTTGCTGGTAGAGAAGAATGGTAATGAAAGTACAGTCCCTTTGCAGTCCTACCAATTTTCAGTGACCTCTTCAGAGAAGGGGCCTGCAGAAAATAAGCAGTATGTTTAAGGATTGCATAACAGTTAAGTTGGACAATCAATTTGTGAATGGATATCAAACTGAAATGAAATGATGGTACAAGTAAAACATCATGAAGAACAATGTCAGGTCTTAACAGGAAAGAATCAGTGAAAATGACTATAACATTATAGCCATTGGGAAGAGTAATGAGTAAAGGAATTGGTAAAGGTTTTAAAATGTGAAGAAAATATTTGTGAGATGTTATGTGATTTGTTGCACCTGAATCTAGAATCCAAGAATCTGTATCTAATTTAGACAATCCACATACATGAAAATCAGGACAATTTACCACAGAACAAAACACACATTCAAAACTGGCAAATGCAACCTCATTACCAGTAAATCTAGGTGGACTGAAAGCATGAGAATTGATTTGTGTTTGGTATACCAAATTTATAATATGTTGAGATTGTTCCTCGGTGAAACCATGAAGATGAGGAGTTGAGTTAGTATTGAGAGCTGAAGTAATGGGTTCATATGAAGGACTTCAATTCTATATATAAGCAGTTGTTGTCTTTTTGTTCCTAGTGAATTTAATATCCGAGGGATAACCATGGAGTTAATAACACTTCACAATGGTGTGGTTTGTCTTCTTACAATATTTGCAAAATAATGTAGGAGTAATAGAAGGTTTCTTTTGATCGAACTGAACCCTTTGAGAAGACCCCTATCTATTACCAAAATCTTGACTGACAGAAGCTGAGAAAGAAGTTGACTCATTTGAGAAGTTTGGAAGGTGAGATGAACTCTCCTTCTGATGCTCGTTATGCTGCAACATAGAATATGCTTTGCTGATGGAAGGCATGAGAGACATCAAGAGTATGTTGCTCTTTCAAGAGGAATATGATTCATTTAGTACACTTAGGAACTGAAAAAGCTTTTGATCTTCTAAGAGCTTAGGAAGAGCACCACAAGTACATGTTAGTCCCACATAAGCAACATGCAATTCATCCCATAAACTCCTCAACATAGTGAAATAAGTAGCAATATCAGAAAATTATTGACCAATGAAACTAATCTCTCATTGAATCTGGATATATTTTGACCCATTTGATTAGCCAAATCTATCATTTAGGTCAAGCCATATGTCTCTAGCAGTGTCATACCCTATTAGACTAATGAAAATGTCTCTACTTAATGAGTTGGTTATCCAAGCAATGAGCTTGTCATTGCATCTCTCCTAAGCAGAGTAATAAGATGATTTAGGTCCTGATTGTGGGTTTTTATCGGCAATCACACCTAATTTATTCTTAGCAGAGAGAGAAACAAGGATATGCCTTTTCCATACCACAAAACCACGTCCATCAAAAGAAGGAGAGACTAAAGGAGTATTAGGATTACCGGACGGATGAATGTAGAAATGATGAGAGATTTCAACAGTAAACAGAGTAAAACCATCACTCGAAGGTGAATTACCTAAGCTAGTAGAAGTCATAGCAGGTACAGTTCTCATTTCGAACAAAAACACAATTACAGGTAGAATGCTATTATCTAACTACTGCAATGAGTTTATAACTACGAAATATGGAGATTATGGAAGGATATTACAAGATTTCTTCTATAACCTGAAGAAACAAGGGCTTTTCAACACCATTTCTTCAACAAAATCATGTTATCAAGCTTGAATGACCCTAACAAGTAGATCAACCAAAAATAACTCCGAACAATTTCCGCTGAAAAATCCCCTATTTTTAGAAATCCTAGAAAATCAATTATGAACGGAACACGACAAGGGTACCACCGTTCAATTACGGAAGACGAGATCTAGCTAAAACTAAGCTCTGATACCATGTTGGATTCAATGATTCACGGATCGCAAATAAAACATGAAGAGAGAGCAAGTTCGTATGTGTAGAGAAACACGAAGAGAGAGAAAGGATATTTTCATCTTATTATCTTTGTCCAGAAGTTTCCATCCTTATATATTTACAGGAGAAAATAAAAAAGTTCCAAATCAAATAATAAAATACCAGTCAAACTTAAATAAAAATTAGTCAATGAAAAAATGGGTCGATCGGTGCATCAAGTGGGATATGCTTGAGCCTGGACCTCATAAGTTGGTTTGGGCTGAAATGTATTAGTGCTAACAAATACTGCTCCATAATTTTTGTATATCCAATAGAGAATTATACATAATTTAATATCATAAACCAAGTGTTATACTTTTAGGGGTCGTTTGATTTGAAGATAAATTATGCTGAGATTAGTTATGTTGAAATTAGTTATATTGAATTAGTTATGTTGAGATTAGTTATCCTGATATTATTTCTTATTTATTGTTTGGGTTGTTGTATTAAAAGTAACAAACATTGCAAAAATTTAAGAAAAAATTATTTGTTTACTACACTCCACCCTATTAGTAGAAAAAGGGTTTGAGGGACCTATGGGTATTTTTGTTATTTTTGTTATTTTATTCTGAGATTGTTATTCTACCCTTTGTGAGAGATAACTTATCCCGGTACTATTTTAATCATGGGATAACTTATTCCATATTTAATAACCAAACAAGGGATAAGATAATATTAAATTTTTATCCAATATTATTTTTTCTTATCCATCATAAAGTTAAAATGGCTTAAATTACTTATACTACATTAAGGGATCGTTTGGTAGAAGAGATAGAATAAAATTGGATTTTTAATCTTATGAGATTAATTGGTTGGTGGGATAACTCCATCGATATCCCACTCAATACCATTTACATCGGATAAAATGTGGAATAAGTAATCCCATATAAAAGGCGACATTAGTTATTCATCTTATGCCCCCATCTATATGGATTACTTATCCCTCCCACCAAACGGCCCTCCTAAAGTCAAAATGGGCTAAAATTAGACAATTCCAATTCATGTAATAGTATTCATCACATAATAATTTGTACAGTAATATTAATCATATATAATATCTTTTGTATTATGAAGTTAAGTATTAACTACTGTTTAAACAATCCATCCTTTATAACGTCATAAACCAAACATCCCTTTAATGAACAGTTTTAGTAGTAGTACTAAAATTAAAAAAAAAGCAGTGGTGGTTGTGGGGGGTTAGATAGACTAGACAAAAGGTGAAAGATTGTATGTTTGGAGTTTTTTGATTGTGTGTTGACTACTTGACAAATATTAGCTCTCTGATCTTTCCTAACTCATTCAAGAAAATCTCCGACCAACTTCCACGCCCCTGCTTCTATCTACAACATAATCATCATACATTCATGTTACTGTTCCTAAGGTTGTCGCTTTAATGTTGTTTTTCCAAAAGCAAATAATTGTGATTATGATGATGATGTTCAAGTCTTGAGGAGAAATAATTTGGTTCTTTTTTGGTAGAAAAGAAAGTTTCTTTTTTGACCATTTCTAGCTTGTTAGAATTGGGTGAAGTATTCACTTGACCGCCAAGTTTTGAACTTTTGTTGGGAATTTGATGAGGTTTTTGAAGGTGTACTTCAGTTTTCTGCTTAGTGTTTATAGTTGAAGGAAACAATTGGAACTTTACAGAATTTGGTCTTACATCTTAAGTAGAATAGGGGTTCTTGGTTACCCTCTACTAGGTAATTATACTCTGCATCTTATTTACCTATTTAGATTATGGTGCTTATGGATACAATTTTTTTTCTTTAGAATTTCAAATCTCAATAGTTTTTCTTATCGTCCTTTTCTCTTTTCCTCTTTAATCTAAATTCAGAATACTGTCATTGTCTCCTCTAAAATAGACTGGTTATTGTTCTTCAGGAACTTAGAGTGTAAACTCGAATCTGATGCAGTCAAGTTATGCTAATGAAGCCATGAATTCGTGATATAGAATCATTGCCAGTTGTATGCCTGAATAATTTTTTGGATATATTTCTCTTTCTGATGACCTTTTTGCTTCCTTCATATGGATTTTCTTGTCTTGTTTTCTTCTCTGATATATGATGGAAATTTACTAATGTGGAATTAAGTTTATCCCATTATTTATGACTCGAACAATTGGGGCTCCGCACGTCGGAAGTGTCGTTTCCACACACGTGCAATCTTAGTGCCAAGTATTGTAGATTTCGTTAATGAAAGAGATATTGGTACGTAAGTGAAATGTTTGAGACATAGAATGATGGACGGTTATTGGATAAATAACAAGTGTTCCACATTGGTAAACGAAGGAAGGATTGTGCGAGGGGTAAGATGGAACGGGTCGGAAAGGGCCGCGGAGCCGAGAAGGGCCGCGGCGCCTCCCGGACTGGGCCGCAGCGTCGGAGCGCCGCGGCGCTAATTCCCTGTTTGGCCACTGGAGCCGCGGCGCTTCCCAGACAGTGAGTGCTCGACGGAAGTACAAAAGTTTGGCTGATTATGGAGAGGTTTTGGAGCATTAACATGACAATTTTTCCTCCATAACTCAGCCATTATTTGACTGCATTAGTTGGTGGTTTAAAGGGCCATTACATGGCATTTAAATGGCCATTACATGGGCACTTGAAGGGCCATCTTGCACACCTATAAATTGAGGCCTTTGGCTCAATTCTATAAAAAACAAGAACAAAAATAAAACAAAAGACATACAACATCACAAAGAGATCAATTTTCTGATAAGCAATCCTTCTCTTAGCAATCTTCATTATTCGTGTTCTTCGCTGGGATCATTTGTGTAGGCTTTGCACATTTGATAGTTTGTTGTTTCATCTTGGGAGACTATTGTCCACACTTCCGTAAAGCCTATATACAGGGGCAATCTGTCTTAAAGACAGAGTGCCATCACTCGACTCAGCACAGTTGTAACACTTTCAGATTTAGTATGTCTTGATTTCAGGTTATCAAGATTCAAAGAGTTTTCTGCAAATTGGTATAAAGATTCAAGAACTCAAAAAGCTTGTTGTTGTCACAATTCTTATTTACTACAAGCTTGTTGCTATTATAATCTTTATGGTTTATCCTTTCGAAGCACTTGTAATAGTTATTTTCTATTCCCGTACTGCTTTGTTTCCAACAATATATGCTGCCTGGTTGATACTACTAGTATTTACAACTCAAAATTAAAAATATTACGTTTTTCTGTTTTTGTTTAGCAGAATTTCCTTATGGGGAGTGATGCTGCTTCAGTTGTTGAGGTACCATCTCCTCGTGACATTAAGGTATAGAAGCTCTTCCATCTGTTCTCTCCTTCAGCTCCTGATATTATCTGCACGCTTTCTTTAATTAAGACAATTTACTCTCAAGTCATTCTCCTAATAACTAATGAGATGTCTCAAACCTTCCAACTTGACCTCATCTCTAAAGCAACATTCCTCTTAATATTGGTTCCTTCACATTAAGAAAGAGTAAGAGTAGTCACTAATCCTTTTTCTCTGTATATAAAGAGAAAGAAAAAGAAGTTTTCTGGTAATGGCGTTTTGCATGACTCAGCTCTAGCTCTTAATGAACTCTAAAAAAGTTATTTAACTCTTGGAATTTCAAGAATCATCATTGAGGATGCTATAAGTCAAATCTGAAATTTATCCGAAATTAGAAGTGGTTACCTCATTTGCAGCATTATACTGGTTTAAATTTTTGTCCTTACGAGATTTTGCTGAATTCTTAGTTTTGTTCATGGATTATGTACCTGTCAAATTCACGGTTTCCTCGTCATTATCGAGTACCATTGTGCTATTTATTTTCAGCTATACATCCTTTGTATGACTAAATATTTGCTCTATTGTATGATGACTACAGGTGCATCGTCTAATGTGCATGGAACTAATTGAATTTGTAACTAGAGTTTCAGTGTTACTTCTAGCAATTGAAGAAGCCCGTCCTGGATGCAACTCAGGAATACAGGTACTTTGCCAGTTAACCAGAGCACTTGACAAAGCCAAGGACATTCTTCAGCATTGCAGTGAATCCAGTAAACTATACTTGGTGTGCATCTTATCTTAGAAAACTAATTCTGTCTTAACTCTTCTTTGTGAAATATATCTCCCATTGACCTTGCAGAAACTTAGTTGAAAAGAGTGTATAATATTGACTAGCGGGTGGGATTTCATTGACCATCAACATTTATTGGTTTTTCCAGTGCATTTATATTACACTTCTATAGGTAATTGCAGCTTAAATATATCATAGGGAGGGAGGGAAAGATCCAATGTAGTTCCAACTTCTAGCACACTTGTTCAGGTTACGCAGTTAAGTGTAAAAATGTAAATGCTCTAAGTGCAGTCCTCCTTTATGTTATTAATCTACCTGTTCTAATAATTAGTGTGTTCATTCACATTATGGAATATTAGTCTTGATATTAACTAGCAACATATGTCAGGCACTAACTGGAGATGTTATACTTTCAAGATGTAAGAAATCAAGAAACTTGCTTGAACAAAGCTTGAGCTATGTGCAGAACATGGTTCCTGTAATGTTGGCTACAGAGGTGAGTCAGAAGCTTCCTTTTGAGAGATTTATCTGTGTTTATTTGCTTTCTTTTCCTGTCCATCTTGATGGCAAAGACATTGTTGGTGTGTCCTGATTATAGATTTTACATCCAAGCCTCTGGTGCATGTTTTTTTAATCGAAAATAACTTTGCCGTGTTAAACTAAATGACAATGCCTGCAGTGTACATTAGGCTATCCATTTACTGTTGCTAAAGCTTTTTGTTTCTTAATCCTTCGAACTCATTCAATTTAGTCCCTTCATCTCTTTGATTTCTTTCAATATGAAGCTTTGTTTCCCAAGATAGAGAAGAAAGAAAGATCAGTCTTTTACTATGGTTTCCCTCTTTATTTCATTCCTTCCTTTTCTCTCTACCTGGTCGGTTTCTATTTCATTTTGATACTCTGGCAATGCACTTCAATATACACTATTGGCTGCAGATATCGCAACTGGTTGCTGACCTGAGGGCTGGGAAGTTCAGCTTGGACCCATCTGAAGAGGAGGCAAGGAAGGTGTTGAGTGAACTTCTTCGTCAGTATACATCTACAACACATTCAGGGGAAGAACATGTCTTTGAGGCTATTCAAATTGCTATGCAGAGGCTGCGTATCACATCTCCAAAAAATCTTTTGATAGAGAAAAGAGCCATAAAAAAACAGCTGGAGAAAGTTGGGGAGGGTAATCCAGCAAAAAGGAAAATATTATTGTTCTTTCTGAATCTTCTAAAAAAAAATGGCAAATCTATTGTGACAGAGCACATAGAGAATGGATCTCTACGGCATGAAGACTCCCTCGGATTTGAAAATCAATTTGAAGTGGAATCTCGTCTGAGATGTAATTATAATGATGCTCAAAGAGACATCTACAACAGCTCTCTACTTTCAGATGAGTTCAAATGTCCTTTATCGTCGAGATTAATGTATGATCCCGTTGTCATTGCTTCTGGACAAACATATGAAAGATTTTGGATTGAAAAATGGTTTGCTCAAGGTAATGATACATGTCCAAAAACTAAAAAGAAATTGGCCCATTTGGCATCAACTCCAAATAACTCAATGAAGGACCTGATATCAAGATGGACTGCAGCACACGGGGTCAGCGTTCTTGACCCCAGCGTACAAGCAGCAGTAGGTCACTCATGGGAATCATCTTCCACTTCAATTGCTAGCTTGAGCAGCTTAATGATGGATCTATCTCTAAATATAGACTTCAGCAATTTATCCCTGGGAACTTTAGATGCTGGTTCTGCATCACACTTTTCGCATGCTAAGACGCCAAATGACTTCAGTGTGGTGTCACCGGAAAGCAGTGGCAATTTTCATAAAGGTCAATCTGGTGAAAGCATGCATGAAATGGAACTGGAACGTTTAGCGAGGCTCAATTCGCTTTCTTGGGAGTCTCAGTGCAACTTGGTTGGAAATATCAGAAACATGTTGAAACAAAACAGTGAAGCTAGCGATTGGATGTTATCTGAGAGTTTTATTCAAAAACTTTTTAGATTCTTGAAAGATGCAGATAAATCTCATGATCAGGATGCTCAATTATTGGGATGTCAGTCATTATTAGCAGTTCTAGACGAATGCGGGTAAATCTGCTCTCTCTCTCACTCTCTTTGTACGTGTCTTGATTCTTTATTGTAGATTGACTCCCCCACCTACGCGGATTAGTAAAAGGGTAACTGCTCAAAGAACCTCTGTGGTGACAAATTATTCTAACAAATCTCTGGGGAGAAGAAATCCATGTAACAAAATTTTGATATCCCTTTCAAGTAATTACTATTTCTGATGAAATGTGAGCTTGTCGACTTCTTCCCCTTTGGTAGAATTTCTTGTTTTTCCCCTCAAATCCAGTTTTGATTTCAATAGATTATATTGATATCGTCAATGTTATAATGCTTCTGTGCCTTTTTGAAATACTAGAATGTGAGGTCTTCTATCTTTGATGGTATAGTTTCTATCGTTATTATGTTTTTTATCATCTTATTCTGCTTCCACATACTGATCCTTCTATGATTCCTTCGTCTCAAAAGCAGTTTGCCATACTTGAATGATGATGCATTTGAGCTTTTGACCTCATTGCTTGCTTCGGAGGTTTCTAAAGAAGCTCTTGTTATATTCGAGGTGCTCTCACGCCACCAAAACTGTCACCATAAAATTGCTGCGTCTGGTGCACTCACTACTCTCCTGGAGATTCTTGATGCCCACAGTAGAGAATTGCAGGAACCTGCCATCAAAATATTATGTAACATGTCCAGAAGTAGCAAAATTGGTTCCTGGATTGCACCTTCAAAGTTGGTTCCTAAGTTGGTTCCTTTTCTCGAGGATAGAGCTCTTGCAAGAAATTGTGTCATCATTTTGCAAAATTTGTGCATCAAAGAAGATGCTAGAATTGCTATAGCTGAAACTGATGGATGCATTGCATCAGTTGTGAAACTGTTGGAGCGTGAGAGTCGCAAGGACCAGGAGCATGCAGTGGATTTTCTTCTTTCTTTATGCTCTCAAGAGTTTCAATATTGTCAAATGGTAATGGATGAAGGTGTCATCCCGGAACTCGTCTGTGTATCTGTTAATGGAAACAACAAAGCAAAGGCAATGGCTTTGGAGTTGCTGAGACTGCTGAAGGGGGAATTTAGTGATATTGGAGAATCTTATGAATCGGATATTGAGATTCCTCCAACCCCTACCATTGACTTTACTCAGCAGAAATCTCGTTCCAAAGCAACAGGATTTTTTGGGAAATTTTTCTCAAAACGCAGCTCCCCTGCTACCAAAAGGAAAAAATAGAAGAAATGCTGTCAGATTTTACCTCTTTTGGCTATTGATATCATAGAATGAAGCAGTTTGAAGATGCCAACAACAACAACATACCCGGTGTAATCCCACAATGTGGAGTCTGGGAAGGGTGGATGTACGCAGACCTTACCTCGATCTTTATGGGGTAGAGAGGCTGTTTAGCAGTTTGAAGATGCCACTTAGCTGATTTTCCCAGTTCAGTAGTGTCGACTATAGCTGTTGGCCTTCTTGCACTGTTAGTTGTAGATAGTAAGATACATTTTTGCATGGCAGGATGTGTAAAATTTCACAGGTTCGTCTAATTTTTGTTAGTGAGACGGTTTAAATGGAGCGGCATAGACAGTAAGGATTCATGCCGTAGCCGAGAATGCTTGTGATAGAAGGTGTAATTATTGTTGTATCTAGTTTTTGTTTGTATTCAAATGATTTTAACATTTCACAGGGCATATTCAGGTGTATAGTATTCTAATTTGTTTGTACAAATACGATAATTTTTCAATGAAATCTCACTTTCCAATATGGCCACTGAGCCCCATGAGCACATTTAATGCTAGCTGTTATGTATCTGCTTTTAAAGACCTATAAATCCAGACCTTTGCTCCTTTGTATAGATACTAAAACATCATCTTTTCCATCTATTTCTCTGTCGGGTTTTATTTTATCAATTTCTGCTTCTAATTTATAGTTTTATACTAGAAGAGGTAGTTGAAACCTAGAAATATGCCACTGTTATCCTTAGCCTATGTCCATAACGCCTCAAGCTTGACTTATGGTATAAGCCTATTTTGGGAAAGATTGAAAAAAGGAGATCAGAATTGTTGTACAAGTAATTTATGCTAAATAAGCAAATGCATCATGGCCAGTTTTTGACTTGGCATGGTTTCCTACTGTTTAGACTTGGACGCCATCATGATCAATTAGATTTGCGAACATATTACATCAATTATAAAAAGGGCAGTCCGGTGCACTAAGCTCCCGCTATACGCGGGGTCCGGGGAAGGGCCGGACCACAAGAATCTGTTGTACGCAGCCTTACCTAGCATTTCTGTCAGAGATTGTTTTCAGGGCTTGAACCCATGACCAAAATAAATTTTTTTTTTCTGAAAAGAGAGGAGATAAAGGAGATAAAAGTTTGGATACATACAAGACTTGACTTAAATAAAAATTTCATGTCAGCAAAATTTAATGACAAAATCATTTAATTGGTTGGGTGACTTTGTAAGTGAAAGACTAATAGTTGACTGACTTTTGAGTTATAAAACAAAGAAATGTGACTTTCTTAGTAAATTATCCTTAATTGAGTGACCATCTTAGTGTGTGTTTGGTTCTGCGGTGGACATAATTGATTTTGAAAGAATTGATTTTCATATAATTGAGTTTGACAATAATTGATTTATGTTTGGATGTGACAATGTAAAGTGATTGTTATCAATTCATGATGTTTGGATAGTTTTGATCAAAATTGTTTTTGAATGTAGAATTACCAAAATGGACATAGTCAAATACATATAAATAAAAATTACTAAAATAATAGTGAAATATGAAGTATGTAAATAAAAACTACAAATAGATAATAGAATTTAAAGTGCAATATAGTACTTAAATATTATTACAATACTAATTTTGCACCAACCAAAAAGAAAAAATTAAGAATTAAAGAGGGGACCTGTAGCAACTTTAAAGAGGGCAATAAGATGGGTAGAGTTGTTGATGAAAATTAAAGAGGGTAATGAAGGAAAAGGTAAAAATTCAAATTAAAATAAATGTAGAATTAATTCTACTCACATTAAAAGCTAAAAATTGTAGCTTCTTTTGAAGAGGAGAATTGATTTTGGAGAGGAAATTCAAACACCCAGACCTGATCGATTTGTTTGCACCAAAACGTGTGCTTCCATGGGCGGATATGATGGATATTCGGCAAATGGTATGGTGTGGGGTTTGAAGAAAGACTTGGTCGGAGCATTAGGTGTGGATATATGCATTTGAATATTAGTTAACACAAACAGAAAAAAACATTAAGAAGGAAAATAACAAGGCGAAACACATGAGAAATATTGATTTGAAGTAGCAACCTCCAAAAATAGGTAGGAAAAGATGTTTTCCGCCATTGTACTTTTCTCTTATTCCAACTCCAACTTTGACATAACATGCACATTACATGTGTCATGTTTTGTTTTTTAGTTGAATTTGACGAGCGAGTTAGTTCTGGAAAATGAAGGAAAATAATTGGCCATTTCTAGGTTAAAGTTGCTTTCGAGTTTGCTATAGTTGTTTGTAATTCCTTTTTGTTTTGGCTCTATAATTGCCTGGGAAGGCAGAAAAAAGAGGGAATTCACTTCTCCTCAAACCTCAATGCGTAATTCGCACACAACATAACATGTAAAATTTGCTTCTGTTTATTTGTTTTGTTCTTTAAAAGAAATATTTACTTCAAAATCTGTTTTTTTACCTTTAAAAACAGTTTTGTGGCAATTTTCATTTTAAAAAAATGAGGATATAAGAAAACTTCCTAAGATAAACTTGTATATAAACATGTTTCGTATTTACCATACTTTTGTCATAATTAGTTTCCGGATTTATAATGTTGTTGCTCAAACAAGGTGGCGACAAGCTATTTACATGCACTTAGAAATAAAATTGCAGATTTAAATGGCCATAGTAACCCGGTAAATTGTATAAGTTCTCTCCCTTGACATAAGAGTAAATTTCACATGATTCAAGAAATTGTGTAAGTTCCGAATATATTTGCTGTTGTAGTATGTCTATTGTCAAAGAACTTCGAGATAGTGAATAAAGAAGAAAGGACTTCGAGATCATCGCAAAACAAAGAACATGTGTATACGCGTTGCCAAATGTTGTTTACAATAGAGCTTTGGGACAAAATAACCCAACTCTATGCATCTAGCTGGAAGTGGTCCAAAATATCAGCTTCAATCAGATAACCAATACACCACAAACAATCTGAAATTCCAATGCATTTATTTGGAAGATATGATCACCAAGGTTCCGGCAGCTCCAAGGGATTAGAATTCCAACAAGAAATAGTGGGATAGCTTAATCAACAAGAATTGGACTTACAAAGTTTGAACGATACGTTAAACGAGACATTTGGCTTCACAGCCTAGGAAAACATAGTTATAAACAATGGGATATACTCTCAAAATAGTTCAATCCGAGGGATTGACAGCAATAAACTAGGTAATTAATCTGTCAATCACAGCAATAAACTAGGTAATTAATCTGTCAATTTCTCCACCATCGTTCTAGTACCTAACCGAAGAATACAGCTGTCAATCAAATGGTAGGAACAGGCCAACTGATTATGATGACCAAGACTCGTCATTGAACTAATGAAAACTGATGTCTTTCAGAGTGCAAACGCAAATGCAACTTTGAGGGGTCTGGACTGAGAACTTATACGCATGAAAAATATTGGAAGGAGGTTGTATGGGTCATAATCACTTCTGCGCATGAAAGTGGCCCTATAGATCAACGACATTTTCTCAATTTACGTGGCAAAAAGCTGAATGATAAATTTTAAAGCTTAAGGTTAATATTAGTTCAAGGAAACAGTAAACATGAGAATACTATTGGAAAAACTGCACAGGGCACAACTAATATTCTGATTTATATAAAAGGGCCGTGCATTGAGAACTTTTCTCAGAGATTGAACATGAATTTGGAACATTATGTAGCAACCAAAAAGAGAAGAAAGGGAGTTTTACATGATTTGCGATCTGCATGAAATCATTCACAGGCTGGTTTCGTGTCAAAGCTGCTCAAGCAGATTGCAAAAGCTTGGAAAGCAGAAAGTGGGTAGCGGTAGTCCATGGTGAAGATGTCTTTTCCAATTTTGCCGAACTGTAAAATTACTTTTTCTTGCTCTGCGACTGGTACATTGTGAGACGGATCAACTGCTGCCACTAGCTGGAAATTTTTCACAGAAGCCACTGTAACACGGCCTTTAAAATTTAAGCACCAGCACTGCAATTGTTCATGCCATCGAGGAGCCTTGTTTTTTAGCACAAGCAGCTCTTGAGAAGTCACTGTCACTGCTGACCTTGAAAAGCCAGACAAGCTGATATCCGTAGCTGACTCCTTTGCTTTTGAGAGTGGTGCGGAAAATGACTTGTCATCAAAAGATTGTGGGAATGATTTAGGTGTTGGAGCAGTGCCTCCCTCCTGGATTGAAGACAAAGGGATAGAGTGCATGGCACAATGCATTCTCCTAGGTCCTCTTGTACGAAGAACATTGAGTTCATAGGAAATGGTAGCTACTCTGTAGTTGCACGCAGGTACTCTTGGAGAAACTTGTTTTGCATGAAATCTCCGATTGAGTCGACCAGGTTGTTGAATGGCTACATCACTTGGAGGTTGGCTATCATATATGGAAAACTTGGTCCCAAGAAAGTTAGACCTGGTCAAACCATTTTCAAACATTATTAAAGTAAAATCAAGGGAAGTAGAAGCTTTTTCTTTGCTTCCTGCTATTTTGGTGGAGGAGTGAGTGAAGAAATATAATTGGAAATTTGATAGTACTTGCCTCAGTTTGCCAGCATATGTATTGCTAGCCCGAGAAAAATCATCTGTAACCAATGATATCACGAATTCTGTGCTTGTTGCCCTTCTGATCTTTTTGGCGGCCAACAATAGTTTATCCCTCTCATTCTCAGCTGTCATGAAGTAAAATATCAGTTTTATATGCATCTTTCATTAACTAGGAAGAATTTCTGTTGAGAAACATAGACCACAAACATTAGTAGTAGAAGTTATAAAAGATTTTGAATTTCCGATCTGGTGCACTAACTTGAATGTCAGACATAATACATCAGCCTAAGTGTAACTTCTCCTTTCAAGAGTAAAAAGAAGAAAAGTTTAGGATAGGCAGAAAATACTACTTACATGGAGCCATGCCAACGTAGAGGCGAAAAACTGAATTAGCTCTGTCCCGTTTGATAAAGCACTGGATTGGGGATTCACGGGGACCAGGCTGGTTTAAACATGGAAACAAAAAGGATCTCTCTTAATTTCAATCAACATCAATAATAGTAATAGAAAGGAAACAGAAACGGATTAAGGAGATTACCTGCTTGAGTGAAATGGGGAAGGTAATCCTACCACATTCCTCGGGAGTCCTAACAATCTCCTTGGTAATTTCTCTCCATGATTTGCAAACAGATGCAGAAAAGACAATGACAGAACGAGCAGGCCATGATTCCTCGCTCTCTTCAACCCTGCGGATGATATCCAAAAGAAGTTCTGGTGGTAAATTTGCCCATTGCCCTTGTTCAATGGGATCAGAAAGGGCCACATCAGGTACTATATGTGACCGGGTTCTGTTGCTCCAATGCTTTCTTTCTGGTCCCCTCCTCGATATATTCCCTATCCCATCTTTCATCTCCCTCAGCTCACGAACGATGCTCTTAAAAGACATTTCTATCAATCACATCAACTCTACCTTTCCTTCAAAATGGAAGGGTAAAACAATTAGAACAATGAAACAAAGAAAGAACTTTTTGAACAATTTCACCTTTTAACCACAACATCAATCAATTAACTAAGCCTCAATTTCAAGTTTTCTGGTTCAACTATATGATTTTTCCTTTTAGGTTGTAAACATTCTACAGTACTCAGACCCATTTAATTCCAATCCAAAATTATGTCTTTTAAGCCAAACCAGAAATTATCTAAAACTAGATGCGAGGTTTATCCTCTATATTTTCATCAAAAATCAGTACATTCTTTGCTTTTGTGAGGGTGAAAAAAGAAGATCTGCAAGAATGTAGGAACAGGTAACTAACCTAGCAAAAATGTGAACTTTATATCATTTCTAGCACATCCCACGTTTCAAAATCAAAACTTTAGCACTCAAAATCGTAATTCTGAGATTCCACAAAAATAAAAATAAAAACCAAAAAATTAAAATGTGAGCTTCTTTACAAAGGTAAAATAATAATACCCGAGAAGAAGAAAAAGCAAAACAAATTCAATTATTTGATCTTTAGCATTTTTTTTATACAAATGATAAGAACCGACATGCAGCTACGGAAGATAAGAGAGAAAACAAGAAAAAAATAGGAAATGCATCCAGAAAACCCAAAAAAAAAACAGAAATGTATAAAAACAGAGAAAAGGGTAGGAGAAAACCTGAATAAAAAGTGACAAAGAATATGAAATCGTTGAAAGCAAGCTGCAGGACACAGAGATCGAAGAAGGAAATTCTTTTATTTAGAAGGATAGAAAGGCGGCGAATGAGGTAACTCCTCTGGTGGAACCCTGGATTGGCAACGCTTTAGATATATGTCATATCGCCGGAACCACTAGTGGCACCACCGCAAACAACCGCCGTTAATTCCGCCAACAAATTGAAGGAAAAATGTCACGAGCAGGAAAAATGGTCCCTCATATTTGAGGGGACGTTTAAAATAATCTCTTAATAATTCACTGTATAATAATTTTGATCTTTTATATTCATCAAAATTTAATATTTCTAATCTCTTTTAAATATTTAATAATTTATGTATGTTAAGTTTGACAGTAGAAAAGAAAAGGATCTAGCCGTAAAAATCAAGAAAGTCGTCATATTTTAAAATAACAATAACAATAATATATTCAGTATAATTTCATTAATTTATAAAAAACAATCTAATACATAAAGCATGTCGCCTAGAATTCTGCATTCCAAAGGTGTGATGTAAGCATTAGTGATTTTTTCCTACAAAATGTGCTATACAAAAATAACATGCAATATCAAAAACTACATTAGACACTAAAAATATAAAAAAAACACACTTAAAAAATACACCACGCTCTTGGATAAATTGAAAAATAGCACAAATTACAAAATTATACCTCTAAATAGGTTTCGCTAATTTTTTTTTTTATAATTCCGTAAAATCTAATAGATCTTGGTAAATGTAGTTGGAGACTAAAAATTTAAACTTTTGACAATCTTAAAATGCTAAAATTGTTCAGTGCATATTTAAGGGAATATTTCGAATATACCATCAAACGCAAGATACTTAAGGGACTATTTCGAATTACCATCAAATGTAAGGACCAGCTTTGGTATTTTCTCCCAAATGTTTTCAAGCCCTTTATTTGGATATCAAGTGTAGGGCCCGGCCTCATTGTTCAATATTTACAAAATTATCTTTCCTTTCTTTTCCTAATGAGATAAGAAAACTTAAAAAAGAAGTTCAAAATCTAAACAAAATTATTGGCTATGATTAGACGTTGCCAGAAAAAGATACTACTCCTAAGTCCTATCACATTTATATCAACATTAATTTTATCTAATGACGTTAAAAATAATTGACAATCATATAATTTAATGTCTTTCAAGAATTCAGATTTATTTAATTGACTTTAATTTTGAATTTGCCAACTATCATAAACAGTGTTGGAGTATATTTCAAATATGACTAATCATAACACAATGGGAAAAAGATATTCGCATCCACTATTTACACTATGATAATAAATAAATAATGTACTTCTTATATATTCTCTGTATATTATTTATTATGATTAATAAATTTATATTTTTACCTCCATATGTGACTAGTCATGATTAACTAATATGATTTATAGTAAGTATAATATATGAATAAGTTTGTTTTCTAATTTTATATTTTGCCTCATCCATGTCAATTGTTAAGCTTAGTGGGGCCTATAGTAATGTTTCTATCTTTTTTTCTCTGTAGGAAAAGATATGAAGGCCTTATAACTCGATCATGGTATTTTAAGAGGATACAATAATGATAGGAGTAATAAAGTATGTTAGCATGCAACGTGACAAAATCATGACCCAAAAGATAATCTGAAATTCCATTTCCTTATTATTTACTTTTTCGTTATGAAGAATGAGTTTGGTAGAGAGTCATAAAAGATCTTATTTCAGATTATGAATAGCACAATAAATGGATTTCGGTTTATTTAGGATAATCTCGAATCAAATAAACTTTTTAAATTCAAAATTCTAAAGATTAAGGTTTTATAGTACTTTTAACTTAAAAACCCAGTTTTTGCACTTTTCCAACATAAGTGGTGCTAGCTAAAAGATTTTCTCTTCTTAGAAAAGAACCATATTACTACAAAATTCTTTTCCACAAGAGAATCATATTGTGTATATCCTATATATGTTTTATTTACTTAAATTCTCAATTTAGAATTTACCTAAGATCAATAACTTTTCTCCTTCTCGCCGTTGCCGTTACACCAATAGTCTGAGATGAGTGAAAATGGATAAAAGTTATCCGCATGCACGTGTTTGTACATAGTCCTTTAGCACTTACAACAACAATATCCGGTGTCCCGCACTTGTGAACAGATCCAATGGAAATACCCTCTGCTCCCGATTGCCAAAAAAGCCTACATAAGATGCAAAAGGCTTTATTATATTGAGCTTATCGGGTTGAAAGGCCTCCAACCTTACGCTCCACTCACAGATCTCAAGCTTGGGACAAGAGCAGATAATCCCCCTCCGAGCAAATATGAGGATTTCTGAAATTCCATTCGGGCCGAATTTCATTGTCCCCAGAGCTAGGCAAGTCTTCGATGAATGGAACGATATTGACACAATAGACATTGGAGGTAGTCAGGCAGGAGGTACCCCCGAATATCATGAGTGAGATCTGGAAAGGGTGGTGTGTATGCAACCTTATCCCTATACCTTGTGAAGGATGATAGAACGTCACTGATACTCTCGATATAGACCCCCGGCTAAATCATGATTAATTAACATGTATCGTCACCTTATTAAATCATTTAATTAAAATAAGTTTACACGATTTGGTGTAAATACCTGATAGAGATAAATATTTACCAGTAAGAATATAATTCCATTTTATTTTTTATAAAACGAAGCTCTTGTTAATAGGTGTACATGCCACCTCATAAACCAAGTAATTGGGAAAACTGTTTTGGAAGAGGTAAAACCATCTCCACCAATGACTTGGAAGAAGGAGTTTTACAACTTAAAAACTATTAAAGGTAAAAGAATATATTTATCGCTTTTCATTGATCACTATGTACAATATATATAGTGTTATATAATTATCTATTTCTTTACAAACTAGGTAACTAATCTTCCTAATTACAATTGGACTATACTTCCTAATAAAAACTGGACTACAATTTTACCTAATATAGGAGATGTACAATATTCTATCATACCCCGCAGTCGAAGCGGGAGGTTCTTGTACGCTCATACTGGCTCAAAAATTAATAAAAAGTATGCGCGGAAGCCCTTTAGTAAATATGTCAGCAATCTGATATCGGGAAGGAGCATGAAGAACACGAACTTGTCTACGAGCAACTTTCTCACGTACAAAGGAAATATCCATTTCAATGTGTTTAGTGCGCTAATGTTGAACGGAATTGCCAGAAAGATATATCGCACTTACATTATCACAATAGACCAATGTAGCCTTATGGATGGGGCAGTGAAGTTCCATGAGAAGGTTGCGTATCCAACAATACTCAGAGACAACATTCGCTACACCTCGGTACTCAGCTTCGGCACTGGATCGAGATAGAGTAGGTTGTCTTTTAGAAGACCAAGAAAACAAGTTATCTCCGAAGAACACACAGTAACCCGATGTGGATCGACGAGTGTCATGACATCCACCCCAGTCAGCATCAGAATAAGAGGTGAGGTCGGAGAGTGATGGCTTGTACATGTATAAGCCGAAATGAAGAGTACATTGTACATATCGCAAAATACGTTTGAGGGCATTCATATGTTCATCCGTCGGGTTGTGCATGTGTAAACATATTTATTGCACGGCATAGGATATATATGGTCTCGTGAAAGTGAGATATTGCAATGCTCTAGCTAAACTGCGATAGTGAGTCGATCGGCGTACAGAGAATTCGAAGAGGCACAGAGTTTGGAATTAGTGTCCACCGGTGTGTGAACCAGTTTGCAAGACGACATGCCTGCTCAATCAAGGATCTATTTGGCGTACTTCTTTTGATAAGAAAAATAAGCCACATGCATGTCTCGTAACAACAATGCCCAAAAAATAGCTTAGGGGGCCCAAATCCTTCATAGCAAACTCAGAGGCAGCGAGTGACATAATGCATCGGTGAAATGCATGTAGTTAGGATGATGTCATCAACATATCACAGAATGTATGCCATGTCATTACCCTTGCTATAGATGAAAAGTGAGTGACCAGATTTGTTATGTGAAAAGCTGATAGAGGATACAAAGTCAGCAAATCGCTGGTACCACGCACGAGGAGCATGTTTCAGTCCATAGAGTGATTTATTCAAATGACACACATAATCTAGATGGACTGGATTTCGGAATCTCAAAGGTTGATGCATATACACACTCATAAAGGTCTTCATGCAAGAAGACATTTTTGACATCCAGCTGATGAATGAGCCATGATTTGGACAAAGCAATACTGAGAACGATCCAAATAGTCACCAGTTTCACCACCAGACTGAAGGTTTCATCACAATCCATACCCACATGTTGAGAATTACCATCACCTATAAGACGGGTCTTGTGCCTCTCAAAAGAACAATCAGATTTCTTTTTATGTGTAAAATTCCACATAGAACGAATAACATTAGCATCAGGAAGACGGAGCACTAGATCCCACGTCTTATTTTTAATAAAATATTATATTCGCCAATCATGGTAGATTTTCAATTAGGATCGGACAAGGCATTTTTTGGGGTGCGAGCCAGAAGTGAATGGGCAACCGAATTTGAAAAATTAAATTGTCGTTTGAGTTTGGAAATGTCACGCATAGCACGGGTTTCCATCATACATGTGGGTACCGCGGGAGGTAGCATGGGATCGAGAAGCGGCCGGGGCAGAGTTGTAGGCCGAGAGGGAGCAGGGCATTATTTGAGGGGAGGGAATGACCTCAGGTAGCCGAGAGTGGCTGTTCCGAAGAGTATATGGCGGGGATGACGAGCCCACCCGAAATGAGACAGAAGGAGGTGGGTCGGGCGTCGGTGACGGTAGCGACTGATATTGCAAGTGATGAATTAGAAGGGGATTAAGGCCGTCATTTAAGAAGTCATAGGAATTCGGAGGTAAGGAATTGAGTTTGGTAAAGGGAAATTGAGACTCGTCAAATATGACATGACGCAAAATGATTATTTTTCGGCTAGACAGATCGTAACAGTTGTAACCACGATTATTAAGGAGTAACCCAGAAATACACATGGGGTAGACCTAGGTTGCAACTTGTTGATTTGTGTGAAGGGATGCAGGGGGTAGCATAGACATCCAAAAGTTCTTAAATGCTTATAAGAAGGATCCCGAAGATAGAGAACTTGAGTGGGAAACTTGTGTTTGAGAGACTTGTTGGGGAGAATGTTTAAGAGATATCTTGTCATAGTAGAGCGTAATGCCAAAATGATGGGGGATAGAGGCGTGAGCAAGGAGGGCACGAACTATGTTGTGTATAGTCCTAATTTTTCGTTCAGCTTTGTCATTTTGTAGCGAGGTGTGGGGACAGGAAAAATGAAAAACAAGGACGTTTTTGGCGCAGAAAAGTTTGAATTGATTATTATCGAATTCCCTTCCATTGTCACATTGAAAACATTTGATATTATTTTTAAATTGTGTCTCAATGAAGGCGCTAAATGAAGAAAAAATATAATAGACTTGGGATTTATTTCCAATGGGAAAAGTCCACAGGAAGTTTTTATAATCATCTAAAACAACATATAGTATCGATGTCCGGCTGTACTTAAAATATGAGAAGTCCATAAATCATTGTGTATTATATCAAAAGGCATTAAAGTACATGTAGATAAAGAATAAAATGGCAACTTGACATGTTTATCAAAAACACAAGATTCACAAACTGGAGGATAAGATACATGTTTGCAATCTATAAATTTATTTTGGCAAAGGGAGCGTAAAACAAAATCTCTGAGATGTGCTAATCTATTATGCCATAAAGATGAGGAAATAGATGTAAGAGATGACGGAGAGGAGCTGGATGACCGACGGTGGTTGTAATAGGGTAAAGGTCTTTGGTGCAATCACATCTCATTATTCGCATCCCTGTCATAAGGTCTTCTACAGAAAACCCAAAATGATCAAATTCAAGTGAAACATTATTGTCGGTTGTGAAACGAACACATAGATTAGATTTTGATAAGTGTCGGAGAATGGATGATAATTTTAAAGCTAAAGGGTGTGTGTGTGTGGTAGGAAGATGGATGATTGTCCACAACCTCGAATAGGAATATCGTGTCCACTACCAACAATAATATGACGATTTAAATTGCTCATATTGAAATAAGACGAGAGAGTACCTTGGGATGCCGTCATTTGAGATATGGCGCCATTATCCATGTACCAACTCTTGTCTGGAATGTTGAGAAACATCGTGTTCATAGCCGCCTCAATATTCGTCAGTGTATATGTGGAATGAGGAGAGACATATGCACTGTATGCCTGCTGTAGACGTGCGCCGAGGATGCCGAGCTGGGGTTGTTGGGCCGGAGGTGGGGCCCAGAAGACTGTCGGCTATGGTCAATGTGGAGCAACCCAAGTTGGTTAGGCCCATGTAGATCATGACAGGTAGGTAGCCCATGGCGGAAGCTGCTGCCACTGCGGGTTGCTGCCGGCCAGCAGTGGCTGGCCCCTCCCGCCAAGACTGTCGCGGGCTTTGTCGGAGTTTCGCCTTTTGTAGTGATTTTGGGAAGGCGGCGTGTCGGGTCGTTGGGTTGTAGGTTTTGTGAACTAAAAAATGGGGCCCTGATTTTGACGGAGGGGCCGCCGGTATTGATGAGGGTGACGTCGGCGGTGCTCGCATGAGTCGCGACCCGCTTTGTTTTTTGGGTTTTTTCAAGGATGAGTCTAGAACGGGCCTCATAAAATGGAGGCAATGACGTGCATTATTGGAGGATGATAGCGACGCCGTCATAAGTTTCATTCAAAACCGCATTAAGTTGCATCACCAACCGTTGAATAGTGACCGGTGCACCCGACGTTGGAGAGTTGATTGACAATCATCTTAAGTTCCTGACAATAAGCAGATGCATTTGGAAAATTGTCGTGCTGAATGTCCTTAAATTGATTTTCCAGGTATAAGACACATTGTGTCTTATTATCCTGAAAAATACTTTCCAAGCGCTCCCACGTTTGTCGGGCAGTGACGTCAATTTTAATGATTGTATGCAATAGATCATTCGAGATCGTGTCGTAGATCCATTGTAGGACAATCGCATCTAAGCGGGATCAAAGGTTATCATCAGAAACATCAGGGTGTTCCAGGGGCTTTGATTTATGAGGGATGATATGGTCAATGACTTTGTATACACGACAATGAATCTTAAATAATTCTGCCCAAGATGAATACTGACTCTTTTCCATCTCAAGAGTTATGAGAATAAAGTTCTTGATGTGGTTAACTGCAAGAGCATGATGAAATTTAGGTTGTTCAGCCATTGAAAGGTTTGGGGAAGAGGAGAGGGAGGAAGCGACTGAGAGGAGGTAGGAGAAAGTTTGGGGAGGGTAGTTGCCGATGGTTGGGGCGGCCGAGAGGTTAGGAAGAAAATTTTAGATTTTGGCTGCTGATATCATAAAGGAATATGTTTCCCGCTTTTCATTGATCGTTATGTATAATATATATAGTGTTTAATAATTATCTACTTCTTTCCAAGATAGATAATTAATCTTCATAATTATAATTTGATTATAATTTTACCTAATATAAGAGATGTAAAATATCCCATCAAAAGAAAATCTATCAATTCCAATTGGGATAATAAATATTTTCTCTGTTTTTTCTTTCAATGTTGAATCATATAATCTTTTCTTTGAGAAGACTAAAAATCCACTCGGTCTAGTTAAGCAAGTTCCCGAAAAGCGCAATAAAATAAGTGAAACTATACTCTAGACGGACTTAAACCATGTTACCTCATACATCGATAAATCTGTACTCGTATTAACAAGTGCATGCAACATGGTTTAACATACTTATATTTGTATTGGAAAAAATAATTTTACAATTATTTTTTATAGTTTATTTTAAAAAATTTTATATATAAAAACAAAAATATCTTGAAAATTTTGTAATGGACCGCAAGATCACTTGGCCGTTAAATTTAACATAACGTGTTCTATTGGTCACAAAGAGTCAAACACACCAATTTAATTACTATCTCTGTACTAATTAATGTGACATCATTTTATTTTAATCTATCTAAAAAAAATGTCATATTTTTATATTTAAAAATAATTTAATTTTATTAAAATATTTATAAGTATATAAATATTTAAAATTTATTTTAAATATCTTTATATATTTCTTAAAATTCGTATCAAAATCAAATAGTATCACCTAAATTGGTACGGATTATCACGAGGGTGGTCTGCTTTTTCATCACTTTTCAGAGACTCGTGTGTGCGTTCCATGTCATTACCTTGTTCAAATGTCTCTTTCACCATATGCTTCCCAAGCACGTACTGATAGCGACACAGATCTAATCCTCCAACTGATTTTAACTATTAGAGGAGCAGTGTTTTTAATAAATTGAATTTGTTTTACTAAAAATATTTGATGTATTAGAAAAATAAAAGATATTTATTAATACTCTTTTCCGAATTCAACATGACATAACTCCAGCTGACTGAGGATATGACCCTATATATGAATATTTGAAGGTCGAAAATTAAGATAGAAAGTTAGTGGGTAATTGAGTTTTTGTCGCATTGTGTGAGTGAGGTAGGGGGCTAGTCTCTTCTTCCCCTCTTCTCATTTTCTTAGTCGTATTATTTAGGTATCGTGTATATCCTACTCTTTATGTGTGTATTACTATGTGTTGTTTCATTTTTTTTCTATTTGAATATTTTATGGTCTTGTTTTCCTTCCAATCCTGCATCTACTATTTTTCTTTTGAGCCGATGATCTATCGAAAACAATCTCTCTATCCCATAAAAGTCGAGGTAAGGTTTGCGTACATCCTATCCTCCCAAGACCCCCACTTTATGAAAATACATTGAATATGTCGTTGTTGTACTCTTTTTCGAATTCACTTATGGAGTATTTCAATTAGTGGAGATAAATTTCAGACAAATATTCTTATTGTTAAAGCTATTAAATGGTTTTCTCAACTAAAAAGAGAGACAATATATGAACCAAATGTAGTACTCCCTCCGTCCATTTTGTATGAAAGTGGTTGACTCAGTACTTAGTTTTAAAAAAAAGAAAGATTTTTAAAATTTGTGGTCTAAAACAAGGTATTGAGGAATGTGTGACTACAAATCATTTTATTAAGTAAAATGGAAAGTTACATTGTTATTAAATATAAAAATGTCTCATTCTTGTTAAGAGTCCCACATCGGAAATGAAATGAGCCCGACTCTGATACCATGTAAAGAATGGATTTTGGGCCTAACTCAACCCCAAAAGCTAGCTTGTTAAGAGTCCCACATCGGAAATGAAATGGAAACATGGACTCCTTATATGGACGTGGGCAGTCCTCACCCTACAAGCTAGATTTTGGGGTTGAGTTAGGCCCAAGATCCATTCTTTACATGGTATCAAAGCCAAACACATTCCAATTCTTTCTTCACCGATGTTGGGCCCTCAAATTATATTATCCACGCTCCAGTTAACAAAGTCTTGGCGTGCGGGGGAGTGTTAAGAGTCCCACATCAGATATGGAATGGGAACATGAACTCCTTATATGGACTTGAACAATTCTCACCCTAAAAGCTAGCTTTTGGGATTGAGTTAGGCGAGTCCATGTTTCCATTCCATTTCCGATGTGGGACTCTTAACACTCCCCCGCACGCCCAGACCTCGTTAACTGGAGCGTGAACAATATAATTTCCATTTCCGATGTAAGACTTGTGAGTTACAACAATTGCAGGAAACGGAAAGTAAGTAAATATTACAAATGCTAGAAAGGATAAACTACTCAAGATTACAACAAACTGAAAATAAGAATGATTACAAACTCCTTGTGATTTGCTAAGACGAGTGATGACACTCTGTCTTTAAGACAAGATTGCCCCGTATATATCATTTTACGTTGTCGGGCAATAGTCTCCCAAGATATATCAACTTAACAAATAAGCAAAGGAAACTCAAGTGTTACTCTTGAAGAACTTTGAATATAGAAATGATGCTAGAGAGGAAAAAGAAGATTTCAGAAAATTTCTAAGTGTTGAACAATTGAGTCAAATGCCTCAATTTATAGTGTAAGGAAATGACCCCTCAACTAGCCAACTAATGACCTTCAATAGCTATGTAATGACACTTATTGAGGGGTTACATTCAATCAAATAATGGCTGAATTCATGTGCCAAATAATGGAGATTCAATACTCCAAAACCAGTCCAAAAGTCAGAATCCCGTCGCAACATTCTGCCTCCGAAGCGCCGCGACTCTGCGAATTAGCGCCTCAGCTCCAGTAGCCCAAACCACCATTTAGCGTCGCGACTCCGACGGTGTTGCGTCGCGGCCCTTCATGGCTCCGCGGTGATTTTCGACTCGTTTCATCTTACACTTCGTACACTTCTTCCTTCGTTTACCAACGTGGAATACTTGTCATTTGGCCAATAACCGTCCATCATTCTATGTTTCAAACGTATTACGTATGTACCAATATCTCTTTCACTAATGAAATTTGCGATACTTGGCACTACGTGTACACGTGTGTGGAAATGACGTTTCCGACATGCTGGACCCCAATTGTTCGACTCATAAATAATGGGATAAACTTAATTCCACATTAGTAAATTTTCAACAAGACTCTTAACACTCCCCCGCACGCCTAGACCTCGTTAACTGGAGTGTGGACAATATAATTTGGGGGTCCAACATAGGTGCACAAAGAATTGGAATGAGTATGACTCTGATATCATGTAAATAATGGATCTTGGGCCTAACTCAACCCCAAAAGTTAGCTTGTAGTGTGAGGATTGTCAAAGTGCATATAAGGAATTCATGTTCCCATTCCATATCCGATGTGAGACTCTTAACAATTATTTTTGGGACTGATTAAAAAGAAAGCGTGTCATATAAATTGGGACGGGGTATTATAGTATTTTAAATCATCAAATTGAGAGTTTCATAGTACCCTTTTTTTCTATTAATAGGAGCATCGATCTATTATGGAAACGCTGCATCCATGATCCATTCATGAGCAGTGAAAAGATAATAAACTCTTAAATTAACAGACAATTTGTGGGACTATCGCTCTCATTTACCTAGTTTTGCGTTTACAAATGGTCCTTGTCAGATCGATTATTTCAAAAACTACAACTAAGTTCGGACTTTGTTGTTTATAAGGAATCGCACAAACATGATACAATCACCAAACGATAAAAACAACGTGAAAAAAATGGCAAGATATTTAGGCAGGGCCAAGGGCGAATTGCACTTTTACGACAACAATGGATGCTGATCGCTCATTTTCTGTAGTTTGGTTTATGAGATAAAAAGTGGAATGTTTCGGGATTAAGTTTGAAAATAAATTTATATTTTATTTGATTGAAAGTATAACTAAGCAAACAAAGTATAAATTTGATCACAAACTTAATCTTGAGATATTCCACAAACAAATATAAATTTGATCACAAAATTAATTGAGATATCCCACCTTATCCTATCAAATTTAGTGTTATTTTATCTCACATGGAGATGGAATAAATTAGTCTAAAAATTATAATTGGAGGATTCTAATTTAGGAATAACTTAGTTTGTGAACCGAACGACCGCTAAGTGTGTGTATATATATATATGTACACAACATTCATGGTCAATTTGCTACCAAAAAAAGAATTTAAGTTATGTGTACTGTCAGCATATAAATATTTTATCATCAGTTAAAATTCACTTATAATACTAATAGTAAATCTTCATAGCAAGTATGATATAGTAAACCTAAAACTATATAGAAAAGTAATCTGTTATACGAAGTTAAGTAAATTTGATAGTGTAAAAGGTTATTTTAACTGGCAATATATATAACTAAAATTCATAGTAAATGATGAGTTTAGCGATATTTAGCGATATTCATATTCATTTACATCAATAATTGTTTGGTCCGTGGGTGCAACTTGTTGAACTCCATGTCGATGGACGTGGAAGGCCTAATTGGACATAGTATATGTCAGGTTTTGATTGTCTCTTTATTTATTTTCAATTTTTGAAAGCTTGGGAAGTGGTATTAGCTGGAATATTTGTTGTTATTTGAATTTATATCCCTTCATATTTCGAGGGGATTTATATTATGTATATTTATAGTGTAAAGAATTTCTATGTAACCGATTACTCACTTAATTATCAATTCATCAATTAATGCTGACTATTTACAATTTTATGAGGTTCGTTATTGGATAATACTTAATAATAATAATTAAGAAATAGTTAAAATTTCTATATACCCTTGTCATGGGCTCTAATGGGAAGTTGGAGGCTTGGAGCTCATGAATAGCCAGTTAGACAGATCGGATGATGCAATTGTTAATAAATCGAAATTAGACTTTTAACCTATGCGACTGATTCAAGAATTTTTACAGCTTGTCCATTTTTGGGAAAACTGTCTAGTAAATGATCCTTCTTTCTTTTTCTTTTTTGGTAATTAATGGATCTTTTAGATCAAGCTCTAGAGGTCTCTTTTAGCAAACTCAAAATTTTATGCGAAAATGTTATACTCTGATTTAAAATTTTATAAGTTTTTGCAAACGTCAGATGACAGTCTAATATTTTACCAGTATGGTTGAAAAATATATAAACTAACATTAGACTCGAGTTTAATATTATATGAAAGAACATATTTTAAGGGTTATAATTGCATACCTTTTAAAAATGAGAAAACATCACTTATACCCCATTAACCCAACTATTCACTCGCCTCTACCCCTATTACTTTTGTATCCCCAGAAAAAATTGAAACTATTTACCCGAGATGCCTCTCCTCCCTCCCAGTTATGATACTAACATGGTATATAAATATACTCAGATGGTATCATGAAAGATTGCTTCAGCTTAGTCCTCCATGATACCATCCTGGTATATCATGGATGATCATGATCGTTTATTAAAAAAAGACACTTTCTAAAAAAAAACTCTATGATACCATTGTCTTATTTACATATACTGTGATGGTATCATGTAGGGCTGCTTCAGTCCTTCAATGAGACACTCCTCAGGACCATGATACCATCGTGGTATATAAATATACTGAGATGTTATTATGGAATACTACTTCAGTCCTTCTTTTAGTCCTTAATGAGATGGTATCACAAAGGAAGGGGGTATGTCAGGTAAATAGTTTTCGGCGAGGGGATACGACGGGTAATTAGTTTAAAAGGGGCATGGAGCGGATAGTTAGTTTATTTTTGCGGGGTATTTCAGTTAGTTTTCCTTTGAAAATAGGGACAAAATCTAAATAATGTCCTAAAAAGGAATATTTGGTAAACCAACCGACTGTTTTTTTAGTTGGGCTAGAAATTGGTTCTTGTTAGTCCAAGCTAGGTCCGGTGTGTAAGTGGGCTGCGTCCTCCTTTGCTGCTGGAAAGCCCAAATAGCAGTTACTTACTAGAACCATTCTCTGTTCACTTTTCTGAACATGATTTTACGACTTCTCAAGGCAAAAAGAAGAGACAAATATCGTGAAAACTTCTCCAGCATCCTAGTTCATTTTTAAATAAATTTGATGCCCGGGAGAGAGGCCATTTTCTCATAGTTAATCCAACAAGTAAAGCACAACTTAATGTATTTCTATTATGAAAATGCTTGATTAATTGCATAAAGTTCACGAAGTTAACTTGTAATAGTATATTACAGTTCTATAAAGGATTTAAGTCAACTTTGAACTTGTATGTTTTGATTTGAGAATGTATGAATCAAATGATAATGCAATGTTTGCGTTTGTTTGAATTGTAATAACGTTAAATGAATCATCGTAGTTTCACTCTAAAACTTTTTAGGTGAAGAGTTACATCTACCAAATGTCTTCCAATCTTTTTCCTTCTTCACTAAAGTCTGTTACAGTTCCATTTCATCACAACTTCTCTAAAATGGATTTGATTATGTGACAGTGTAAATAATTTTTATATTATATTTTAATAAAGATAAGATTTATTATGTCATATTTTCAGGTTATTAATTATGTTTTCTCATACATAATTATATATAGGTAGATTGTCTAGTACATTATACCTTTTGGGGTGTGACCCTTTTCCCATTCAGCTAACGCGAGACGTTTTGTGTACACTTTCATACATGTGTTGCATGGCTGTCGTCAGCTCGTGTCATGAGATGTTTGGTCAAGTCATATAACGAGCGAAACCCTTGTTTTGTGTTGTCTTATTATTTACGCAATTCCACCAGTGTGTAATACATCCAACATTCTCAATATTAAACGCTTTTGACAAGCCAGAGCATGACTTCAATAACTATCTTTGTAGCCCCAGAATGTTTCAGTTTATGCTCCTACCTATTATCTGGATATACCAAGAAAGATGTACGGTCTAATGAGGCTACTATGAAATATTTACTTATGGGTGGGGCATGATCTAATTTACTAGTGGCAACGAAGTTCTTAAATGACTAGATTCTCCCGGAACGCTAGCTAAGCTAATCATTTTAGTTCCCTGAAATGAAATCAATCAGCTTTTTGATTGATCTAGGGCGCCACCCCCTTCAACGAATTAGAACCCATTGAGGGGGGGCCGAATTTATTTTTTAAATAATCAAATAATGTATAAAAAACTCTTATATAGTCATTGGACAAAAATTAAATTCATTTGAAGTAACATCTATGTAATCAAAATACCCATTAAAAAGTATCTAAACAATGACGATAGTCATAGTAGGTCTACATGATTATAAAGGCATAATGAACACTTATTTATTTTAGCAATTTCCTTCATTTCTATGTCTAAATCAATTGATATGATGAACAGCCAATGAAACAGAGTCTTCAACTACCACTCGCTTCTAATATTTCCCATGAGCTCGTTGGGAAACTTCGAATGTATCCCTATCAAAAAGCTTTATCTATTTTATAATTTTACAGAGTAATAAATAATATTCTTTCCTACCAAAAATTGAACTATAAGTATAATGATTCATTCCTCCTGAAAAAATACGTCATTCCTTTTATGTAAACCTACTTCAGCCCAGTTTTGTTTTAACATTTATTATTATACTCTACTCACTCACCAACCCCGTTTAGTTAACATGTACAATAGATTTGATTCTCAAGTGATATTCCTTTTTTGTTTTTTCTGTTATTTCCTTTCCTTTAATTAAAGAATTAACAGTAAAAAAGTTGAGCATGTAACTAAAGTGGCATGTGTTTGGTTTTGAAAAGAAATTATTAAAAACAATATTGGAGAAAATATTGAAAATAATAAATAAATTTAGGGATGTTATAAAATAATAAAGCTTTTGGAAAACATTTATTTGTTTGATTCGTTTCTTATTTTCTGGAAGGGACCCTTAACAGAACATTTTAAGTGAGATCTAAGGCTTCCTGAAGCAAAATGTGGCCAAGAATTCGAGGAAATGAAGAAAAGCAACTAAACCTTAGAAGTAAAACCAGCTGTCTTAAGAATCTCTGCAGAATCTTAATTACGTTACTCTTTTTTTTTTGTGTGTTTATCCTTCAATTATAGAGGTGACATGAATGAATATAACTTTATACACAAATGGGTGTAACTTTTTTTAACGCTATCAGTAATTGTAACCTGTGGCAGAGGTAGCCTGTAGTATTTTTCACTTACTAATCCCACTTTCAATGAACGTTTACTTGTAACAATCTTTAGATGACCTCGGGCTCGGTGTATGGAAGTTAAAATCGATAGGAATTAGTAGTATTGTCAGAAAGCAAAGTCTGAAGTTAGACAAATGGTCCTTGGAGTTAAGGTCTGTCTCCTATTACATGTTAATTAACGTCCACCTCCAAAATGCGATAGCACCAAACAGTGAATTTAGCCTCTACGTCAGTCAATGGCTCACAAAATGTCTTCATCAGTATTTGCTTAAAAGCTTTGTAGTACAGCCCATTGAAATCCTTTTCTACCTAATCTCTGTTACAACCTCTTCAACACTTGAAACAAACTGTAGAATTTATATGCCATTTCACTTGTATAAATATCCTCTTACTTACACCCGTGTCTCATCATCCATTCACTTTTTTTTTAGAGCCTCTAGCCAATTAAGAAATATGGCAAAGCAGACAAGTTTCTTAGGCTTCCTTGTCTTTGGATTTCTTTGTTTCATTTGTCTACCTGCTGAGGCTGCCCTTAAGAAATATCAGTTTGATGTTAGTCTCTTCAACTCTCAAAATGTGCTTTTGTTTACTTTGGTTCTTAGCTATTGTTTGTTTTGTACACTCATTTGCTACCTTTTTTCATCATGGCCAACTTTCTGTCTGTTACAGGTTAAAGTGTCAAATGTGAGCAGATTGTGCCATGCAAAACAAATGTTAACAGTAAATGGGGGATTTCCGGGGCCAACTATATATGCTAGAGAAGGAGATAGAGTTCAAATCAATGTTACTAACTATGCACAATATAACTTGTCCATCCATTGGTAAGAACATCAAATTCAGATGATAATTGCTAAACCCCTTTCGAGACACTAATTTCTGGGGCGCAAAGTTTCAAACACTATTTTTTGTTATGATTCTTGCAGGCATGGTTTGAAACAACATCGCAATGGTTGGGCAGACGGACCGGCTTATATAACTCAGTGCCCTATCCAGACAGGAAATAGTTATGTTTATGACTTCAATGTAACAGGACAAAGAGGAACCTTATGGTGGCATGCACATATTCTTTGGCTAAGGGCAACCGTCTATGGTGCAATAGTCATCCTCCCAGAACAGGGAACTCCCTTCCCTTTTCCTCAACCAGATAGGGAAGAAGTACTCGTACTAGGTGAGCATTGGCACTCTTTAATATATATAGAATTCACCCCTAAAATTTCTTGAAGTTGTCTAACGGGAAAGCATGAACGAAACATGACATCGCTTATGTTTGATAGGGGAATGGTGGAATGCTGATGTTGAACAAGTCGAGAAACAAGGAAATGCATTGGGTATACCTCCTAATATGTCTGATGCTCACACGATCAACGGAAAGCCAGGGCCTCTGTTTCCATGTTCAGAGAAACGTAAGAATTAAGATATTTAAACTTATTCAAGTATTCAAACCCTGTCATATCAAAATAATTATGGTTGTTATAATGTTTGCATCCAGATCATACACATTCTAACCATAAATCAGTTATTTGAATTTCTTTCTCAGATACATTTGCCATGGAAGTTGAAAAAGGAAAGACATACCTGTTGAGAATTGTCAATGCTGCTCTCAATGATGAGCTCTTTTTTGCCCTGGCTAATCATACCTTCACAGTGGTGGAAATTGATGCAGTCTACACGAAACCATTCACCACAGAGGCCATTCTGATTGCACCAGGCCAAACTACAAATGTTCTGGTTCGTGCAAACCAAGTTCCAGGAAGATACTTCATGGCTGCAAGGGCGTTCATGGATGCTCCAATCAGTGTGGATAACAAGACTGCCACTGCTATATTCCAGTACAAGGGTATCCCAGAAACCGTGTTGCCAAAACTTCCAACCTTGCCTGCACAAAACGACTCAGACTTTGCTTTGAGCTATGGCTCTAAACTCAAAAGCCTAAATACTCCCAAATATCCAGCAAATGTTCCCCTAAATGTTGACCGACACCTCTTGTTTACAGTTGGCCTTGGGATAAATCCTTGTCCCACCTGTATAAATGGGACTCGGCTAACAGCTTCTCTGAACAACATTTCCTTCACCATGCCACACACTGCACTTCTTCAATCTCATTACTTCAACATTAAGGGTGTATACACTCCAGATTTCCCAGACAAACCGCCTACGCCGTTCAATTTTACAGGAGCACCCCTTACAGCCAACCTAAGGACAAATTTAGGCACAAGGATCAGTAAAATTGCTTTCAATTCCACTATTGAATTAGTAATCCAAGACACCAACTTGTTATCGGTCGAATCACATCCTTTCCATCTGCATGGCTACAATTTCTTTGTGGTTGGAACTGGGCTCGGAAACTTTGACCCCAAAAAGGATCCAGCAAAATACAACTTGATTGATCCTATTGAAAGAAATACTGTTGGTGTTCCAACTGGAGGTTGGACAGCTATTCGGTTCATAGCCGATAATCCAGGTACCTAGTTTTCAATCAAGTGTTGATGAAGTTTTCTCTATTGTAACAAAAATTTATTCTTAACACATCCAATTTTTTGTGAAGGGGTCTGGTTCTTCCACTGTCATTTGGAATTGCACACAGGCTGGGGACTGAAAACAGCATTTTTAGTGGAAGACGGGCCAGGATCAGATCATAATATTCTGCCTCCACCAAAGGACCTTCCACGCTGCTAATTTCTCAAGGCTTTCTTTTTATACGTACAAATAGATTTCTTGTGCGGGTATATACAATCTGTTTAATGCCCATAAGGAAGCACAAGGCTTTGAAGATTATACACATCTGACACAGTGTGCATAGGAAAAAATATGCAAAATTAAAGGAGTCTCCATCTAGGAAATTAAAGGGCTTTCTTTGGGTTTGTTTGTAATTTGAGTTGTAATAAAGGTCCACACATAAAAATGTGACTTTGGACTGTTGTTTTTCATGAACTTCCCTGCATAATCTAGTGTATACTCGTTGGATTGAAATACAGTCTGTTGATACATGCGTTTGACTCTACAGTTTTATTAACTATAGCAAACCTGAATTAATCTAGTTAGTACCTGGTTTCTTAAGAAAGGTTCTACAGTCTGAGTTCAATCATCCATGTAAAAAAATGCCAATACGCCAATAAAACTGTTGCGATCCTCAAGTTTAGAGAAAAAGCTCAAAATAATTCCTTAAATTTGAGCACAAACTCAAAATCATCACTTAAATTCACACGAGAGCACAAACAGTTCTTTGAGTACACAAAATTGGTGCAATTTAGTCTACGGTTACTATTTACCTCTATAGCAGCCGGAGTCCTCACGGTCTAGCAATAAGACCGTTTTTGCTGATTGCGGTATACCAATGGCGTCGATTCCTTCTTCCTTCACTTTTCTGTCATAATTCTCTCTTTCAGGTTTTCAATTAATCTATGGCTATACCTAAATAGCGCCTTTAACAGGCGCTATTTGTAAGTTAGACACTCTAACTTAGTCAATGATTAGACATCACCTTAGATAAAAATATATAGTATTTTTTAAACACACTAATCATATCTTGTTTTATTCAATTTAGGGGCGTGAGTTTTTTGAGAAATTTGCTGAATTAGCTCTTCTGTCTGCAAAAATATTTTATAACCCAAATTTACCCTCATCTTCCTCAAATTCATCTTCATCATTGTTAAAAAAGCCCTAACATAAAACTCTTTTCTCCATCTCTAAACAGCACGACTAGTGACTAAAATCCCATATTAGTAAGTCCTGTACTTTTATAGTAACTTTTTTCACACTTTCTCTTTTATTCCATGAACAACATACTCATTTGAAACAAAATGAAGGTCAAATTATTATTCGGAAGCTTTGAGGGATTAATATACAGGTTAATTTTTAAATGTCAAAGACTCAAAATTCAGGCTTAGGAAGGACTAGAATGATTTTATAGATTCCCTTTCTTACCTTTTAATCAAAGCAATATCATTAATCTTGAAAATCTGCATTGCTTTCCTAGTTAGTGAAAAAAATTGCAGTTACATATAACTTTAAAAATTAGACAAAAGCTCTTTTCTTTTAGGTCTTCATCTATCAGTTAAAGAAACACATAAGAAAACTTATACTTGTACCTGGGTTAAGTATTGCTATACAGAGAGTGGGACATGGGCGGTGGTTAAGGGAGAAGGAAGAGAGACGAAAGAGTAGAATATTTGATTGTTATGAATTTACAGAAGAAAATAATGGAGAAGGAAAGCAAAGTTTGATTGGTTCTTTTGGATTTCTTTATTGCTTCTTATGAAATACATCATCATGCACACGCACGCACTTGGTTTTTACTGACTTGTGTGTTTTAAGACCTACATTTCAACTGAGTTGAAGTTTCTAACCTGTCAATAACTAAATTAGCGTGTTTAACTTACCAATTATATCAAATTAAAGGGTTATCTAGATATTTAGACATTAATCAAACTAAACTAACAAAGAAAAATTGCAGGATCGAAATATATTGTAAAAACAGGAATTAAGTGACAAAATGTAAAGCAAAAGCTAATCTCACTAAAAGCATTCGCAATAATCTGATAAAAACAAATGCTGCTTCACCGCTAAACGTCGGTGCTAATCAAAACCTAGATGCATGTACGGCACCTCACAAGAAAAATGTTTTTAAAAAATTATTTTTCAATGATTGGTCCAAGATTACATTTGCATTAAAAAGTATAAAAATAACTTCTTCGTATTAGCATTTGCTTCTTTTGTCCCACATTGGAAAAACATATTTGTATCCCATGTAATAGACCCTATATAAAGGGCTTTACTTGCTTTTCTTTTACTTGCACTTTTAGCTCTCAAGAATAATATTATTTTATTATCTTGTTATTGCTTTGTAAGAATTCATGTTATGAATAAAAGACTTTCATGAATTCTATCATGGTATCAGAGCCAAGAGCACAAGTTAATATTTTTAGCTCGTCATGATTCAACCAGCGGTGAGTTAGTTGAGAGTTAGTATCGCCATGCCTGGTATCGATTAAATTTTTATTTTATTTTTTGGCTTGTTTTGGAAGCTCGTGCTCGTTTGTTTGCTCGTGCTCGTTCGATCTTAGCTTCCACATGCAGGTTTACCGTCTTTTTATTGGCTTGCGTCGATTGGTGAGATCTGCCCTTTTATTTTATTGCTTAGGATTCTTTGCTTGTTATTTGGGATTCTTGCTTGTTATTTGGGATTCTTGCTTGTTATTTGGGATTTTCTGTTTTAAAATTCATAATGGTGGAGTGATGATTCTTTGGCCCATGGTGACCAATTTGAAGTTCCTCGCACTTAAGCAGTTCAAACAAAATTCTCGATCTTATGCTCTTCTACGTTCCAGGCTCACCATCCCATATTGGTATCATTCGCCTTCTATGGATCTTGGACTGCAGGGTTGGAAATCATATGTCTCTGATTCTTCCGCCTTTGTATCTATGTCTTACGACTCCCACTTCCATACATTTGTATTCTTGATAGCCATGCTATGCCGATTAATGACGTTGGCACCATTCATCATTTATATCATCACGATGTTTATTGCATTCCAAAATTACATATAAATCTTGCCTGGTCAAATATGTGACTCAGGGATGTTTTATTGGACTCTTCCCTAATTCTTGTTATGTCGGGATCTAAAATCCAAGAGAGTGATTGGGGCGGCGTAGAAAAGGGAGAGGTCTATATGTTTTTGGATGGCTGCATCTTCCTACACAAATCGGCAACTATGACAACTATACTGTCATCTTCTTTTCATTTAACACATTCCTCTTGAAGTTTTATTTGTGGCACTCTAGACTTGGTCTGTATGAGTTCTACTGCGTTTTATGTGTAATCTGGTGTTCTTGGTGATTTACAATCAGATGATATTACGATTGTAGTGGATGTAAACTTGGAAAATTTTCTGCTTTGCCTTTTAATCTTAGTATTTCTAACCTTGCACCATTTGATCTAGTTCATTCGGATGTTTGGGGGCGAAGCACCTATCACTACTAAGGGTGGCTCCAGATATTATGTTTCTTTTATTGATGATTATACTAAATCGTCATTGTTGGGTTTATTTGTTGAAAAAGGCGGCTCTGATTTTGTTCATACTTATGTTGAGTTTCAAGCTTTATGTGAAAACTTCAACATTCTGCCAGTATTAAATGTTTTGGTGATTTAGGAGGTGAATATACTAGTGGGGATCTTTACGGTATTTTCAAGGCGATGGTACAATACATCGATCTTCTTGTCTTGATACACCACAACAAAATGGGGTGGCGAGAGAAAACATAGGCATATTGTTGAGGCAGCTAGATCTATGCTTTTGTCAGCTAGTGTACCTAGTGAATTTTGGGAGAAAACATGTCCTTACATCATGTTATCTTATTAATAGGATCCCTACCTCTCATAATTACAGGTATTTCTCAGTATCTTTAGACTATTTGGTCACACACTATATTCCCATTTGAGAGTTTTGGTTCTACATGTTTTGTTCTCGTCCACATGCAGGAGCGTACTAAGTTATCTTCCGTGTCGCCATTTGTGTTTTCTTGGATATGGGGTTAGGCGGAAAAGTTATCGTTGTCATGATCGATTTAAGGAAAATTGTATGTGTCGTAATGTTTCCTTTATTGAGCATGTTCCTTTCTTTTCCATCCCACCTACCTCACATGGTATGACAAAATCGACCTTATTGATATTGATCTCTTTGATCTTGATTGTCCATCGATTCTACATCTATATCATCTGTTCCTTCTCGGTCTTCTGGCGAGGTCGTGATATTGATACTCGACCCTCTACGCCTATTTGAGAACCTCTTTGTAGTTGCGATCGAGATCCACCTCGCTATCCTAAAGCGAACTCTGCGATCTACTCGGTATCGATTTTGATTATTCTTGCTATGCTCCGTCATTCGCTTCCTTTCTAGTTTCTATTAATTCTCTCTGAGCCTACATCCCTACGAGGCGACTCGTGATCCTCTTTGGCAAGAGGCTATGAATGAGGAACTGGTTGCTTTGAACAAAGCGTACTTGGGATTTGGTTTCTCTACCGGCTGGTAAGAAAACTATTGGTTCTCGATGGGTGTAAAAGATTAAGACAAAGTCTGATGGTTCTATTGACGATATAAATCTCGTTTGGTTGCAAGGGTTTTGCTCAAGAATATGGTATGGATTATGAAGAGACTTTTGCACCGTTGCAAAGATGACATCTGTCCGGGTTCTTATTACGCAGTGGCCTCTGTTCGTCATTGGCATATTTCAAAATGGATGTTAAAAATGCTTTTTAAATGGGGATCTTGAAGAAATCTACATGGTCCCTCCGCTGGTGTTTCACATAGTCGAGGACAAGTGTCTGCGAGGCTTAAGAAAGCTCTGTATGGTCTCAAACAAGCTCCAAGAGCTTGGTTCGACAAGTTCTCCCTTGTAGTATCATCTCTTGGGTTTATTTTATTTATGATTAGGCGTTATTTGTTAAATCATCCCTGGTTGTATTTTGCTTTTGTTGTATGTTGATGACATGATCATTCACGGTGATGATATTGATGGTATTGCAAACCTAAAATCTACTTTATCTCGCCGTTTTGAGATGAAAGATTTAGGTCATCTCGTTACTTTTTAGGCATTGAGGTAGCTTATTGAGAAGGGATATCTTCTCTCTCAATCTAAGTACACTGCAGATATTCTTGGCGGGCGTCTGAGATACTCGTATAGTTGACTCTCCTCTTGAGGTTAATGTTCGATATACACCCTCTTGGCGGGGATCTCTTCCCGATCCCACTTTATATCGTTCGATTGTAGGGAGTCTGGTGTACCTCGCCCATTACTCGCCACGACATTGCATATGATGTTCACGTTGTCGATCAGGTTTGTTTGCTCTCCTACATCCACATTGTTTGTGATTATCGTATTCTTCGCTATCTTGAGCGATTTATCGAGTCTCTTTGTTTCGTACCGACCTCATCCTTGGAGCCGTTGCATTTACGTCACGATTGGTGAGTGACCTAAGCGATCGGAAATCAACTACACGTTATTGTGTGTATTTTTAGGAGATTCCTCATCTCGCGGAAAAGTAAGAAACAAAGATGTGGTTTCTCGCTCTTCAAAAGCGGAGTATCGTGCTATGGCTTCTACTCGTGTGAGATTGTATAGGTTCGTCGGTTATTGGATTTGATATAGATTGTCTGTCTTTTTCTTCACCAACACCGATGTATTGTGATAATAAGAGTTCTATTGATGCGCTGACACAGTCTTTCATGAGCGTACCAAGCATATTGAGATTGATTGTCATATTATTCGATATCATCTTAAGCGCCTCTATCCTTGCCATTTATTTGTCTCATCTTCGATGCAACTTGCAGATTTCTTCACAAAGGCGCTATACCTTAAAGCGTCACCCGAGTTCTTTCTTGGCAAACTCTCGATGTACATCTACACCATCGCGAGTTTGAGAGGAGATATTAGCATTTGCTTCTTTTGTCCCACATTGAAAAAACATATTTGTATCCCATGTAATAGACCCTATATAAAGGGCTTTACTTGCTTTTCTTTTACTTGCACTTTTAGCTCTCAAGAATAATATTATTTTATTATCTTGTTATTGCTTTGTAAGAATTCATGTTATGAATAAAAGACTTTCATGAATTCTATCACTTCGAACCCGCCGGTATCTATTCCAGGTGCAAGACAATCGATGATATGGAAAGTTAATTTCTGCTAGTACTGTTCATATAATTTGTATCGTATTGTTCATGTGATTAGCCTCCTTTATCAACGATGTGACAGAAGCTTGTCAAGGAAATTTATTGAGCTACACACAACGGGTTGAAATGTGTCTTTAATGAAGTTGAGATTGATGAAACTTTAGGGATAAGATGAATTGAAAAAATTGTAGGGAGTTAGTTATTTAAGAAGTGAAATAAGCTTCGTATAAAATATCTAACATTACTTATAGAAATAATTTTACCTTGATTTTAAAGTAAAATTTTACCTTGATTTTACAGTAAAATTATAGTCCTTAAAGTTTGGTTTTCAATCATTCAAATAATACGCCTTTAAATTTCTACTAAGATAATTTGACTGAAGATAGACATTATGGAAATATGAAGATTTATAAGAGATGGTTGCTCAGTTGGTAAAACAGTTACACATATGATCGGTAGGTCTAAGATTCAAATCACGCGAAAAAGTTTGAAAACACTAGACCTGTCCATCGAGTCGGGGACCCGCCCGGCCCAACTCGACCCGAAAAAACTAGGGCTAGGGTCAGCATATATCTGACCTGTGAGCCATCTGTAAAGTCCCAAAATAATTTTTTTTAAAAAAACCAACCCACTCCCTCACGTTCCCCTTTTCCCTCAGTACATACACCTATAATAATACACCTCTCACACCTCTTCCCCTTAAAAACCTCACCAATATTCCCCCATCCCCTAGTTTTAGGCACACATGACACACAACACAAACATATGTCCATGCACTGCACACTTTGAAAAGGGAAGGAACTGAAATTAGAGAACACAAGAAATACAGAGAGCTGATATACACAAAAACACAGAGAGGAAAAAATTAATGAGAGCTAAGGAGTCCCTAAAATGTTTGGTTGAAGGATAAGTTGAAGTTAAAGTTCATTCGCAATTACGAAGCAACAAAGGTGAGTTTTCTCACTCAAAGTTCTTAGTAAAATTCTTTATTTTTAAGTTACAATACATGTTAGAATATAATCCGGTTATTGAAAGAATGAGCATGAAATTTATGATTATTTAATAACTAGTTTGGATTGTGCAATTGTAATCTGTTATACTGGGCTATACTTGTTAGAATTGGATGAAATTTTACAGAGTTGTACATCTTTCTGTTACGGTCAGTTTGAGACTTTACGGGGATAAATACGACTTACGGGTTGAGAGTTATCGCTGTTTAAACATTCTGTCTTGGATCAATCGAAGTCTGGAAGGGCAGAATGTATAACATAAAAAAACTGTACAATTAGGTAAAGCATATGAAAGATTGTGCTGAATAAAAGTTATAGATTACTCTGTCCTCAACAGTTTGAGACTTTACGGGGATAAATACGACCTACGGTTTGAGAGTTATCGTTGTTTAAACATTCTGCCTCGGATCAACCGAAGTCTGAAAGGGCAGAGTGTATAACGTAAAAAAACTGTACAAATCAGTAAGGAATTTGAAAGTGTGTGATGAACAAAAGTTCTAGATTACTATGTCCTAGACAACTTGAGACTTTACGGACATAAATCCAACTTACGGTTTGAGAGTTGTAACCCTTATAAGTGAAAAGGCGAAATATTGAAGGAAGAAAATATTATTTGAGCCTTTTGAATATATGACATATTTAAACAAATAAATAAGTGCATTGGATCGGGTTGCACGAACCGCAACAAATATATATAAATGCATTGGATCGGGTTGCACGTACAACAACAAATATATAAATGCACTGAATCGGGTTGCACGTACCGCAACAAATATATAAATGCACTGGACCGGGTTGCACGTACCGCAACAAATGTATAATATGTTAAATGGGAAAAGCAGGAGTACTGATTAAACTAAGTTGTTTTTTTTAAGACGAGTGGGGAGAAAATTTTGCTCGTGAATATTTATTGATTTATTTAATAAAAGGGTTGTAATCTGTTTATTTCAACATGCTTATGATTTTCTTATAATGTGATTGTAATTAAAAATATTGTGAGGTTACTTTGGACTGTAAGGTGAGATTCCCACTCAGCCTCGGATGGTAGGGTTGACTCTTTTATTTAACATATTTCAGGAAGGCGCGATAGAGGAAAAACTCCGCAAGAGGGCTAGCGATCCTCCCGCAGCCTCATCGTACCACCAATCCATTATTTCGAATTTGGTGAAAGTTACTTTAGACTAAGTTTGTTTAAAGAATTAAGTTTTATTATCTCGGGGAATACCCCACATGAGATTGTTCTTCGTAAACTTCAAATTGATTATTATATATATTATTTCCGCAAATACCTGTCTAATTTAGGAAGAAAATGAAGTAAATGGTTCGCCTGGAAATGGATAGTTGTCCAGGTGCCATCACGTCCTAAAGAAAGACTTGAGAAAAGTCGGGGCGTGACACCACCTGACCCGAAAAAGCGGGGATCCGATCAGGGTCAGGGTCAGAATTTTTTACCCGTCTGACCCGGCCCGACCAATGACCCGACCCCGTCCCGATTATTTTATTAATGTTTATTTAATGTATATTTTATTAATGTTTATTTAAGGTAATTCAGTTCGGTTCTTTAGTATTGGGGATGAACCGAACCGAAAAACCGAACCTACCTATGTTATTAATCTTATTTTGATTTTAGGCTATTGGTATCTCTTGAATCATAGCAATTGAAGACAATCTATGAAGCTTTTATGGAAGTCAAATGCAGCATGAACTTAATTAACGGAAACATTGACATAAAATATAGGGAGAGAAAGTAGTTGTAAACTGGTGCAACTTTAAATGGTCATAACTCTGCGTTCGGATGTCCGTTTTACCCGATTTGGGGCTGCAATTTTTAGGAAAGCGTCCGTTTTCCCAATCAATTTGTGTTTTTCCCTAAATCGGTTTCTAATTTCCCTTTTCTTTAGTAAAGATCTCACGATATACAATACATTTCAACGTCAAAAATTTGTGGTAATGTAGGTGTGAATGTCAATTTCAGTGTTGGAAATTCAATTTTTTTAAAAAAAATTCTTTAATTTGGAGTTTTTTTATATATATTTTAAGAATATATGTTATGTTTTTTGACTTTAATTTGGACTGTTATTTTAAAAAAAAATTATTTTATTTTGTAGAGCGTTTCAGGGCCAAGGCCGGAAAATTAAAAAAAAATAGGGTCAAAGTCGGGCAAGCAGGAAAAAAAACCGTCTAACCCGGCCCGACTCGAGCTTTGGACAGGTTTAGAAAACACTATAAATCCTTCAAAATGAAAGTAAAAAAAAAGATGAGGATTCATACTTCACGTCAAATTTAATTGCACTTAAAGTTAGATGTTTTATGATATTATTGTAAGTTTCTAATTATATTTTCTTATGGAAATTCTCAATTTCAATGTATGAAATAACAAATAAGACTAATATCTATTACTTCAATATATATGTTATAAATGATCATAATTTGTAATCTTTTATGTACTTTAATTTTTTGATAATCCATAAGATTGTATTAATCTTTTTGGGAGTTTTTCTCATTAATATAAATATATATAGTGTGTAAAATGTGAAATTTCAATACAATATAAATCTTATATCTGCAATAATTATACAACACTAAATATTATTAAATATATGACTTTATTTAGTTGTACACGTTAATATTTATGACTTTAATGTAACAGGACAAAGAGGAACCTTATGGTGGCATGCACATATTCTTTGGCTAAGGACAACTGTCTACGGTGCAATAGTCATCCTGCCACAACAAGGAACTCCCTTTCCTTTCCCTCAACCAGAGAGGGAAGAAGTACTCGTACTAGGTGAGCGTTGACACTCATTTGTATATAGGGAATTCACCACCGAAATTTCTTGAACTTTTCTTATATATGGCAAAGCATGAAAAAAACATGACATTGCTTTGCTTGATCATGCTGCAGGGGAATGGTGGAATGCTGATGTTGAAACAGTCGAGAAACAAGGAAATGCCTTGGGTATTCCTCCTAATATGTCTGATGCTCACACAATCAACGGAAAGCCAGGGCCTCTTTTTCCATGTTCTGAGAAGCGTAAGAATTAAGAGATTGACATTTTACTAGAACATTTCAACCTTGTTGCTTCCAACATCATTTAATATTTGAATTTCTTTTTCAGATATTTTTGTCATTGAGTAACCGGTAAAGTTGGTGTCATATGACCTAGAGGTCACGGGTTTGGAAACAGTCTCTTGCAAAAATGAAAGGTAATACTACGTACAATAGACCCTTGTGATCCTGCCCTTCTCTGTAGACATAGCGGAAGTTTAGTGAACCGGACTGACCTTTTTATACTTTTGCCATTGAAGTTGAAAAAGGAAAGACATACTTGTTGAGAATTGTCAATGCTTAGCTCTTTTTTGCCTTGGCTAATCATAACTTAACAGTGGTGGAAATTGATGCAGTCTACACAAAACCACTCAAGGTGAACACATCTCTCGAAAATGGAGGAAACAATTAGCTGAAGAAGAAGGAAGTAAGAGAGAGAAAAGAGAAAAGAGAAAAGATAAGAAAAGAAAAAAGGGAGGTGTATTATGTTTAATATATCTAATTTTATATTATTAATTGTAAATTTCAATGAAATCGTGACATCTGTAAATCTAATCACTTTTTAACCCTCTTTTTGGTCTCTCACGCGCCTGTAGTACTATGAAAACAATTGCTGCCACATCAATAAACATACAAAACCATAAAAGCAAAAGAAAAAAGAATATTCAAACTTATTGAATAGGCACAATATCCAGTTAAACTAGTTCAGTGGACAACATGGAGCTGCACACACAAATAAAAAGAGGACAAATTTTCAGTTGAATGCAAAAAGGACAACTTACTTTCTCCAAATCCATTCTAATTTTGCCATCAAATAGAAGATGGCAGCACTGTCTATGACTTGGTCTTTCTCTCCCTTAACCTCCTCCAAATTTCGGCGAGTCAACCGGTGAGCTTCATCTTCATTTCCCCCCTTCTTTTAATTATTTTCTTTTATCATTTCACACATTTATCAATCAATTTTCTGCTTCCCCAACTAGTGATCGATTCTTGAAAAATACAATCTTTTTTTTTTTTGCCTTGTAAGTCTTGAAAAATGCAATCTTTTAAAGTGGGGTTTTGTTGTTCGATGAGAAATTGGCCGAATTGATCGGTTGCGGTTGGTTACAGATACCCAGGGATGGCATTTGCAAGTGTGAAATCTACTGAAGGGTTGGGAAATTTACCAAAGGTCGTTTTGACTTCTCCTCATGGAAGGTACATTCTTTGTTTTTAGCTTAGTGGTACATAGTATATGTCACTTTAGTTGCTCATTCTGGAGCTAAGATTGGTAAATTTTCTGGCAAAAGAACTCGGCAGTTTAATAATGAACCTTAATCCCATACCATAATGGTATCGTATTAAGCATAAAAGATCTAATCTTGAAGAGTTAAATATTATCAGGATATATTTTCATAGAGGGATAAGGAAAAACTAGTTTTAAAAAATGGAAGATGTCAAAGAAAAGTGACATTTAGTGATGCTATCAGCTGTTTACCAGTGATACGAGTGGATCTACATTAGTCTCCCGTAGCAATGTCATTTGTTGAGTAATGCAGCAATGATTACTTCCTATAACTTCACAAGTCCAAAACACTGGGTCTGTACCTTTTAGAGATATTGAATAGGCACAACAAAAGTAGACAGAGCTATATCTATTTTCTTTCCCTTATTTTGCAGTGAGGCAGAGTTATATCTATTTGGGGCTTGTGTCACATCTTGGAAAGTACACAGTAAAGATCTACTTTTTGTTCGACCAGATGCTGTATTCAATGGTCAGAAACCGATAAGGTCATCAGGTTTCATACATGTGCTAGTTTCCAAGTTTTAGAATTTAGTCAAAATTATACACCGTCCGTCCCATATTACTTGTCCACATTACTAGAAATATATGTCCTAAATTACTTGTCAATTTATAAAACCAAGATAGAATTAATTAAATCTTTCCCATCTTACCCTTAATATTAAGTGTACTTGAAAATAATCAATTTAGAGTATAATTTATTGGAGAAAGATAAGGGTAAGGTAGTAAATATATACACCTTTTATTTATGATTTCTTAAGTGACGTGTAAGGGGGAAAGTGGACAAGTAATATGGGATGAAGGGGGTATTTACTCTTTTAAACGGCTAAAGCTTTCTGCTTCCTCAACACAGTCAAGCACGTCTGATGATTAACAATTCACTAGATTAGAAGCATTCTTTACTTTTGTTGAAGCTGCAGTATAATCAATTTTTTACTGTCTACATTTAAAATTTAAAATTGAAAGAACTAAAGAAGCTATATCACCTTTCTTACTGACCATTTTACAGTGGAGGAATACCACACTGTTTCCCGCAATTTGGACCTGGCCCAATCCAGCAGGTAAATTATTTCACATGTATCGATTTATATATTAGACTTCTTAAAGTTACAGTGCTAGCATTTCTTAATGGAGTAGCTACTCTTTTACAAAAGCATCTAGTGACAATTTCTGCTGTCAACACACTCTACCCCTTAGCTAGATGCTAGAAATATAGTTAAAGCTCCACTTAGAGTTCTATTGTTAATTGTATCATGCAATATCTTAACTTATTCTTGAATATCTCATGCTATCTGATCAGTTTCTGAATGCTGGTTTTGAGTCTTAATATGCTCATCTGGTTGACAGCACGGATTTGGAAGGAACATGAATTGGTCCCTTGTTAGCTCTGAAAATGTGGAAGAGAAACCTATTGTAACTCTGGAGCTAAAGGATGGTCCTTACAGCCGTGCGATGTGGGACTATAGTTTCCACGCTCTTTACAAGGTTCGAGTAGTAGTCATTTAGCATCTTTCGCTTTACCAATCAAAATTTCATCTTGTTTATCCTCATATTCCTAGATCACTTCTGTAGCTAATTAGCCAGTCACAGACAGCTAAACTGGATGAATACCTGTTTGAGTATACAGAAGGGTGAAAGGCTGAAAGCTAATGGCTATGGGGAAAATGCACAGCTACCTTTGCATCTCATAATAATGTTTCAAATACGTTAATTTGTAATTTCTTAAAAGTAACAACATAGAATGTGCTAATCTCCCCCCTCCCCTTCCCATTTCTGGAAAAGTTATATTACCCTCTTCCCTGCATATATCGGTCCACAACTCTCAAATCCAAGCCCTATAATTGGTATGTGACATTTTGTTGTACATGAATTTAATAAAGGACTCTCATTGACATACTTTGGTGTTTACCTATTTGATTTGATAGATATCTATAGAAAGATTCTTTTGATCAAGCGTGATACATGATAAAACTTCTAACGCCGCATTTTGCAATTGCTTGCAGATCACTCTTGATAAGAAGACCCTTTCAACGGAACTCACCGTAAAAAATACTGACAACAAACCATTTTCATTCACTACTGCTCTGCATACTTACTTCCGTGTAAGTATTTCTCTGGCAACTTTTGAGTAGAAATTTCCATAGTTTGGGCACATGTCCGAAAACTCAAGCTTTATCAGGAATTCAAGGCCTGTCAAATTATATCATCGGGAAATGGAATGTTAAGATATTTTTTTCCTGCAAAAAGAAAACATAGTATGTCCTGTTCTGCTGTCTCCCTCTAAAAGTCAAATAGGCCTCTTTTTTTTTTTCTCTTTTACATCAAGCATTTTGGCTCCATTGGTGATGGATGTTAACTCATTTCCTTAGAATTTCATATGCTTTCTGGTAAAATTGATTCACGATCATTATTGAGATTGTTATCCACCAAAAAAAATCTTTTATCATCTAACTTTATCTTCTCCAGGCTTCTGTAACAGGTGCATCAGTTAGTGGCTTAAAAGGTTGCAAAACTCTAAACAAAGTTCCTGATCCCACAAATCCTGTGGAGGGAAAGGAGGAAAGGTCAGTATGAGATCTCAAATTGATCAAGAAATCTTCGTTCTCTTCTACCATAATATACTTATTATCTTAAAGAATTCACAACTGCTAATAAGAACCTACATTCTCTGCAAGTGTATGTTTCTCCAAGAGATGTCTGGTTGGCCTTTATATTTTTTATCATCAACAGCCAGGTTAATACTCTTCTTCATGGTAAAGCACGATAATTGCAAATGCACATACAAACACTCGCATATTGCCTAAAACCAACCCATGTTTCTAGAGTTCTGCTGTACTTGTACTTTAGCGTTAGTTTGTCGTCTAGGACATTTAAAAATGACATGATACTGGACATGCATATCGGTCATATTCTCTCAAGGACTGCCATAGCAAACATTCGATGCTTCCTCTATGGTATTCGCTCAGCGTAATGGTATTTGTTCATGCATTCTGCAGAACCTAATCCTCTGATAATTTTATCTGTCTCAGGGATCTGGTGACATTTCCTGGATTTGTGGACTCTGTTTATCTTGATGCACCTAACGAGTTGCAACTAGACAATGGTTTGGGTGATAAGATATCTATCAAAAACACCAAGTGAGTTACTAATTCCCAGCCACCTTGCTGTCATGGAGTTCATTAAAGAACTATCTAGCCCCCCTAGTTTTCTAATGTAGCAGCTTGTGTTTTGTATGTGCAGTTGGTCTGATGCTGTTGTATGGAACCCTCATCTGACCATGGAACAAAGTTATAAAGATTTTGTTTGCGTTGAAAATGCCAAGGTACATAGATAGGATCTCTCTATATTCTTAATTGACGTGTGTGACTAGATTTCTGTATCCCATTTCCTTTGAGGTGCAGCATGTGATCTCTTCATACATTTGGTGGAATTACAAATAAGTATCCTGTCGCCTATCCAATTGCGGGTTCTTCCCTCTTATTTATTGTTGAAAAGATTCAAATGCTTGACCTAATATGCAATTTATCCATTTCTTTTGTGTTTTCCGTCGTCCATATCAGACTGGAAAAGTTCAGCTGGAACCAGAGCAATCTTGGACGGCTGTACAACACCTAACTGTTGCTTAAAGATGGCCGGGTAGAGAAATCAACTTTTTGGAGAAATTATTCCCTGCTTTTTGAGTTAAAAGACTCACATCGAGACAATGGTAGAAGAAAATGGCAATACAAAATAAAAAAAATACTGTTGCATCTTTCATGACATGCAATTTCATGGCAATTAGAGTGTTCAAGTGATATTTTCATATTTCCCCTCCTCTTCTCTCCCTTATCTCCTCTGTGTTTCTGAAATCCTCATTGTACAAGACAAATGATACTGTAACATGTAGTTATGAAATGAAGCTGCAAAACGCATAAGTTGAATTCTCCAAGTTTTGTGATCTAAGAGGGAAACGTACTAGGTAAAATGAAAAGAAATGCTAGTTCCTGTTTTTGATTCAATATGAAATGAATCGTACATCATGATTGCTGCATTCAGAACATTTCCAACTATATCTAAGAATGGTAAAAATTCTCGAGTTCAGAAAGACCAAAATGAGAGGAATTACAGAGCCGAATCCTAATAACAGTTGCCTCACAAGGCAAAAACTAAAATGAAATGACAAATGTTATCAAGAGATCAATGTCGCAATCAAGCAGACAATCAAAATGATCAAGACCACAGCCCATACCCAACATAGCCATGTCCTTCCCTTCTTCTGGTGCTGCTTAGCATAGAAAAGGATGTTTGTTCCACCGCTAATGAAGCTTCCAGCAATAGCGACATTATGCTCAATGTCATCAATCTGTTCACCTTGAGTCTCAACTACAACAGCCATATCAAGAAAAACTTGATGAAGTTTATCCAGGCTCTTCTTTATGTCCATTACAGCCTCATGCCTATCTTTGTCCTCAAGATTCATCTCTGTTTTTTCTGCAAATATTTCAACTTTCCCACTTCCTCCCGACACCATCTTCTCAATCACTTCCTCCGTTGCCTCCTGACCTGTCTCATTGTAATATCTTCTTTTGAGGCAGTCTTTATAATCTGACAAGATTTTTTCTCTCAAATCCTGAAAATCATTCATGATGTCCCTAAGCTTGACCCTCAATCCATTTGTAATGTTGATTCTCGTTCGATCAACAACAGTCCCTTCTGCATACGCCACTGATAGTTTCCGATTAGCAACATTTGATTTGTCAAGTGCTTCAAGCTTTGCCTTGACGATCTTGGCTTTGCGAAGGACAGATACCATATCAGAATCCATTCGGTCTCTAAGGCCACGAAGAATTTTTGGACCATGAGTAGTTTTTGTCTCTTCATTCAGATTTTGAAGATCAATCAAGAGATTAGTGATCTCTTCAATGTTACCCTTCACTGCCTCGATTTCACGGAAGAAGTGGGAAAGATTATCTTCATCTGTACGGCTGAGTTGGCCCATCTCCAAGTCCCTCTCTGTTTCAAGATCCAAATGGGCTTGTTTTTTCAGTTCCACATAACTTAAGAACGATTTTGTCATGAGATCGTTCATCTTCACTCCAGTTTATGAAGATTCTGCAATTAATCAAGAACAACTTAATGAATACACCAGAAAAACAAGAAAAATAGAAGAAGTAACTGCATGCAAGAAAAGATTTTTCTACCCTTTCTTCAAGAAAGCAATTGGTTATGAAATAAAATTCAACACCAAGAAAACACGAGGAAGATTTAAAATAAGAAGCAAGAGGTGGAGAAGTAAAAAGTAAAAATGGGGTCTTGAAAAGAAAGAATGAAACGAGTGAATTAAAGAAGAGATTTTCACTTCAAAATTTGAAGAGCTTTGCGTTCTTCTTCTTTGAGATGATGATGATAATGGTGCCTGTCTTTTTCTTGGAACTGACTGGCAAGAGAAAGGAAATGGGATACAATTCGCAATAGTTTCAAATAGTTAAAAGTTTCCTAAGGCAGAAGTGGGAAGTAGCCGTTTAAATTGATGTTCCGCTTAAGTCGATTGCGGTTAGTGACTCAATTAGTAACCCCATTAAGGAAGAATTAAGGGAGAAAAATGATTTTGGAAAAACGGAAGAGGTGGGAAAGGTAGCAAGATAAGTCCTTGGCTCCAAGGGTTCACTCATTTGTAACACCAAAGTAAAATCACGTTAAATTTAATTGTGTTTTAATAATTTATTTCAATCAAATATTAATTTATTATGGGCATGCTTGAGGGCGTAAAACGTTGTTAGTAAATTTTTTTTTACTATAGGAACCGAAAATTTTGATTTTTCAAATTAACGAGTTTTTTTCTCTAGAATATCCAACTGATTAATTAATTCTTTATAAGATATTATATATTTTTTTATAATAAGCTAATAGTAATTTACGTTTACCAAAGTTTACTACAACAACGAAAAATTAAATTATTACTATATTTACACTTCTTTCAAATGCATTATCTGACCTTTTTTGTCATGTTTTCTCTTAAGTCGAGGGTCTTTCGAAAACAATCTCTCTACCTTTAAAGATAGAGGTAAGGTTTACGTACCCTCTACTATCCCCAGACCTCACTGTGTGAAATTACACTGTCTATATGTTGTTGTTGTACTTCTTTCAACTGCTGGATAACCTCATGCGGTTGTGCAGTTGAGCACGGACCATTTGATATTAATCCTTACCTATTCTTACTTATTAATTTTTAAGTTATCTAAATGTGTAAAGCTCTTTTACACAATATATATATATATATATATAACTCAATAACACGTCAAAATAACAAATTAGAATGTGTAAGAGGAGAGGAGAATAGGGCAGGTTTAATTCAGGTGTTGTTGAGGGGAAGATGAGAAGAGTGGTTGGATCAAGAGCACTCAATGTCTGCTCTTAGGGCTCGTTTGTTGCATATAACGTGTTATACCTACTAGCATAAAATCTAACATTAGAAAATGCTGTGTTTAGTTACCTTTGTATACTTGCATTAAACTTACCATTGTTTGGTAGTTATTTTTCTTTTCTGCATGAATAATTTTCTGGTAAGAAACAATGCGCTAAGATAGGAGGGGCAACAATTCTAAATGATACACGGATTATAAAAAACATAAAAGAAGATATGTGAAATTTGGACGCATTGAGACGAAATGCATAAACAAAGACGGTAAATCTAAGGATATATGTGCCCATCAAAGTCGTACAACGTCAAATATGAAAGTAGCAACATGCCAACTACACAAAACCTGTAGATATTACGCAAATGACGAAATTGCATTCTCACTGATAAAACAGAGACATAAGGACTCCCTCATCTTTTTACAACATTGGCTCCAGTCGACTGGAGATGTATACTTGTTAGTCTACTTTGGTCTTTGGACCAATGACTCTTATTTGCAACCACTACCACTCCGCTGCAGCAAGCCTCTTGTTAAATAATCCTCCTAATTTCTGTCCATTGATGAATTTAAAGCACGCAGAATGTCACTGCCTGAGTAGCAATTGACAGCTACTTCACACAAGACTAATTTGCAATTCCTAAGATTAAAGCAATTCAATAATGACTACGAGGAATGGTTTACAACCCTCAAATCCTTTGATCTATTGATGTGGCTGGCCTTTCACTTTGTGCACTCTATTTGGTATGAGCATACATTCTTGGAGAAATTTCTGTAATACAGATACATAATTGTATGGGAAGGTTCGGTAATGATCATGAGGAGAAGAGCCAAAGTTGAAAGAGTGAACCTCTCTCCCACTTTTCCTCTGCTCTTCAATAGAAGATTCAACTGAATGAAATGGAATGACCTTGTCAACTGTACTGTTAAGATAAAGCTGAGGACAGGAAGGCTGGTTCTTGAAAAGGACAGAAAGTATCTTCGTCAGCCGCCTGTAAATTGGAAATAACCAACAATTCTAAGCAGCTATAAGCTTTTTCGATAGATCTTCTAATCAAAAGCTAAATAAAGAACCATAACATGTTGAAGTGCTTACTAATTAACATCAGGTAAATTAAGAAGAAACGAGAAAAGCTTCTCAAATGCAGCAAAAATAACAGTTTCGATCAACATGGCTCCCTTAATTTGAATGTTTTCTGCGGTTAACGGACTTCCCACTTCATTTCTTCTCCAGCTTCTACTGAAGAATATGCAAAAGAGCTATGCTTCTTCAGCACAGCTGCAGTAAATCCTGCTGCCCAGACCTGCAAGCGTTTAAGATTGAATTATCATACGATTTTCCTCTTTACTCAATTCTGTAGAATCAGAATCAACAGTATACAACAAGACAGGAAATAATGTAGTGCATTTTTTAATAAGAATGAAAAGTGCACCAGAAGAACAAAGAATCTTCCAAAATGAAAGAACAGAATTCCCCACAACAAGAAGACTTCCATTAATCAGTTCAATCTATCTATCAAAGAAGGCAACATCAAACCCCTCAATGGCAAAGAGCAACACTAAAACCTCAAAGAACATTTAAAGAGGTTTGCATCCTGTTATACCTTACCAAGAGGTTATGATTGAAACTATCATCTAGTTGAAATTTATAGGATAGCTCTAAAGTCCTTCAACAGTTTGAAACACATCCCATGCCTAAACCTGTTTCCTTTGCCCTCTCTCTTCCGTTAATTTCTTCAAATTTTGGTAGGTAGGTACAGCTTAATAAATTCATGATTCTAGGAAAAATAGGCAGTGGGTACCAATTGGTAGGACTAGTTGACACACAGGAAAAAACATCATATCAAATCAAATCCTCCATAGATACTACGTCAGCTGGCATCATTACTTGTTTATTTCCTTCCATGAAAACAGAAAGAATTCGACAGCTGCTTTTATCTTCTTCTTTTTGTGTGTGTGTGTGTGTTGTTGTTGTTGGAGGGGAGGGGGGGGGGGGGAGTATGTAAGCATGAAGTTGCTAATGTTGCAAATTTCTACCAGTGTACAGAAGTAGCATGACATATCAAAGAAGTACATGAAAGAAACAAACACAGAAAATTAAATTCGCTTGTGGAAGGGAAAGCTCAGTCTAAGACACCAACTACAAAAGATGAAACTAACTGATGGTACGCAGTTGAACAAACCCAAATGGCCTACTGCCAAATGATACTATTATAAATTCGCATATACAATTCTCATTATTATAGCAGAAAAGAGTGATTTATACGAGTTACCCACATAATGTCAATGTGTGTGTTTCTATTGGGAGATAGTGTCCACATACAAGAAAAGAAACAATGACCTTTGGTAGGTGCGGCACATGCCTTCATATTCAGGATTTCATTCCTACAGCTAGTCAAATTGTGAAAAAAGTATGTTCCTGGTACTAAAAGAACACCTAGTACTCACTTTTGTAAGCATTAAACTACTCAGTGTCATAACAGAAGTTGCCATAGTAATAAACTAGAAAAAGCCTACACAGAGAGACATACAGGGAGAGAACTGAGAAGCACAGTTCAGACATTCTGTACAAAGAAATCCAATGCCTCTAAAATGCAAAGAATGATCATGTTAGAGTAAACATTTCGTGATGAGAAAAGTCATTTCTTTGGCAGCAGAGCGTAAAAACTTTTCAAGTATTCCTATGTTGATGTATGAAAGGGAGACAACATTAAAGTCGGAAAAACCCTTGGTATACGTCAATCATCCTGGTCCTCCGACAATATGATGAAGCCGGAGTTACATTTTACTAAACCATAATCAATTTTAGAGAAAAGAGTAATTAAAGTATAACAAATTCACAGTATCAGAAGCAGCTAAATATTATCCTATGAAGCAACCAACCTTGGGGCTTACATTTGGATCACCACCTGAATCCACGACACATCCCTTGACCTTTTCCAACAAATCCTGTCTGTTTTTCAAATTATCAAGAATAGGACCATAACTGCACAGAAACAAATATTAACATAAAATAAACAGCTAAAAATGACAAATAACTTTGGCATAACCAATATTGAAGTCCAATCAGTCAAACCTACGCAAGCCATCCGATATTACTGAAGGTGTGAAAAATCAAACACCGTTCACGACCATACTTTACGGATTCCGACAACCACAAAGCAAGCTCATTTGCCAGCACAGCAATCCTCTCCTCCAATTTCTTGCCCAAATCAAAAGAAAGAACATCTCTCACAGAAGCAACAAACGTTACAGCGTGAATACCCCTAGAGTTATACAACTCAATATACCTTCGGCTTTGACACGAGCCAACCCAACATAACAACCGTCACAATTGCGCCTTCTTTCGGCGTCAACCCAATTTCATTACCCTTTTCGCTACGTCCAGCATAATGCCAACTGAAAAATCTGTCTTGGGTACCCGATGTTATACGGGCAAAACGATTGGTGGATAAGAAGGGATTCAAGAATTGCGATGTGATAAAGAAAATGCGAGGTGTTCCAATTTTCTTTAGTGAAGGTGTTGGAAAGGAAGGGGCTTGTGATTGAGTTTAAGGAAGAGAAAAGTGGGCACATGGTGGCGATTTGAAATAGTGACTAGTCTGACAGAGGCTTCCATTGACTTGTGGTTTGCTTACAGGTGTTTCTTATTTCTACTCTCTAGACTGATGAATTGGGCACTGGCCCAACTCAGCATTTTTTTTTTTTGCTTTAGTGCTTAATCGTTTGGAACAAGTAAAATTAACTATTCCTTGCCTGAAGATGTTTACCTAGAGAAGCAAAGAATTTCTTGTTTTTGACATAGTATATAACGGATCCAAATTGCTCTTTTTTTGGGGGGGTGGGGGGTTCATGTGATATACCCAAGGTTGATAACCAATCTAATAAAGCTTTATTCACTTGTTCTGGAACTTCATCCTGCGGGTAATGCCCTGCCTGCAAGTTTACAAGGGATGTATTGTTGGATATTGATATTGGTGAATAGGAAATGATTGGAAAGAAAAGTGGGAGTTGTCCCTGAAAGAAATAATCTCCTTGATTATTTTCATTGATTGAATAGATATATATACAAGTTACAAACCTTCTCCTACCATAATTCTAACTATACAATATGGTAAGTGTATATCCTAATTATGGTAAGTGTATAACCTAATCTAGGTAACAAATATACTACAATATACACACAATATACTTTCCTTAATACTAAAGATTTGGCAGCTATTTTGGCTAATGACAAGCTGGGCGATGTTCTTTGCACTACATTTAACACACCCGGAGTCATAGCGGGCGGTCTTCGAACGAGGCTTGTCCCTAAAATCTTCAAAGAGAACAGCCGGTAGACCCTTTGTAAAAATGCGCAATTTGATAACGAGGCGGGACATGGCATACGCGAACTTGACCTTTGCAACCTTTTCACGAACAAAGTGAATGTCCATTTCGATATGCTTGAGTGCGCTGGTGTTGAATCGGGCTACCTGAAAGGTAGATGGCACTAATGTTATCGCAATATACCAAGGTTGCCTTACGAATGGGACAATGAAGCTCCAAAAGCAAATTACGTAGCCAACATGATTACGAGACCACATTCGCTACCCTCGATATTACGCCTCTGCACTTGGCGTGATAGAGTTGCCTGACGCTTTGCCGACCATGAGACCAAGTTGTTGCCGAGGAACATACAATAGCTAAGTCGACCGTTTGGTGTCGGGACAACCACCCCAATCGACATCAGTGTAAGAGACAAGTGTGGATGTAGAGGAAGGATACAAGTGCAACCCATAGTCTAGTGTCCCTGAATATACCGAATGATGCGTTTGATTGCATTCATGTGCTCAACTACGGGATCATGCATGAATAAACACACTGGCCGAACCGCATATGTAATATTACCTGGTAAAGGTAAGATCTTGGAGGCCCTGCAAAGCTGCGATAAGCGGGTCGGGTCCTCGTATGGTGCACTATTTGTGGCGCTTAGCTTTGGGTTTGCATCAATCGGGCGTGGAAGTGGACTTACAGGATGACATCGGCCCTCTCGATGATCTCACCCGCATACTTCCGTTGAGGCGAAACAAACCACCTGAATGGCGTTTGGCGGCAATCCCCAAAAATAACTCAGCGGTCCTAAGTCCTTCATAGCAAATTGAATCGAGCATGGCCATGATAGATCGACGCAAAGCATCGGAGGAGGCGATCAAAATGATATCATCCACATATAACGAATATAGGCCAATGGCGAACCACGGCGGTAGATGAACAAAGAATTGTCGACCGGGTGTGTGTGAACCCAATAGTCGAAACAAACTCACAAATCGTGTATACCAGGCACGTGGAGCTGCTTAAGCCCATATAATGACTTCTTCAACAAGCGGACATGATGAGGGCGGTTGGGATCCACTGAAACCCAACGGTGATGCATATAGACTGTTTCCTTGAGATCACCATGTAGAAAGGCATTCTTGACATCCAAGTGATGGATTGGCCAAGTCTTTGAAAGAGCCAAGCTAAGCACGGTCACGAATGGTAGCGGTTTGACCACGGACTAAGCGTCTCACCACAATCAATTCCAACTTTCTTGAGTCTTACCATCACCAACAAGTCGCGCCTTATGTCGAGCAAATGACCCATCCGAATTCTCCTTATGAGCAAAAATCCACATAGACACGATAATATTAATACCATATGGACGGGGCACCAACTCCCACGTCTTATTATCAATAAGAGCATTATATTCATCGGTCATAGCAATTTTCCAATTAGGGGCATTTAATGCGGACACGGGATTGCGGGGCAAGGGGATTTAGAGACATCGAATGTAAATTAAAATATCTTTTAGGTGTAAAAATACCCCACGACTACGAGTGACCGGTCTATGACTTGAGGAAGAATTGAGGGAATTTTGGGAATTCGGGCTCGGGATGGGTGGCGTGACGGTGGGCTCTTGGCCCAAATCAGACTGGTGGGTTACGTTTACGGACGATTCGAGTGGTGGGTAGCCCAATATTGGAGCCATTCGATGGCTTTGGAACGGCAGGCGGCGATCTTGTGGGACGGTAGGCGATGGGCCATTGGAGGATTTTGGACACGGGAGTTGTTTGAAAAATTCGAATAATATCTGGGGATATTTGGTCATCCAAAAATTATACGACTTAGGCTCGGGAGTATGAACTTTCGTAAAGGAATTGGGTTTCATCAAAAATGACATGGCGATTTATAATGATTTTCTTGGAGGATAAATCAAAACACTTATAACCTCGATGATTTGTGGGTAACCCAAAAATACACACGGAGTAGACCGAGCCTGAAGTTTGTTAATTGTGGTGGATGGGAATAACGGATAACACAAGCACCCAAAATCCGAAGATGAGAATAAGACGGGTTCTTATTATATAAGATTTTGAGAGGGAAGAATATGTCGGACCTTTAGGCGGAATTATGTTAAGAAGGTAAGTGGCCATTTGTAGAGCATGATGCCAAAAATACGGAGGTATGGAGGCATGGATTAGGAGAGTTAGGACAATGTTATTTATGGAGCAATTTTGCGTTCGGCTTTCCCATTTTGTGAAGATGTATGAGGACATGAAAACCGAAAATTTATCCATGAGTAGCACAAAATTCTCGAAACTCCCTATTGTCATACTCCTTCCCATTATCACATTGAATATTTTTTATTTCTCTTTCGAATTGAGTCACGATCTAACGCTCTAAATTTTATGAAGGCGGAAAACACTTGTGATTTATTCGCAATTGGAAACGTCCACAAAAATCTAGAATAATCATCTAAGAAGAGAACATAATATCGATGACCCATTGAACTAAGAAGGAGATGTCCATAAGTCGCTATGAATAATGTCAAATGGCATAGAAGTATGAGAGTTGGAGTCTACAAATGGCAACTTAATAATTTTTCCTAATGAACAAGACCGACAAATCGGAGTACGACTCGTACCCTTACAAGAAATAAAGCTATTTTTATCTAAAGCTGATAAAATAGAAGATCCTGGATGACCCAAACGAGCATGCCACATGGAAGGAGAGATGGTCGCAAAGGCGATGGCAAATTTGGACTCGAAATCTTGGCTTAGGGCATGATAGGATATAGATCCCTTACTATCACACCTCATGAGATGACTCCCGTCTTGAAATCCTTCACAGAGAAACCGAAAGGATCAAATTCAATGAAGCAGAATTGTCATTTGTGAACTTTCGGACGGACACTAAATTTTTAATCAATTTAGGAGCATGTAAAGTATTTTCAAGAGAAGTGGTGGATTGGGAGGAGACAACGTTCGACCATACCCTAGAATTGGAATTGAGCGCCATTACCAACAATTATTCTAGCGGGTGCTCAAATTGTAATAAGATGAGAGAGTACGATTCGGAAGTCATGTGAGTAGTGGCCCGGTGTCCATGTACCAATTTGGGTCGGTTGAGTTAATCCCAGCGTGTGCATCGCGGCCTCGATATCGGTGCGATTAGGGCTGTTTGCATGATGGGCTTGCGGAGGTCGGGGCCCAAGAACTCTGGCCGTCTTTGGACCAGAATCGCTACCACTTCTTCTTTGTTGGGCCATGGCGATGGGCCGCCTTCTTGGGCATTGGGCCTGGATTGTTGGCGACCCCACCGCCGGAATTTCTGCTCTTTGGTATGGGCCGCCGCCCACGGTCCATCGCCTTTGCTCCATCGCGCCATGGGCCCCGATGGGCCCGTGGGGTGGTGGGCCATCGTTCATTGGATGGGACCCACCGACGTTTTGTCGACTACAGGAACCTCCACCATTACCACCGCGTTTGCCCGCGGTTTTGTTATTATTCTTGCGATTATTCTTGCCGCCACCATTATTATGGTTTTGGCCCGAATTATTAACAAAAGCGACGGATTAGGAAGGGCGTCATCATGACTCTTTGGACTTGCTCGTAGCCTTTTTAGCCAAACCGGCTTCTTCCAGCGTAAGCATGGAGCGGGCTTGATGGAAGTCGGGAAGAGGCTTGCTTTGGCGAAGGAGAGTGCCAACACCATTATAGGCCTCGAAAGACCGCAACCAACCGTAGAACTAGGCGATTATTTGTTCTTGGTGCGCCAACGTTACGGAGTTGATCCGCCAATTCCTTTAGTTTCTTGCAATATGCGTAAGCGTTAGGAAATCGTCCATTCGAGCGAGAGAGAATTCACGCCGAGTGTGACGATCACGGGAATGTTGGTTGTCTTGGAATATGTCACGCCAATCTATTCCATGCGACCATAAGCCGTGGTATCGGGCTCCATAATCGTCGTAGAAGGTCCCTTTGAAATAGTGGCGTATATCCACCGAAGAACGGTAGCATCAAGTGTAATCCATACCTCAGGATCCTCCGCGGGAAGGGGTCTAGCGGGAGGAATTATGTGATGAAGAACTTGATAAGAGATAGCGTGAATTTTAAACAACTCTGCCCACAGTGCATATTGAACGTTTTCCATCTCAAGGACAATAGGGACACTGAGCTTGATATTGGAAACCGTGAGGGCAGGGTGAAAATTGTTCTTAGACATTTTTGAAAGAACAGAGAAGGAGGATAATTTTAAGAGAGGTTTTTGAGAGCGGAAGACGAGATATTTGGAGAAAAAACCCGAGGGGAGGGGGTTCTCGGCCAAAGAGGAGGCAAAAGTTTGAGAGAAGAAAACTTTTGTTTAGACCTAGTCTCTTGATACCATGAAAGAAATAATCCCCTTGATTATTTTCATTGATTGAATAGATACATATACAAGTTACAAACCTTCTCCTACCATAATTCTAACTATACAATATGGTAAGTGTATATCCTAATTATGGTAAGTGTATAACCTAATCTAGGTAACAAATATACTACAATATACACACAATATACTTTCCTTAATACTAAAGATTTGGCAACTGTTTTGGCTAATGACAACTGGATGTGTTGCTGCCTGCTTCTGTTTAACAGTCCCACATCGGTAGTGGAAAGAAAAGTGGGAGTTCCCTCTTGCTTTATAAAATAAGCATTTGTCCCACATCGGTAGTGGAAAGAAAAATTCTTCTACTTATAAGTAGAATTACTCCTTCTTGTCAGTAAAAGGGTTGAGGGGGCAAGGACCCCTTGCGCCGTCGTCGTCGCTCGGCTTCGGCTTCGGCTTCGGCAATGAGGACCCTCCCGTGCCTGCCGCCGACATGCCTGACAACCAACAGTTCATGGTTACTGAGGCTTGGAAACAGACTGATTTTTTGTGCAAAGGCTACATTTTGAGTGTCTTAGAAGTGCAGTAGAGACTTACAAAGAACTATGGACTGCACTTGAAAATAAGTACAAAACTGAAGATGCTTTCTTGAAGAAGTTTGTGGTTGCCAAATTCCTAGACTACAAAATGGTGGATGGAAAAACCGTTGGAACCCAAGTTCAAGAGCTTCAACTTATCTTCCATGACCTTATTGCTGCAGGTATGGTAGTAAATGAAGCATTCCAAGTGGCTGCAATGATTGAGAAGTTGTCGCCCTCATGGAAAGATTTCAAGAATTATCTTAAGCACAAAAGAAAGGAAATGAAGGTGGAAGATCTTGTGATTCGTCTCAAGATCGAAGAAGATAACAAAACCGCTGAGAAGAGGTACCGTAAGACTTCACCAATTGAAGGGGCAAACATCGTTGAAGATCTTTGCTCACGAAAAAGAACAAGAAAAGGAAGAGGCCTTCTGGAAATGATAAGGATTCCAACAAGAAAAAGTTCAAGGGCAACTGATTTAATTGTGGGAAAGCTGGCCACAAAGCCCCAGATTGTCGTCTCCCGAAAAAGAATAAGGGAAAAGGACAAACCAATATGGTGAAAAAGAATGATGATATGGATGATCTGTGTGCAATGCTATCGGAGTGCAATTTGGTTGGAAACCCAAAGGAGTGGTGGCTTGATTCTGGTGCCACTCGACATGTTTGCGCTACAAAAGAAGCATTTGCAACCTATGCTCCCGTTGGACCCGAAGATGTATTGTTTATGGGAAATACTGCAACAGCCAAGGTTGAAGGATATGAGAAGATACTTCTGAAGATGACTTCCGGCAAGGTCCTGACTCTCAACAATGTTATGCACGTTCCAACAATTCGGAAGAATTTAGTTTCAGCCGGACTACTTGTCAAAAACGGGTTTAAGTGCGTGTTGGTTAGTGAGAAAATTGTAATAAGTAATAATGAATTGTTCATAGGAAAGGGCTACCTCACCAAGGGCCTTTTCAAACTCAATGTAATGGTTGTTGACAGTATTAATAAAAATTCAGCTTCGTCTTACTTATTGGAGTCAAATAATTTATGGCATGTTCGTTTAGGACATGTCAACTACAAAACCTTGCAAAAATTTGATTAATTTAGAAGTATTGCCTAAATTCGAGTGTAATAAATCTAAATGTGAAATCTGTGTTGAATCTAAGTTTGTTAAACATCCATATAAGTCTATTGATAGGAATTCAAATCCTTTAGACTTAATTCACACATATATATGTAATATGAAGTCAATACCATCTCGCGGTGGAAAAAAGTATTTTATAACTTTTATTGACGATTGCACTCGATATTGTTATGTGTATTTGCTTAATAGTAAGGATGAAGCAATTGATGCATTTAAGCAATACAAAAACGAAGTGGAAAATCAATTGAATAAAAAGATAAAAATGATTAGAAGTGATAGGGTGGAAATGCGAATCTCCTTTTGCAGAGATATGTTTAGAATATGGAATTATTCATCAAACTATCGCCCTTACACACCACAATCAAATGGAATTGCGGAAAGGAAAACCGAACATTAAAGGAAATGATGAATGCCTTACTAATAAGTTCAGGTTTACCGCAAAGCTTGTGGGGAAGCTATCACTTCTGACTAACCGAATACTCAACAGGGTGCCTGACAAAACACAATCTATTCCATATGAACTATGGAAAGGAAGAAAACCCAACTTGAAATATTTCAAAGTGTGGGGGTGTTTAGCAAAGGTCCAAGTTCTTTTGCCCAAAAGGGTAAAAATCGGACCAAAAACTGTGGATTGTGTTTTTATTGGTTATGCTACAAACAGCAAAGCTTGTCGATTTTTGGTTCACAAATCGGACAATCCCGAAATTCATGTTAATACGGTAATTGAATCAGATAATGCTGAATTCTTTGAAAACATTTATCCGTATAAAACTGAATGTAAGTCGTCAAGTGAAAGATCTAAACGACCGCGGGAAGAGCCAAAGGAAAATACACCAAGTAAAGCGGATGCAAGGCGTAGCAAACGTCAAAGGACATCTACTTCATTTGGACCAGATTTTGTGACATTCTTACTTGAAAATGAGCCTCAAACATTTAAAGCAGCGATGTCTTCTTCTGATTCAACATTTTGGAAAGAGGCAGTCAATAGTGAGATTGAATCAATTTTGAACAACCATACATGGGAATTGGTTGATCTTCCTCCTAGAAATAAACCTTTAGGATCAAAATGGATTTTTAAAAGGAAAATGAAAGCTGATGGCACTATTGACAAATTTAAGGCAAGACTTGTGGTCAAAGGTTATAGACAAAAAGAAGGCCTTGATTGCTTTGACACATACTCGCCGGTAACAAGAATAACATCTATTCGGGTGTTAGTAACCTTGGCGTAGTATATGGTCTTGAAATCCATCAAATGGATGTCAAGACAGCTTTCTTAAATGGAGAATTGGAGGAAGAAATTTACATGGAACAACCTGAGGGCTTTGTGGTTCCTGGTAAAGAAAGGAAAGTGTGCAAACTTGGTAAGTCACTTTATGGACTTAAACAAGCACCCAAACAATGGCATGCGAAATTTGACCAAACAATGTTGGCAAATGGATTTAAGATTAATGAGTGTGACAAATGTGTTTACATTAAAAATACTCCAAATCATGAAGTCATTGTTTGTTTATATGTTGATGACATGTTGATAATGAGTAGAGATATTACCGATGTAAATGCTACAAAGCGTATGCTGGCTAGCAAATTTGATATGAAAGACTTAGGAGTTGCTGATTTGATCTTAGGCATCAGAATTCATAAAACTCCACAAGGTCTAGCATTATCGCAGTCTCATTATATTGAAAGAGTACTTGACAAGTTTAAGTATTTAAATTTCAATGTTGTAAAGACTCCAATTGATGTAAGTTTTGCACTTCAAAAGAATAAAGGTGAAAGTGACTCACAATTGGACTATGCACGAGTTTTGGGAAGTTTGATGTATATTATGAATTGTACACGACCAGATATAGCATGTGCTATAAGCAAGCTGAGTCGATTCACGAGTAATCCCAATCAAACTCATTGGATGGCAATGAAACGAGTCTTGGGGTAGTTAAAACACACCCAAGACTATGTTTTGCATTATAACAAATATCCCGCCGTGATCGAAGGATATAGTGATGCAAATTGAATCACCGGATCATCTGAAGTTAAATCTACGAGTGGTTATGTTTTCACAATTGGGGGTGGATCAGTGTCTTGGAAATTATCAAAACAGACATGCATCGCCCGCTCTACAATGGAATCTGAATTTATAGCTTTAGACAAGGCCGGTGAAGAAATTTGAATGGCTCGGAATTTCTTAGAAGATATTCCATTCTGGCCCAAACCATTGGCTCCTATATGTATACATTGTGACAGTCAAGCAGCAATAGGTAGGGCATGGAGCGTAATGTACAACGGAAAATCTCGTCACATACGACGAAGACACAATACCGTTAGACAACTCCTCTCTAGTGGCGTTATCACGATTGACTATGTAAAGTCAAGAGATAACGTGGCGGATCCGCTTACAAAAGGCTTATCTAGAGAGGGAGTTAGTAGATCATCAATGGAAATGGGGTTAAGGCCGAGGACAAGTCATCATGACGGTAACTCTACCTAGCAGACTGGAGATCCCAAGAGCTAGGTTCAAGGAGATCAAACAAAGTTGTGACTGACGGTTCAACGTTGTCAAATAACTCAACCCATTCTCGGATGAAGACAATGTTCAGAAATAAGGATAAAACCTTATGGCTTGTTAATGAGTTAATAAATCATTAAGGTTCTTTAATGATTATCTAAATCTGGCAGTGTATGACCAGATAATGTGGCTATATGACCACATGCTTAGAAATCACCTATGTGAGTGTTAAGTGTAAGCCGCTTTAAAGGGGAATGACAGTGAAGGCCCATTCTCTACGCACTCATGAAACCAGGATGTGTTCATGGCTGAAACGAACACAACCGTGAGAACCATAAACGATTGAGGGTTGATTATGTGACTTATGTTGTCTAGGTATACAACAAAGTTCGACGGTTCAAAGATATCAAATCTACCGATTGATCGAGTATATCCGATATAAGTTCACTACGAAAAGTTCAAAGGGAAACCTACTTATCCAGATGTAGTCAATTCTCGCTTGTATATACACTTGTCCGCGCTTTTATATTATAGCCATTCCCCATTCATATGGGGGATTGTTGGGTATTGATATTGGTGAATGGGAAATGATTGGAAAGAAAAGTGGGAGTTGTCCCACATCGGTAGTGGAAAGAAAAGTGGGAGTTCCCTCTTGCTTTATAAAATAAGCATTTGTCCCACATCGGTAGTGGAAAGAAAAGTTCTTCTACTTATAAGTAGAATTACTCCTTCTTGTCAGTAAAAGGGTTGAGGGGGCAAGGACCCCTCGCGCCGTCGTTGTCGCTCGCTCGGTTCGGCTTCGGATTCGGATTCAGATTCGGATTTGGTCAAATGATTTGATTGATTGATAATCTTTTTGGACCAAATTTTATTTAATTAATTATTATTTAATTAAATTAATTAACTTATCCAATCCTACCCGTTAGTGACCCTGACCCGCGACCCGGCCGAATCCGCGTCTGACCCGCGATTTTCCATATTTAAATTTTCCACCAGTTTTCAGTGGTTGTTCAGAAAGGTTACAAACCTTCAGAAACAGTACTTCCATGGCTATAAATTCGTTTGATTCCTCAGAATTTTACTTACGAATTTTCTGAACAATACAAACTTCTTCTTCTTCTGCACAAATAAATTCTGTGTGATATCTTTGTCGTTGAGTGGTTCGCTACCTGAATTTGGAGTACTACTATTCTGGTAAGATAATCGTTCTATCCTGGGAGGGGATATTCCATCAACCTCGAGTACTGTGAGGGGAATAATTTCCTTAAGGACACACTTTGAACTAAGTGGGCTCGATTATATTCTTAAAAATTATTCTTATTTTTCAACACTGATTCTGTTTATTTTCAGTGTTTATTATTTACTGATTTTTTGGAATACAGATTAATAACATGTATTTGGGTAGAAATCCTTAATTCGATTTGGCTTTGCATGATCATGAACCCAAGGGTCTAGGTCACCCCACAACAACAACAATGGGCAAGAGAGTTGGTTCAACACACTGTATACTTTGTTGGGTTTGACGAGTTGCTTTAACAGTCTGCAGAACGCAAAGTAGACAACATTAAATTTCTTAACCTAAACTTTTTGATACACAAACAGCAGTTGGAACTTTTACATGAGATGAAAGACAATAAAAAAGATGTTACAAACAACATACATCTGCTATAGTCCATGCTGATCAGGCTACATAGGATTAATGATGGAACTTAAAAAGTATATATATCTGATAAAGAAGTAGTATAACTTTTTTGTACACTTCTAAATGTTAGTATCTCAACGATGTCTTTGAACTTTGATCAATTTGCAAAACTCTCTTGGTATATGCTGAAAAAGGCCGAACCATCTCAGTTTAAAGTTCCAAAGGGCAAAGACAAAATCGTCAAACAGGCTTGAGTCATGAGAGTCCAGGACTTCGATATGGATGATGGTGAGATTTCTTGATAAGATTCTAGACTAATAATGCAGATAATAATGTTCCAAACGAGAAAGAAATAATGTTTTTAGCCAAAAGGAGGCAAAAACCAATAGGCTTTATTAGCAGCATTCATACCAGTAATAAACTTCCCATGCATATGGGTCGGCTGCAGGCCTAACAATTGAAGTGATGAGGTAATCATCCACATTGGAATGATTTTTATAGACCTTAAAACGACATAAAGAAAGTTAGTAATTCTGTCTGATAATAGTTCTTGAAGAGTATCAGTGGCTAAATAACAAACGGAATGCAAATGCAGACACCAGCCATCCGTTTCTGATGCTTTGTGCAAATAGCAAGAAGATATAAGGTTCAAAATATCATTCTGTGACAGTTCAGTCCCCCATTAAATTTGAAGCAAAATAAACAATATTAGAAAATAGCCTCCTATTTGTCGCTCCATCCCAAAATGATCGTCACTTTTCACTTTTAGAAAGTTAGATAAACCTATTCCAAGAGTGAGATTCAGCATTGATTAAAGTGATCTTGTGAAAGAGAGCAAGAAAAGCTAACAGCTATTACTACTTACAGATTCGCTGAGTTAAGATACATATGTGCACAAGCTAAAAGGTAAGAGCACTCATGCATATTTTGAATATGCAAGTAAAGCAAAAATTTAAATTCATTTAGAAAAGTTCATAGAAGAAAATTAAGCTAGGAAGGAACATACACCACTCTTCAGCTGACCTTCAATATGATCTGGTTGCATGGTTAGCCAGAACGCCAATCTGACGACAACACGTTGAAAGATTTCCTCTACTGGCTTTACAATGAACTTATGCAAGGCTGTCTCTTCAGTTTTATCAGTTGTACCAATGTCATTGCCAAATCGTCCTGCACTATTTAATAAGGAAACTCCCTTGACTTGATCTGGCAGTGCTGCTGCTGCCAACAAAGTAGTAAACCCTCCAAGACTGTTAAATAATACAAGAGTCATCATAATATAATTCAATTACATACTACTTATAGACTATTACTGAAGCTCTACCAATTAAAGCTGCTAAGTGCATCTTTGAGAATTGCAATGACAAGTTGGTAAGTGAAAGAATTCACCTGTTCCCAACTAAAACAGCGGGTTGTTTAACTATCTCCCTTAAGAAGTAGACAACCTGATCTCTCCAAATCAAGGCATCATAGTCTATTCGTGCCTTTTCACTCCAGCCAAATCCTAGAAAATCCACAGCATAAACCTTGTATTTTTTAGCCAATTGGGGTATGTTATACCTAGGAAAGGAAAGAAGATAAGCCCACTAAATCTTATAAACTCAATGTCATACAAACACAAAGACAGAATTACCTCCAATGAAAAGAAGAAGAAGCAAATCCATGAATCAGAACAATTGGAAACCCTTCCGCTTCCTCCACATTATGAATTTTGTAGCCTCGCCATGTCCAATAGTTGTACCCCTCTGGTTTAAATGGTAATTGCTGCAAGCCTACATAATCATTTCTTTTTTAAGTAATTTCCCAAAATAAGCAACCCCATTTAAAAAAAGAAAAAGAAACAGCAGTTCCCCATAATGACAGTAGACATACACACACTAAACAGGCACCCGGAAATTCAAAGGTACAAATGGATGATGAACTGGCCTCGAGACGATTCAGCAACTACTGAAGGGATCATACCAGAAACAGCAATTCTATTAACAGAGAGATTCCTTCGATTTAGTTCCAATCTGTCCCCTTCAAGCAAAATAAAAGGAAAAAGAGAGATCAAAACTCAAAATCAACGAGTTGGAGAGAATAATCAAGAAATGGTAAGGTTAAAGAAAAAAAGCTTACTAAAAAGATTACTTCTTCCGGGTACAGCTAACCTGTTACTGATTGGATTCAACCATTCTGTCCTAGCAGTGGTACAAAAAGTTGACATTGATTATTTTTACTAACTAGAAGGTTTCAAGAATCTTGATGGACTTTGGGAACAGTTGATCATGGAACTTAGAAGTTGATGGCAGTTTAAAAGATTCTCATGTGTCTTATTTTTGAAAATACAAATTTAAGTTAGACCAGGATAGGGATTTAGGGAATCCTTTTGTTCCATGCAGAGACGACAAAAATACTTGTTGTCCTCGGCAATGCACTTAGAAGTTTCAGAACATCCTTGTAATAGACAGATGCTGCACACAATGATCAACAGCTTGCTCTACTTTCCTTGTATGCTATATTAGCTGGTTTTAATTCAGCGACAGCTCATCATCAGTTTCACCAATGTTTCTTCTTTGTGTTCATCATCCTTTCATATTTTACTGTGACATTTCTCCAACCTTTGTTGTCTGGCCTAGTTCTCTTCACCCCTTTCATACCATTCAGAATATTCCGTTCCACGCTATGTGAAATCATATGTTTAATTATGGTGATCATCTTAATTAAAAAGCTTAAACGATTATACAGTATAATTTCTTATTAGTATTAATTATATCCTCAATATGCCCTTAAGTAAGACTTGAACAATGACCTTTGTATACTTTAATACCGTGTTAAAAACTATGTGACCATTTTGTCTAAAAATTTAAGCCCTTAGAGAGAGCACATTTTATTTTATCATATTTAATTACATGTCCAACACTATAGCTGGACTTTTCTTGTGCTTTTCACAAAAAACTACAGTAATTGGTAGTATAATTCTTGTTACCATTTTCTGTATTCACAGAATATGTTGGACGCTAAGCCTCACCTATGATTATTGTATTCCTTTTAGACCAGCAAATTGTTTGAATTTCCAGTATTCAAATCATAGCTAAGAGAGAAAACTCCTGCTAAATGGAGGGAGCTTCAAGGTATAACAGAGCTCTACAACTAAAGATCTCGTCGACCATGAGGCAGAGAAGAAGTGGTTATGAGCCATCAGATACGGAAACAGACTGGACGTTGGAGAAGAGTCCACACCACGAAGCAAATGCAAAGAATGAAAAATACATGGATTCTGAAGAACCTGAATTGGAAGAGCCAAATTTAGCATTGGAGAAATCAAAGGACAACTCTTTTAATTTAAGCCGGAGGACTAATGGACCTACTCGAAGGAGAACTACTAAATCTCCTTATAAGCCTAACAGAGATATCGATGATGGTGAAGTTCATTCTCTGGCAAAGGCTTTACCAAGAAGCGTTAGCACATTTTCACGCAGGCCTGATCATTTATATTCTCGTAGAAATGTTAGTCCGTTTTCAAAATCTGAGTACCGTAAACATATGTCTCCATATAAATATGCAGGAGAGAATCATCAATTGGATAAGGATGGTTTTTTTGATGATTCAAATAGGAAGCAAAATCAATCACAAGGTAATAATAATGTTCATAGTAGACTCGAGGAGAAATATAATCGCAGGTACGCTTCTACTCCTAGACCTGACAGACAACACAAGTTTGATGCTTCCAAGGAGCGAAGGAAAGCAGATAAGACGCCTAGGAGCTTATCCCGAAAAGAGAGGGAAACTCCGAATAAACATGGACCTACAGGAGGTGAACTCAATGAAATGATTGCCATAGCAAAGATTTCCGGAAGCACTACTGGTGCTAATCATATGTTTGAAAGCACAGAAACCATTTCACCTGGTGATATTTTCTTTTCTCGGGACTATGCAGCCTTGAACATGCAGAAGATTACTGAAAGGAAATCCGATAAAAAGCCTCAGCTACTGACTGATAGAAATGTTGAACCTGTGAAGACACCTGCTAATTTCAATCAGAGTGGAAAAGGGGATTTATCTAGTAATACTATGACTCGAACAACTATAAGCGCGAGCACTTTCACAAGTAGGCAGAACAGTAATTTGAGTGATGCTAGTGGAAGGACAACAGCAAGTATGAAAAAGTTCACAGCGAACAGGCAAAAGAAGGAATCAGAAGCATGGTTTTCTTGTATCAAGAAGGGACCTTGTAGAACCTCAAGAAGAGAATCTCCAGAAAGAGGGCGTCCAATTGATGAAGCTTTAGTTATTTCGAAAGCATCTATAGTTGAAAGCCTTAGACCCTTCTGGGCTGATAAGCATCAACCTGCTACACTGGAAGGGTTCACTTGCCACAAGCAAGAAGCTTTACTACTTAAAGACATGGTAAACATGATCTAAACTCCCTTTTTCTGATGAATCAAGTGGTGATGCACACGAACAAACACTAACTAGGACATTTTGTTTTAACATTTTTTCTGCTTAGATCACAAGTTTCTTTGGTTTTCTAATGCTTTTTCTTTTAGGTTTCTTCAAATGAAATCCTTTCACAGATCTTATTCAAGGGTCCTCCTGGTTCTGGGAGGAGAGCGCTCACTATGGCTCTTTTGCGTGAAATCTATGGAAATGCAATCTGCAATGTAAGTAAAGCGAGACTTTAGGAAATGCTGAGCTATGCTACATTTTTTATGGTTCATCAGTACACGTATTCCAGTTTATTTATTTTCTTGCTTTGCAGATATCCCATGATTTGAGATACTTCCAAATTAAGGTACCTAAAGCTTGATTTATTGTCTGCTATTCATTCATTTATGCAAGTCTTGATCATGGAAGTTAGGGCTCTAAGTCTGCTTGAAATTTCTCACCTTCCATTTTCCAATCAAACAACATACCTTTTGGTGTGCTTCGACTGAAGCACCATTCCCTTGATCAAATCGTAAGCTATTTGGAACAATTTTTATACAGTTTACATATATATAAAAAAAATAGTACTACTTATAAAGGATAAAATCGGCTATAAGCTCATGATTTTCAATTGAATCTAGATTCATTTGTTTACTGGTTGATGTTTGTAGGCAATACATTGTTAATCAGCACACATTATTTGGTAAATTGGCAGTGTTGAAGGCAGTTTAATTTGATTCTATGCTATAAAATGTCATTTTAATTGCATAACTAGCACCAACTATCACTGTTATATTGCTATTCTTTTCCCCTATTTGCTAATAGGAAACAAGGCCAGTGCAAGTTGTTGTACCAGTAAGCTCAAGTCCTCACCACATCGAGCTCAATGTTCAGTTGGAGCCTAATGCTAGATATGCAATAATGGCTTTAGTTAAGCAAATAACTTCAGATTATGCAATGACCCCTGAAATCAGCAGAGTAAATAAGAAGGGTGATTACAAAGGTGATCATATCAATCAAAGCAAAAACTATTTTAACATTCTATCACTTCAGTCTTGACCTAAGTAAGAAATATTTTGGTGCTTACAGTAATAGTTCTTTATAATGTGGACAAAGCCGAAGAGAACATGCAGCACTTAATAAAATGGATAATGGACTGCTATTCAGATGCTTGCAAACTCATTCTCTGTTGTGAAGATGATGTAGCCATACTTGACTCGGTGAAAAGCCGCAGCAAAGTTGTTGAAATTGCAGCTCCTGTAACTCATGAAGTAAGTGTAGAAACAGTACATTCTAATTTAATTTGCATTAACATTGACTATATATAAATGTAACATGTCATTATTGCCATCATATCTTCAACCAGACACGAGAATTTCCTTCTAACTTTATCTTTTGCATTGCCTAGATCATGGAAGTTCTTATTCAGATAGCAAGAAAGGAAGATTTTGAACTACCAATGGGATTTGCTGCTAAGATAGCCGCCAAATCAAAGCAAAACCTGCGGAGAGCAATTATGGCTCTTGAAGCCTGCAAAGCACACAAGTAAGGCTACTACTTACAGATAATGCTCTTGCTAGTTTATGGATTACTAATCCACACAGTTTATACAGCTATCCTTTTGCTGAAGACCAACCAATTTCAATAGGGTGGGAAGAAGTAGTAATAGAACTTGCAGCAGAAATTCTCACTGATCCCAACCAAACAAGGTAATGAAATTCTAAATAGTGAAGTTATTCTTCTTAAGAAATATCAAAGTTATTCAACAGTAAAGGTGTATGATTTGATCAGGTTATTTTCTGTCCGGGGGAAGTTCCAGAAACTTTTGGTGGAGTTTGTGCATCCAAAACTTATTCTCCTGGTAAAGTATATATACTTTTATGAGAATGTTTGAAAAGGTACAATATTTAACGAAGATCATGACATGATTATGTTCGATGAATGCAGAAACTAGTTGGAGAATTCCTTAAGAGGGCTGATGCTGGTATTAGAAGGGAAATTTTTTATTGGCATGCTTATTATGTAAGTTCTATTCTTCTATATTAAGATACTTATTTGAGTAAAAGTTCATCGAGTAACAATAAGACAATCTGCAGGAGAAAAAGCTCCCTCTTGGAACAACTGCTTTGTTAAAATTAGAAGGTAACTCATTATGTTCTTGCTTGTTCATAAAAGAACTTTGCTTATTCACAGCCTTTGTGCTATCCATGTTATAATGTTATATGCTATGTGTATATGTGACTTCTAAGGGCCATCAGTTCTCTTCACCTGGATTGTTGGTTGATTTATTGCAGAATTTGTGGCCAAATTTATGAGCATATACAGGAAAAATTTGAGCAACCGTCAGCAGTTTATATAATTCATGACTACACATGGACGCTAGTCTGATTGAGAGAAGGCTCAAATATTGGTGCTATATGTCTTCCCCTTTTATCAAACAGTCTGCATCTATAACAGGATAACAGACATTCTTGGGAACTTTGGCAGATTGTAAAGATAAACTTGTGTTAATCTTATTGATGCATATGAACAGAATTCAATTATCTGAACCAGTTCTTGAACTGGTCTGTTATATGATATTTAGAATTCATTACAAGTCAAAATCAATCACAAAGTGATGGTCGACTCACTCTACAAAATCTATTTTTTAGTCTTCTAATACTGTGTGCATTGTCTTAATCTTGCACTCTCTGTTACCAATCAGGCAATCCTAACAAAGAATACGAATTAATTTTTTATGTAAGCACTAGGACATCTGTTTCTAAGAAAATGAAATAACGTTCGTCGTTTTCATTTCTAGTTAGTATTACTTTACGTCTTTACCTCTATTTGTTATTTAAATTAAGAATAAGATAATCACCTACTGGATACCAAACTTGAATAATAGACCTAATAATTTCTCTAGACTTACCATCCAAAACACATGTGGGGGTGCCTACAAATTTCATCATTCAAGATAAGCCTTATGAGGCCTCCTTAAGTAAGCTCTAAATGAAATTAAATACTTCAGAAGAACTACAATAGTACTTAAAAAGTATTGAGACTTGATAAGAGAATTTTAGTTTCAGACAAATATATGAAATAAAGATTGATATACACCATCATGATTGATTTGGTTTGGTTTCGCTGAAAAGAAAATGAAACCAGCAAATTTTGGTTGGTTCAACTCTGACGGTTTTTATTTAATAATTTATCGTGACAAAGTATAAATCCTTTTATTCGACATATTAGAGTTATGGGTGAACTTTCCATAAGTCAATATATGTTTAGGAAGAAGGGAACAAATTGACAACTTATGATCAATTAAAATACCTTATGTGAGAAATTTTCTTCTTTATTAGTACATGATAATTATTCAACTTCAATTAATCTAACAAAAAACTTATATTATACTTTCAAGCTTAACCAACAACAACAACAACATACCCAGTGAAATCCCATAATATGGAGTCTGGGGAGGGTAAAGTATACACAGACTTTACCTCTAACTTGGTAGGTAGAGCGGCTGTTTTCGAGAGACCCTCTGCTCAAGACAAAGCACAAGCCCAAGCAAAGTGGGTAAGTCATAATAGTGAATTCTGAAAAAAAAAATGAAGCAAAAAGAAGCAATAACTAATGCAAGTAAATAAGACAAACAAAATACACATAACAGCATAAATCAAATGATAAGGGACTATACGACAATATTGTGCCAATTCTAATTGTTTTCTAATACTTTCAAGCTTAACCAAATTCTAATAATTCAAAGAATAAATAAATTACTCCTAATTGTTTTCAATACAGAACTTAAAACACAATATTAAACCTAACATTTATTTTTAAGTTATGTTGATAAATCAATACCTCAAATACAAAATACTATATATGAGCTTAATAGATCGATACTTGTGAAAATGAAAGAAAAAAGAGATTGAAGTATGATAATCATATTAAATATTACATCACAAAATGCATCACAAATATGTTACACTAACTTTTAAAGCAAAAAATAAATTGTACATGAGTTGTTGCATTTTGCACCCTTAACCTATGACCTCTTTATTTAGGTAAACGTATCTATGTTGGTGAGAAGATTTTGTTTGATTCCATTTTAAGGTTAACAAAATGGAAAGGATTTAATTAATGACCATATTTATTTAAGTAAGTTGATAAAAAGATTTAGATTGAGTTAGATTATACAGGATTTTTCAAAATCTAAATAAATTAAAATAAGGAAAGAGTGCAATTATATTGTTTCCTTCCAAAGCTGAAAATGTAGAAATTTGCCTTTAACTTCACTTTTCCATTTCTCAAACCAAGAAAATTTTGGAATATTCTCTTGATGATGAAACTGTTACGTTGCTTTTACTGCTATTAGAAAATCCATGGTCCCGAGAAGGGAAAAAAATAAAAATACGCAATGAAACTATATCAACCGTTGGATTGAAGCAAATTAACGATCCGACGACGCATCTACTTTTGGTAGTGACGCAGACACACCACAAAAGTTGTATATATTGCCGCAAACAAACGAAGAAAACTGAGCAAAGTGTAGTTCTATCACCACCTCATAACATCAATCGAAAAACTTCACCTATTTTCCTTCTGTAAGTTATTCATCGTTTAGTAATTAATTTCCCTTCTTCGTGGGTACAATAAAATATTCAGTTCCAGAGTTGTTTTTTTTTAGATTTTTGTTTCTGGGTCGATTTTGCAAGTGGATTTTTTGCTTCGGCTTGTGCCATTTGATTGCTTTAATCTACAAATGTATTTAGCTTTTTAGTTTGGTTCTCGCAAGATAACTCTTCAGGGTTACGATTAGATTGTAATAGTAGTTTATTTGGTAATTTTTGTTTCTGGGTCGATTTTGCAAGTCGTCTTGTTGTTTAGCGTTCTTATTACCGTCTTTTCCAATTTTCAGCTCTTCTTTAATGGTTTTACAAGGTTGGTTGAATCTCATTTTCTCAAATCCTTTTGCTTCACGGAGGGCTGATCTTACACTTTTTTTCAATCGATTGCTTCTTCTCTTCAAGCAAAGTGACATTGAATACATTACTTATTAATTCCATAAATTCAAGTTGTGTTGCGATTTGTCATTATCATATGATAATCTGATAGGAGAAAAGAAGAAAGTTCGGTTGTAATTTGTCATGATTAGGGTAATCTGAAAAGAGAGAAGAACACGCTTCTCTGCTAGTGAAAAGTTAATTTGTTCATGTGAATGGTATTGCTAGTAACCATGGTCTAGAAATTTATGTCCTGATTATTTTATCATAATTGTTACTATTACATTATTTCATTGAATTTTTACCGACTTGATAGATGCTAATTCTTGGCTTTCCTTTTCTCTTGTTAAGTTTACTATGGCTGAAAACAGTGGACAAGGGATCGGAAGAAACTCAGGAAACTCTCGTGTTGCGCTCAATGAAAGAATTCTCTCCTCCATGTCACGAAGATCTATTGCTGCTCATCCATGGCATGACTTGGAGATTGGTAACAATATCTATTCAATTTGATTTGTGACGAGAAACACAAAAAAGAAAAGAAGTACAAAAGCTATTCAGTGAATTTCTTATTAATCAGCATCAGCGTATCTCGTGTATCTATTTCAGTTTCTGGGTGTTATTGCATGGTCTTGTTATACATTGCACAGCGTGGGGATTGGTGTCTTTTTGTACTTATGTTTGATGTTCTGTACTTGCAGGGCCAGGTGCACCTGCAGTCTTCAACTGTGTAAGTGTTTATGCCAGTAATTCTTTTCTGAATATTATTGATATGGTACTTAAGTTACTGCAACAACAGGAACCGTCTTATCTGGCTGTACTTGTCAATTTTTTGCTTATGTAGTGCATATGAAATTCTCATTCTTTCCGAAAGATCTTTTATTAAGTAATAACATTTAATGAATGTAGCAAAGGTATTTCAATATATGGGTGCTGTTCTATCTTCTTGTGTATCTAGTCATTTGTGATCTTTGAATAAGCTACTGTTCTCTAATTGGAAAAATATAACAAAGGTTGGCAGTTGTCACATACGGGAAACAAATTCAAATGATATCATCCTACCTGCTATCTCACATGGGCTAGCACACCCATTATTTCTTCCTGATAGCTGTCTGGAGAATTGTCCCAAGTACTACACAGATGACGTTAAGTTTCACGCAAACTAAAATCTTAGACTTATGTGACAGGTGGTTGAAATAGGCAAAGGCAGCAAAGTGAAGTATGAGCTTGACAAAGCAAGTGGCCTTATAAAGGTTCTGTTTTGACTAGTGATCTTTATTTCTCTTCCACAGCTTTTCTGAATTCATTTCAGAGCTTTCACTGTTAAGGATAATCATTCGACTGAATTGCTGAATTTCCGTCTAAAAGGTTGACCGAATACTGTACTCATCAGTTGTTTATCCACACAACTACGGTTTCATCCCAAGAACCCTTTGTGAAGACAGTGATCCAATGGATGTCCTCGTACTGATGCAGGTTTGCCTCCGTTTACACGCATACATGCACGTAAACACACACAAACACATCTTCCTTATGCCCAATCTTGCATTACTTGTCTCAATGTAAGCTTACCTCTGGGTACTCTTACATCCATCCTGTATGCTGTATAGGAACCTGTGCTACCTAGTACTTTTCTTCGTGCTCGTGCTATTGGATTGATGCCTATGATTGATCAGGTAAGGTTTTTCAATAAATGTGAACTCTCTGCCACATGTACTTAGGATGTGGTGAAAATTGCTGGAAAAAATTGCTTATAATGTTTATATTTTTTTGTCTCAAGTTTTATTGTGTACCTATTTTTAACCTTGAGAGCTCAATAATACTTGAGTCTTAAAATGCCATTGATAAGTTTGCCCTTTGTCAACTTTGATGAGAGTGATAACTTCTCATCTGCACTTGATCGAAAAACTACGAGAGGGAACAATGAAGCGGAGTTAAATAATAGAAACAGACCAGAAACTTGGTGGTGTGTGACAATGTGGCACCATAGTTATATTTCCTTTTTATGTGAGTGCATTACAACATCTGTAATGTAATGCTAGTCCTTTAGAAAAATATGGAATAACTGATTGATGTCTGTGCTCTGTTACAGGGTGAGAAAGATGACAAGATAATAGCGGTGTGTGCTGATGATCCTGAGTTTCGCCACTACAAAGACATCAAGGAGCTTCCTCCTCATCGTCTTGCTGAAATCCGTCGCTTTTTTGAAGACTGTATCCTCTGATATCGCATTTAGTCGTGTAATTATTAGTTAAATAGAGAAAGAGATTCTCCATATTCATCCTGGTAGGTCTCTGAGCCTGCTGGATGCTGATGGAGATTTTGGCTTCATATGCTTCCCCAATAGGTTTCAATTTCTCGTAAACGTCTAGAATATATTTGAGTAAAACAATGTCTGCATATCGTACGGTTTGACAACCTTTGTAAAGTTCTACTGTGTCTTTATATACATCCTTGACTCTCTATCTACAGACAAAAAGAATGAGAACAAGTCGGTAGCTGTGGAGGATTTCCTTCCTGCTGAAGCAGCTGTTGATGCCATCAAGTATTCCATGTCAGTGCTTTTCTGTTCTTTCATGTTATGGGATTGTTTATTCTTTTTGTGTTACCAGAAAGCCTAACTAAATAGTTTCATCTCCATGGTTGTTGTTGATCACAGGGACCTGTATGCTTCATACATTGTGGAAAGTTTGAGGCAGTGATCTTGTTGGGGATATGCTGTTGTCAATACTGAAAAATCTAAGTAGAGAAGCCGGTAGACTTGTTGAAGATGGCTCTCCGAACTTCATATGCTTACTTTGGTTTAATGTGGTATTATAGGATATTTGAAATATATGTAGAACTTTCTATTTTCATGAATTCAGAAATGCTGTGAAAAAGAAGCATCAGGAGAAAACCACGGGTAATGTGCAGTGGTGGTGCTGTAGAAAGAATGCTTTCACAACATCTGAAAAAGCTTACAAATTACAATGACATGTTAGCTATCTTGTTTTGATTTGGTTTTGTTTCTGTTCCTCTCTTTGTCCGCCTATTGCTAACATCTCAAGTAAACCTCTTAAGTACTAGCTAGGAAATAGGAACTGCTGGTACTTTATAAGGAGAAACTTTTCTGCTTTATATGATACAATTACATGAAATTTGCAAAACTAATGATGTACATACCAAAGTTATGCAACAGGACTTCTTCAAAGCAGAATGGTAGCGACTGAATCAGACTGTTGATCTTTTGGAGTAGTCCTACTCAACTAAGAGACTGTAATAGCCAATAAGAATAAATCTATAAATGATTTTGGCAAAGAAAATATTATGGCTATATTTAAAGGCTTTTCACTTTGAACGATGAATTATATCCAGGTAGTAGTTTATTTATTTCACTATGCATATTAAATAGTTTAATTGAAATTAAAAAGGAAGTTCCCGAACTATGAGAGTTTTAGGAAATTTATATTTCTTTTTTCGCAATACTGGTACTGTGAATAGGAGATCAATATAAGAAAAAGAAACATCTAAATATTATCCAGAGTCCAGACACATGAATACCTCACCAACATATGATCAAAATAAAATATCTTCACGTGCAATAAAAAATTAGCATTAGTTCTATATATTTGTGGGTCAAAGAACTTATAGATAACTACAGAAAATTAAACTTTTTTTTGGCCTTGGGAAACTCGATTATGAGCCATACAAAGTTATATCTTTGGCTTAGTAGAAGCCGCTTACAATTTTTCCTATACAAATGAAGTAAATAGTAATATGCGGCCAATTCAGGATTTCAAGAGGATGAGTTCCATTACTTTTAATATAAGATATAAAATTTTATATAGTAACATCACCTTGGCTAGCAAAAGATAATAATTACATCTTTTTATGAAGTAAGTTATTTTATAATCACAACGGCATCAAAGACATGCATAGGTACAAAAGAGGAGAAAATATCAACTCATAAAAAAATAACAAAAATCTATTATAAGTCTAAAGAGCTAACAAATCGAAGGGCTATCATAAGACCGAAGAGCTAATAAAATCCAAAAAATAAACAATCATTTTATTACAATTGTACTCGACGAGCATATTTGCGCATGTGTTCCTTCAGTTAATATCAATTATATTTTCAAAATTATACACATAATATATCGAGTTTAATCGAATGACCATATATTCACGTGACTCAAAAATTGTACATAAATTCGCCCTTGATGGTAATGGTAGTATGGTACCACCAAGGAACTTATTGGGATGAATGTGATCTCTATACCTCTAACAAGGAGTGTTTTTTTAAAAATAATTTTTATACGGTGTGAATTTGAATTATGAATTAATAAATTTGAGATATCAAATTATTAAAAAGAGATAGACGACTAATTACTACAAATGAATTATGAATTAATAAATTTGGGATATCAAATTATTAAAAAGAGATAGACGACTAATTACTACAAATGACATGAGTATAGTAGTGGCAATAGAAAAGTACACAAACACAAAAAAAAAACAATGATAAAAGACTACAAATTACCGTCTAGAATGATTATTATTTTATGTAAACTTTATTATCATTCCCAAACAATAGTAACATGAATAAATATTTGGAAATATAAATTAATGTTCTCATTACCGTAAAACCTCGATAAATGAATATTCGATAAATTAATAACATTGATTAAATAATATTTTTCTCTGGTCCCGACTTGGGCCAATGGGATAAAATAATAACCTAGATAAATGCATAAGATAATAATTTTAAAAAAAATTCTTGAGGCCCACTGAAAATATAAAATAATAAATTATTAAATACGTATGAAAATTACATATATAATTCATAAAATAAAACACTTCCTAAATAATTTTTATTTCAAACTTTATGCTTTCCTAAAATTACATAACTTGGTGATTTTTTTTGTACTCACATAATGTTTTTCTCATCTCATCAGTTAGCGTAGACTATTTTACACCTTTCAAATGAGTAGTCATGGAAGAGAAAATATAATATATGAATTTTTATATCTTGGTATATAAAGTTAAAGTACATGTGTCTATTTATAGACTCTATATTGTGTACTTGAAATAATTCACAACACTTCATATTCTAATGTACATGCATTCTATTTTGAATCACGACAACCCAATATTAATAAACTTCTTTTTGACAAAATTAATAAACTTAGATACAATGCAACATCATTAATTAATTATTTATTTATTTTCTTTTCTTAGTTATCGAAAAAAATTAATTGTTTAATTTGAGAAATATAATGTATAAAATAAAAATTATTCTATAAATTAATAAATATTTATTTATTGATAAATTAATAAATATTTATTTATTGATAAATTAATAAATATTTATTTATTGATAAATTAATAACCCCGTATAAGATAATAATTTTTCAGATTCTAAGGATATTTATTTATAGAGGTTTTATGGTATAGGAAATGAAATTATAATTTGAACGAAAATACTCAAGACTATTATGTATAGGCGAATAAATAAATCACGAATTCAATGACATTTAAAGTTTTCAATAATTCCTTTATATTCATTTTAATTATTTAGCATTGATTTCATAAAAAACCTGTTAGAAAAATCAGTAGTATTGGGGGGCTTGGGTTCGGTTCAGCTCACTTCAATTTTCAACCTGTGGTTTCCCAAGTCCACAGCTAAACTCAACACTCATTTCAGGCGTGTTGGAATCGGAAGCAATAGAGGATGGGTTCGGTGGGGAAAGCAATCTACACCGTCGGATTCTGGATCCGGGAGACAGGCCAAACCCTTGATCGATTGGGCTGCCGCCTCCAGGGCAACTATTACTTCCAAGAGCACCGTACGTCTCGATTCTCTCCTCACTTCTTCCCTAGAATATTATAACTATGAGGTTTAAAACTAGGGCTTATGTATTTGATTATTTCACACATCAGTTCAAGTTGGAGAACGCTTTCAATTTTATTAATTATGATTGACTGTGCCTGTTCCTTTTAGCTGCATTTGCTGTTTTGTGTTGCCTGAACATTAATTTTATTGGCTCAGCCTCTTATAGATAGCGCGGTGAAGGTCACATTAACATGTTTGATGAAAAATACTGAACTTTGGTATTGCCTTTTCAGCTGCTTAAAGCTATTAGTATCTGATTAGCTCTTATTTATAGAGATAATTTCCTCCTGATAACTCTAGTGTAACTTTTCTTTCTGTAACTTGTTTATTTTCCCTTTGGTATAATAAATGGATACATTCCCTCGTACTTTTGAACAAAATAATATTGTTACATCGATACACAAAGTAACAACTGCTTCATAAAGATAGAAAGAATAAGTGATGTCACATTTCATTGGTGTTTTATATTTCCTCCATTCCAAACAGACATTCAGTGCTCTAACTTTGTAAGTGTAGTTTCCAAAGTATTTTACTTGTTATCAGTCTCAATGGGATGGTTTAGTGGTTGAGACATAGGATAACAACCTGGAGATCTTAGGTCCGAATTCCCGCTATAACACTCAGTATGAGCCTAATTTCACAGCCTTGGTAGACACAATTACATGACACTTGTGCTTGTGGGCTGTCTGATGAATTAGTCAGGCTGTAGTCGAAGTATTGCTGATCCAAGATTTTCACATAGAAGTGCTAATCTGAAGGCTACTCACGGTACCGAGTACTTATAGCATAGTATACTATGACATCTATATTACAATATGTCTAACAATAATCTGAAGAGCTAGATAAAGAATTCGGATGTCACCCGATTATACATAATTATGCTTACAATGTTGTGACTAACATAAGTAGCTCGGGCCAATTGTATAATTATTATTGCCTTATAAATATTTCCGTGAGTAGGTAAGAAGCTGATGGCTTGTAATCTTTGACAAGCATTTTGCCATTGTCGATTGTGATGATCTTATTTACATTCATATTTGCTCACTATCAGCCAATCTCACCATCTGATGTTTTCATTTCTGTTCTCTATTGTTTGGCTATACTTTTAGAATTATTTACTATTCTGCTTCTCTTTCGGTTGTTCTGTTATTATATGTTTTTCCTCTTTATGTCAAACCACATATTTTCTATGTAGTGTCTGAACTTTTTGGTTGTTGATGTGCTATCTACAATATGCAGCATGCCTTCTTCCTTTAACGTTTTCTATTCTCTACCTCCTTTTCATTCCAGTATCGAGGCATAGACCTTTGATGAACCTGTTTGATAAAGTACCAGTTGTTGATAAAGATGCATTTGTGGCCCCAAGTGCCTCTTTAATTGGTGATGTTCACATTGGTCGTAGTGCTTCTATTTGGTATGGGTGTGTTCTGCGAGGTATGTTCTTCTTCTGCGAGGTATGTTCTTCTTCTGCATAAGATGATAGTGTCAGTGCTTAAAAAACTTCTTGTAGACAGTGGTTGAATTATGCTGCTGTTATACTTATTGATTTTTGAAGAATACATTTTTTGTCACGGTAAAATTTTCCTCCCAAGGTAGAGGTAAGGTCTGCGTACACTCTACCCTCCCCAGTCCACTTGTGGGGATATACTGGGTATGTTGTTGTTGTAGTTGTCATGGTAAAATTTTCCTGGAGACATTCAAGGAGGGTGAGAAAAGCATTTCTTCTTGTATCATAAAAGCTTTGCCTTTCCTTGAATTATGTTAATGGGTAGATATTTAGAAGACAACTGCATTATGAACTCCTCAAGCCTTGTAGTTGAAATCAACCATATGTCCTATACCAAATCTTTATTTATAAAGTGCTGTTTGTTGATGTTAGTTAGCTCAGCAAAGTAGAGATTGTTTATTCCTTGAAATACAGCATTATGCGATTACGTGTTTTTTGGAACTGATAAGTTTGATATATATCTTGCACTGGTACTTATCTGTAAGACTAAGACAATGACAGTATATATACTGATAAAAAAAGGACAGCAGATATTGCTAATTTCTTGAAATACAGCATTATAAGGTCACACGTCTTGCAGAACCTAATAGTTCTGATATGTATATCGTCCAGTGGTTCTTATTTGTAAGACAAGGGATAGTAGGATTGAGTGTACAATCTTTTATACACGATTATACTGGGTATGTTGTTGTTGGGTAATTAAATTAGGCCTTTCTTCTAATTTAGTTACAATGGATTAACTCTTTTTTAGGTGTACCCAAACACCAACTGTGAACAATAATATTGAGCTTAAAGATACAAGACTCAATTAATATAAACTAATCCGAACGCAAGAAATCTCTAGAATTGGAATATGAAAAGAAGTTGATTGGAAAAACCTTATAGAAATTGGCACTGAAGATATCAGGATAAGTCTCCAATATTAGTCTATGCCACCCGCAATTTCATTATCATGTGTATTTAGTCTTTCACTGATTAGGCCATTTATGCTTGTAGAATGAAATGGCATTTGACTGAGTGAATATGCTCACATGCCTACAGTATTGACTGAGGTTTTGTTCCTTTTTTTTTCTTGGTTGTTATAGAACTACTTTTTAGCCGAGGGTCTATCGGAGACAACCTCTCTACCCCACAAAGGTAGGGGTACGGCCTGTGTACATCCTACATGTGTGAGATTACGCTGGGTATGTTGTTGTTATTGGTTGTTATAGAACTTACATCTCACATCTTATATTATCACTTTGTCCTTTCTTAGCTTCCTTAAGGGCAGGCATAATAGTTCTGCGTTGGGCTCTAATTCTGTTAAGAAGTTTGGGCTTTAATCAAACTATGATTGTTGGGTGTTTTTTGCTTTTTTCTTTTTTTGTGTGTGTGTAGTGCCCTGTACATTTGTGTTTAGTTTTCTTGTTCTTGCTCAACATGAAATTCCGTGCAGGTGATGTGAACAGTGTCAGCATTGGAGCCGGAACCAATATCCAGGACAACTCTCTAATTCATGTAGCTAAATCAAATATCAGTGGAAAGGTTTTGCCTACGATTATTGGCGAAAATGTTACCGTAGGTGAGAGACATCTGGCAATATAGAGTATAATATACGTCTGGCATTAATTTTTGAGTAAGCTTGATGGTTGACTTCTGACATCAAAATATAAAGGTCATAGCACTGTCTTACATGGATGTACCGTTGAAGACGAGGCATTTATTGGTATGGGTGCAACCGTGCTTGATGGGGCGGTTGTAGAGAAAAATGCCATGGTTGCTGCTGGTGCCCTTGTAAGGCAGAACACAAGGATTCCATTCGGAGAGGTTCGTGGCAGGCTTTAAGTCATTCATTTTGCCATTATCGCGTATTTTGCATGTGTTTACAAGTTTTGTACATGAGTATTTACCAATTGGTGAAATTAATTATTTGTACATACTGATGCTAGTTTCCATTTTAATCTTTAGTAAGTTGTTTAACTTCCCGATTATCCACTTGTGGAACTGTGCTTGTAACTATTGACGAATAGGCGAAGACGAGTTAGGATGTGGACTGATAAAAGGGAATCTCTAGGGCAAAATCTTTTCTCGGCTGTTATGAAATATGTTGTGAACTTTTTTGTTGCAAATTTCAACTTGCTAACACGTGTAATTATGACACCAAAAAACACAGGTCTGGGGAGGAAATCCTGCCAGGTTCTTGAGGAAGCTCACAGAAGAAGAAATAGCGTTCATCTCAGAGTCAGCCACGAACTATTCCAATTTAGCGCAAGTTCATGCAGCTGAAAATGCAAAAGAGTTGGATCAGATTGAATTTCAGAAAGTGCTGCGGAAGAAATTAGCACATAAGGATGAGGAGTATGACTCTATGTTGGGTGTTCGTGAAACACCTCCCGAGTCTGTCCTGCCTGACAGGGCACCAAAGGCCGCCTAAGTGTGGGTTCCAACTGGGGTATCCCTGGGGTTTCGTGATTTTATTGGATAACTCTTTTATTTTGGGTGGATTAATGTGGAAATGCCTGCGTTTAGTTTCCAATAATTAAGGCCAGGCTGAAATATCAATATGCAGCTCGTGAATTTTTCTACTTATCATATCTGTCTGATCAGAGCCTTTTGAATGTTCATGAAAAACCAAAGTTACAGTAGAGCTTATATTTGACTGTTAAGCAAATATGAGAAACTAAACAGGGTTTCCTCCTCGACCTCAATTTCTTGATGCGCATTTCCTTTCTATTACAAACTTTAAAAGACACTTATCTGGTGTCGCACACATTGTACACTTCCTTTCCAGATTATGGACGTACATTTATTAAGAAGATTTTCTTTGAATATAGAATTAGAGGCGGCAAAAAAGGACTACAGGATTGTAATCAAATTGGATAAGAGGCAGTGTCCAATTAAGACAACGAAATGAAATTAGTAAGTTTTTGAAGATCGCATGGATATATCCTTTTGAATAAGTTGTGTGAAGGGGACACTCGTTAAAACTGTGCGAATTTATGCACGCAGCGTAAATATTTCTCTTTTAAGTTTGATTACAGCACTACAATAAATTTGTGTACATGGGAGGATCAAACTAGTCAAGGCCTGCTTTATAAATTCTCTATCTATTTGGGTTTCTCCTATTACAATATTCTGTTGTTAGTTATATTACCCGGCGTCGGAAGAGTTTCTTGCATTAGATTTTGTACGTAGACAGTTGAATTGCATATAATTTTGTAAAGTGGTAATGCTAAGCTGATAGTTGGTGATATCATTTTGACGGCTAACCTCGTCAGAGGATACTTTAGAGTTTAGAGGAGCCAACTTGTCATTTCAAAAACTCTCAAGGGGCATAATTTCTCTTCTTTAATTTGATTCTAAATGCATTGTCCCAAAAGCGACTAGTGATCTGTACTATTCATTACTTACTTCGTTTAAAAAAAATTGTTCTAATTTGACTTGACACGAAATTTAATAAATAAAAAAGTATTTTTAACATGTGTGATCCAAAACAAACATTATATATTTGTGTGGCTATAAATCATCTCATAACGTTAAATTATTTTTAAATATAGAAATGTATCAATCTTTTAGAGATAAATTAATAAGAAAAGTAGAATAATCTTTTTGGAACACATGAGTAATTCATATAATCTCTCAATGTCTTTTTGCTTTTAGAATTGTCATATTGATTGGAAATAGCTAGTTTTGACTTTTTGATTGCCATATCGGGTTACTGTATTTTAGTCTACGAAGGGTCTATAGTCTATACTACCATGATGGTATAAGTGAATTTTTTGAAAAGTTGAAAAAGCAATCTGATTTGATGTGAGAAAATATTAAAAAATAAGTACCTAAGTGACAAAGATCAATAAATAAATACCCAAGTGATAATATCATGAAAAGAGGGACTAAAGAGTGGATACAGGCGATTTGTATATTCTGCTGATGACCGAAAGAAATAATTTTTTAATTATTTTTATTAATTAAAAGTATATATATATAATTTATATATTTTCATAATAGGAGAATTATATTCTTATTCTACTTTGATATTAACTATACAAGTAATACAATTATGGTAAGTATACAATACTAATTACACCCAAATATTACCTAAACTAAATATACATTGTGTACCGTATGATATACATATGATATATGGTATATTATATGTTTATCTAACACACACCCGCAGTCAAAGCGGATGGTCTTCGAACACTGAGATTGTCCCTAAAATCTTCAAAAAGGATCGATGAAAGACCTTTTGTAAAGATTTCGGCTATTTGATACGGGGACGGGACGTGGCAGGCGCGTACCTGACCACGAGCAACCTTTTCGCGAACAAAGTGAATGTCCATCTCGATATGTTTAGTGCGCTGGTGCTGAACCGGATTACCCGACAAATAGATGACACTAATATTATCACGATAAATCAAGGTCGCTTTCTGGATAGGACAATGAAGCTCTAACAGCAAATTACGTAACCAATATGATTCAGATACCACATTAGCTGCCCCTTGATGCTCAGCCTCGGCACTGGAGCGGGACAAAGTCGACTGACGTTTTGCAGACCAGGAGACCAAGTTATTACCAACAAACATGCAATAGCCAGACATAGACCATCTGGTGTCCGGACAGCTACCCCAATCAGTATCTGTATACGAGACAAGTGTGGACGTCGATGAAGGATATAAATACAAGTCATAGTCAAGTGTACCCTGAATATACCGAATGATGCATTTGAGCGCATTCATGTGCTCAACCCTAGAATCATGCATAAACAAACACACTTGTTGTACGACATACGTAATATCTGGTCTCGTGAATGTGAGATACTGAAGTGCCCCTACAAGGCTGCGATAGCGGGTCGGGTCCTCGTATGGTGCACCGGCCGCAACACCCAATTTGGGTTTAGTATCAACCGAAGTGGAAGTGGACTTACAGGATGACATCTCAGCCCTCTCAATGATCTCGGCTGCATACTTCCTCTGTGATAAGAACAAGCCACCGACATGACGAGTGACTGCATTCCCCAAAAAATAACTCAAGGACCCCAAGTATTTCATAGCAAACTCATAACTGAGCAGTGTCATGATAGACTGTCGTAAGGCATCGGAAGAGGCAGTCAAAATAATATCGTCCACATATAATAGTATATAAGCCAAGGAAGAACCACAACGATAGACGAACAAGGAATTATCTGACCTGCAGTGAGTGAACCCAATAGTCGAAACATAATCGACAAACCTCGTATACCAGGCCCGTGGAGATTGCTTAAGCCCATATAAGGACTTTTTCAACAAATAGACATGATGATGATATTTGGGATCCCTAAATTCCAAGGGTTGATGCATATAGATTGTTTCCTTGAGATCACCATGTAAGAAAGCATTCTTCACATCCAACTAATGAAAGGGCCATGCTTTCGAAAGAGCCAAGCTGAGCACAGTGTGAATGGTGGCCGGCTTGACCACCGGACTAAACGTCTCCCCACAATCCACACCAACCTGCTGAGTCTTACCATCACCCACAAGCCGAGCATTATGTCTTGCAAACGAACCGTCTGAATTGTCCTTATGAGCGAAAATCCACATAGACCTAATAATATTAATACCATATGGACGGGGCATCAAATCCCACGTCTTATTACAATAAGAGCATTATATTCATCGGTCATAGCAATTTTCCAATTTGGGTCATTTAATGCCGACATAGGATTACGGGATAAGGGTGATTTAAGAACATTAAAATTAAAATTAAAATGCTTTTTTGGTTTAAAAATACCCCGCTGACTACGAGTGACCGGTCTATGACTTGGGGAAGAATTGGGCGAATTTTGAGAATGTTCTGGGCTCGGGACGGACGGGCCAGCAGGTAGTGGGCCTGCTGGCCCAACACGGTAATGAGAAACAGTGGACGATGCAGGAACTGGACCAGTTCCAGTGTTGGGCTGGACTGGCCCAATTGCTGAAACTGGCCCAGTGACTAAGCTGGGCACAGAGGCATGTGGCGGACCAGTGGGACCAGCAGGTAGTGGGCCCGCTGGAGGATTTGGGGTGCGGGATATGTCCAAAAAATGGTGAATAATATACGGGGATATACCATCATCCAAAAAATTATACGAACTTGGCACGGGATTACTAACCTTAGCAAATGGAAATTGTGATTTATCAAAAATTACATGGCGACTAATAATGATTTTATTAGAGGATAAATCAAAATATTTGTAACCACGATGATTAGACGAATAACCCAAAAACACACACTGAGTTGACCAGGCCTGAAGTTTGTTAATTGTGGTGGACGAAAATAAGGATAACATAAGCACCCAAAGACCCTAAGATGTGAATACGAATGAATCTTATTATATAAAATTTGAAGGGGGATGAATATGTCAAACCTTTGGACGAAAGAATGTTTAGGAGATATGTAGTCATTTGTAGAGCATGATGCCAAAACGATGGGGTACGGAAGCATGAATCAATAAAGTGCGGACAATGTTATTAATGGTATGAATTTTTCGTTATGCTTTCCCATTTTGTGAAGACGTATGAGGACAAGAAAAATAAAAATTGATCCAATTATTAATACAAAATTCCCGAAACACCCCATTGTCATATTCTTTGCCATTATCACATTGAATTTTTTTACGTCCCGTTCGAATTGAGTTCTAATGAATGCTCTAAATTTTAAGAATATAGAAAACACTTGAAATTTTTTCGCTATCGAAAAAGTCCATAAAAACTTAGAGTAATCATCCAAAAAGATAACATAATACAGATGACCCAAATAACTAAGAACATGAGACGTCCATAAATCACTATGAATAATATCAAATGACATTAAAGTATGAGAATTAGAGTCTACAAATGGCAACTTAACTATTTTTCTAAAGAACAAGATTGACAATTCGGAGTACTACGCACACCCTTACAAGAAATAAAATTGTTTTTATCTAAGGAAGACAAAATAGACGATCCCGGATGACCTAGACGAGCATGCCACAAGGAAGGAGCCAAAGCGGCAAAAGTGGATGGCAATGCGTGACTCGAGAAACTGGAACGTGGTGTGATAGGATAAAGATCTCCCCTACTATCACACCTCATGAGAGGACACCCCGTCTTGAAATCCTTCACAGAAAAATCAAATGGATCAAATTCTATGGACACGGAGTTATCAATGATGAATTTTCGGACATACACCAAATTTTTAATCAATTTTGGAGCGTGAAGGATATTTTTCAAAATAAGGGGTGGATGGGGGGAGTTAATGTTTTATGACCATAACCACGAATTAGAATTGAATTACCATTACCACAATTACACCACGATTGTTGCTCAAATTGGAATAAGACGAGAGAGTACCTGAGTCGGAGGTCATGTGAGTAGTGGCGCCGGTGTCCATGTACCAATTTGGGTCCGAAGGATTTATTCCAAGCGGTGTATCGCGGCTTCAATGCCGGTAGGAGTGGGGCCCACTGCATGATGGGCCTGAAGGGGCTGGGGCCCAAGTACATCGGGTTGATGTCCCGGCTTAGAACTGGGGCGAGAACCGCTGGGCCAAACTGGATTGGGCCTGGAAAAACGTTGATGAGCAGTTCAGTGGCCAGAATGCGAAACTGCTGGGCATAGGGATTGTTGGGCCACTTCCAACTGGCCCACGGCTAGGGGGCCCAATGCTGGGACCAGCTTGGTTGTGGCCAACTGCCGTTATTTCGAGACCTACTGCCACCGTGACTAGGAACCACCGCGTTTGCCCCCGAGATTTTTGGCATTAGTTTTTTGACTATTTTTGCCGCCACCATGAGTATGGTTTTGGCCGGAATTATCAACACCACCCGTAGAATTTGTAGAGGATGTCATCATGACTACGGGACTAGCACTGGTTGCCACCTTTTTGTCCAAGTCGGCTTCTTCGAAGGTAAACATAGAACGAGCCTGATAAAATTACGGAAGATGGCTGCTCTGACGAAGAAGCGTGACAACACCATTATATGTCTCTGAAAGGTCTGCAACCATTTGTAGGACCAAACGATCATTCGAAACAGGCGCGCCAACTTTGCGGAGTTGGTCCACCAATTCCTTTAACCTTTTGCAATATACTGAAACGTTTGGGAAATTTTCCATATGGATGTGGGAAAATTCCTGCTCAAGGGTAACATCATGAGAATTCTGATTATCTTGGAATATATCACGTACTCTATTCCATGCCTCCATAGCCGTAGCGTCGGGTTAGATAATCATTTGCAAGAGGTCGCTAGAAATAGTGGAGTAAATCCACTGAAGAATAGTAACATCAAGGGTCGTCCATAACGTAGGATCATCCTCTGGTTTGGGCACCTCCGTATCTGTAGGATCCGCGGGGATAATATGATGGAGAACTTGATGCGAGCGTGCATGTATTTTGAACAGTTCGGCCCACGTTGCGTATTGGACGTTTTCTATTTCAAGAATGATAGGGATGTGATTCTTGATGTTAGAAACAGTAAGGGCATGGTGAAACATGTTCCTAGCCATAATAGCAACGCAAGACGTGAAGTAGGGATTGGGGAAAAAATTGGGAAGAGAAAAATAATTTCCGGGCACGGAAACTGAGGAAGGGGGCTCGAATTCGGTGGTTTGGACGGAAATATTAGGGAGAAAATATTAACCTAGACTCTGATACCATGAAAGAAATAATCTCTTGATTATTTTCATTAATTGAAAGAGTATATATACAATTTACATATTTTCATAATCGGAGAATCATATTCCTATTCTACTCCTAAAATCTTATTCTACTTGGATGCTAACTATACAGTTATGGTAAGTATACAATACTAATTACACCCAAATATTACCTAAACTAAATATACACTATGTAGGGTATGATATATACTAATTACACCCAAATATGTATATCTAACAAGGACAAAATGCTGCACGCTTGTGTTAATTCGCAGTTCCTGTCCATACAATCATACTAACTTCTTGCAGATTAATTAAATGTACATGTGGAGCCTTAATCTACATGATTAATTGAATAAGTACACACTGTATCCACACATGATTAAGTTTACAGACAATCATACTAACTTCTTGCAGATTAATTAAATGTACATGTGGAGCCTTAATCTACAAGATTAATTAATAAGTACACACTGTATCCACACATGATTAAGTTTACAGATAATGATTGATATGTGTATTTGGCTTTAGCAAGATGTGACTTTGAATAAAGTTAGCCAGCCAACACATTGGACCCAGAGGCACACACTCTTTAGCTTTTAGGAGCCTTTTTTTTCCTTCATTGCCTCAATTGCATAATGCCATAATTCACATTTACCTTCCTTTTCCTACAATTTTTCAATATAAGGAATTTGCAAAAGCATTCATCATTTGCCCTCTTGTCAATTCATAATTGGTCGGTTGATGCAAAGAGTAACCAAGAAGAAGATCCTATCTCTTCTTTATTAGACATATTAAAGTAGTAGAATAATGACATGTTTTGAATCTAAATCTTGTCTTTCCTATGTTACAATTCTTTGAATCTTTGAACAAAAGATAAAGGTAATTCTGAGAATAAAGAGAAAATATATCTCTGTATTTAGCTAATTGTGTGCTGTTAGAGGACTAAATGTTAAAGTAATCCAAAGTAGAGATCCTTGTTGTCCTTGTAACAGTACTTAACAGAATACCAAATAAAAAGGTCTCCCTTCATATTCTAACATTTCTAACTTATTTTACATGGGAAATTCTTTTTTCAAATGTTATATAATTAATTGCATCGAGGTAAATTGCTTCTTATTTTTTTACATCTTGAATTGTTCTTCCAGGTCTATAACAACTAATATCTGTGTTACGGTACATATTTCCCATATGATTCTTGAGTTTTATGAATAGTTACAATCGCGTTATGTTAATAATATATGCTGAAAATTTTAAAAACCTTATATATATTTATACTAACTTAGCACTCATTGCTGTAAAGAAATAGTGGAATTTACTTATATAAATAGTTTCACACAATTTTTTATTTTGTGTGTTATATATCTAAATCAATCTAAGATCTTATCCAATTTGTGAGCATCAATTATTGAAAGAAATAATCCCTTAATTATTTTCATTTATTGAAAGACTATATATACAATTTACATATTTTCATAATAGGAGAATCATATTCCTATTCTACTCCTAAAATCTTATTCTACATGGAAATTAACTATACAATTATGGTAAGAATACAAGACTAATTAAGGTACACTACAACTGTACAAATTTGTGTACAATAAGGACAATATCCAAGGGAAGTCGAGACCAAGTATACATAGGATATACACGTGCATAACGTGTATATCGTATGTATACTTGATATATTTAACACACTCCCGCAGTCATAGCGGGCGGTTTCGAAAGCTGAGACTGTCCCTAAAATCGTCAAAAAGGATCGAGGGAAGACCCTTTGTAAAGATGTCGGCAATTTGATACCTTGACGGGACATGGCAGACGCGGACCTGACCACGAGCAACCTTTTCGCGGACAAAGTGAATGTCCATCTCGATATGTTTAGTGCGCTGGTTTTGAACCGGATTACCAGAAAGGTAGATGACACTAACATTATCGCAATACACCAAGGTTGCTTTCTGAATAGGACAATGAAGCTCCAATAGCAAATTACGTAATCAACATGATTCCGAGACCACATTAGCTACCCCTCGATACCCGGCCTTGGCACTGGATCGGGACAATGTTGACTGACGTTTCGCAGACCAGGAGACCAAGTTGCCAAGAAACATACAATAACCAGACGTGGGCGCCTGGGTATCTAGACAACCCTCCAATCAAAGATCGTATCACGAGACCCGGTGTAGACGTCGATGAAGGATATAACTGTAAGCCATAGTCAAGTGTACCTTACTGAATGATGCATTTGAGCGCATTCATGTGCTCAACTCTTGGATCATGCATAAACAAACACACATGTTGTACAACATACGTAATATCAGGTCTCGTGAATGTAAGATACTGAAAGGCCCCTGCAAGATTGTGATATCGGGTCGGATCCTCGTATGGTGCGCTTGCCACAACACTAAGCTTGGGTTTAGTATCAACTGGAGTGGAAGTGGACTTACAAGATGACATCACAGCCCTTTCAATGATCTCAGCTGCATACTTTTGTTGAGATAAGAATAACCCATCTGCATGACGAGTGACAGCAATCCCCAAAAAATAACTCAAAGACCCCAAGTCTTTCATAGCAAACTCAGAGCTGAGCATTGCCATGATAGACTGACGTAAGGCATCGGATGAGACAGTCAAAATAATATCATCCACATATAACAGAATATAGGCCAAGGACGAACCATTACGGTAGATGAACAAGGAATTATCCGACCTGTTGTGAGTGAACCCAATAGTCGAAACATAGTCAGCAAACCGCGTATACCATGCCCGTGGAGACTGCTTTAGCCCATATAAGGACTTCTTCAACAAACAGACACGATGAGGATGTTTGGGATCCCGAAATCCCAAAGGCTGATGCATATAGACTGTTTCCTTGAGATCACCATGTAGGAAATCATTCTTTACATCTAACTGATGAATCGACCATGCTTTCGAAAGGGCCAAGCTAAGCACATTGCGAATGGTAGCCGACTTGACCACCGGACTAAATGTCTCACCACAATCTACACCAACCTGTTGAGTCTTACCATCACCCACATGCCGCGCCTTATGTCGGGCAAATGAACCATCTGAATTTTCCTTATGAGCAAAAATCCACATAGACCTAATAATGTTAATACCGGATGGACGGGGTACCAACTCCCACGTCTTATTATCAATAAGAGTATTATATTCATCGGTCATAGCAATTTTTCAATTCGGGTCATTTAAAGCAGATACAAAATTACGGGGTAAGGGTGATTTAAGAACATTAGATGTAAATTAAAATATATTTTTAGTTTAAACATGCCCGTTGACTACGAGTGACCGGTCTATGACTCGAGGAAGAATTGGGCAGATTTTGGGAATTTGCTGGACTCGGGACGGACTACCACGGTAAATAGGGACTGGACCAGTGGCGGGAGTGCGGTGGACTGGCCCTGAAACTGGCCCAGTGATTATACTGGGTACTGTAGCTCATGATGGGGCAGTGGGGCCAGTGGGAAGTAGGCCCGCTGTAGAATTTTGGGTGCGGGAGACATCCGAAAATGGTGAATAATATACATGGATATACCATCATCCAAAAAATTATACGAACTAGGCACGGGAGTACTATCCTTAGCAAACAGGAATTGAGATTCATAAAAAATTACATGGCGATTAATGATGATTTTATTAGAGGATAAATCAAAACATTTGTAATCACGATGATTAGACGAAAAACCCAAAAACACATACGGAGTACACCGGGCCTGAAGTTTGTTAATTGTGGTGGACGGGAATAATGGATAACAAAAACACCCAAAAACCCGAAGATGTGAATATGAAAGAGTTTTATTATATAAAATTTGAAGGGGGGAAGAATATGTCAAACCTTTAGAAGGAATTATGTTAAGGAGATATGTAGCAATTTGAAGAGCATTATGCCAAAAAGACGGGGGTACAGAAGCATGAATCAATAAAGTTCGGACAATGTTATTTATGGTACGAATTTTGCGTTCGGCTTTCCCATTTTGTGAAGACGTATGAGGACAAGAAAAATGAAAATTGATCTCATTATTAGCACAGAATTCCTGAAACACCTCATTGTCATATTCTTTGCCATTATCACACTGAATATTTTTGATTTCTCATTCGAATTGAGTTCTAATGAATGCTCTAAATTTTAAAAAGACGGAAAAAACTTGAGATTTTTTCGCTATCGGAAAAGTCCATAAAAACTTAGAATAATCATCCAAAAAGAGAACATAATACCGATGACCCAAAAAACTAAGAACATGAGATGTCCATAAGTTTCTATGAATAATATCAAATGGCATTAAAGTATGAGAATTTGAGTCTTCAAATGGCAACCTAACAATTTTTCCTAAAGAACAAGACTGACAATTTGGAGTACTACTCGTACCCTTACATGAAATAAAATTATTTTTATCTAATGACGACAAAATAGATGATCCCGGATGACCAAGACGAGCATGCCACAAGGAAGGAGAAAGGCTGCAAATGCGGATGGCAAGGCTTGACTCGATGGACCAGAACTGAGTGTGATAGGATAAAGATCTCTCTTACTATCACACCTCATGAGAGGACTCACCGTCTTGAAATCCTTCACATAGAAACTAAATGGATCAAATTCAATAGAAACGGAATTGTCAGTAGTGATTTTACTGATAGAGACTAAGTTTTTAATCAATTTGGGGCATGTAGGGTGTTTTCAAGATAAGAGGTAGATGATGGGGAGATAAAGTTTTATGACCATAACCACGAATTAGAATAGAATTACCATTACCAACAATTATATCGCGGGGGTTGTTCAAATTGGAATAAGACGAGAGCGTACCTGAATCGGATGTCATGTGGGTAGTGGCACCGGTGTCCATATACCAATTTGGGTCCGGAGGATTTAAACCAAGCGTGTGCATTGCGGCTTTGATGTCGGTAGAAATGGGGGCCACTGCGTGATGGGTCTGTGGGGGCCGAGGCCCAAGCACCCATACTTGCTGCCTCGCCCGTAAGGTCGACTAAATCGGGCCTTGCATGTTGGTGTGGCCGAGGTGGCCGCCCATCGCTATTGAGGTGAAATATTGGTCGCCACCGTTCGCCTGCATGCGGCTCCTGTCATTGCATAGGGGGCCACTGTGGGGCATAAAACTGCTGCTCCTGCTGACCGCCCCGAGGGCCACCGCTGCCACCACCATTGTTTCGGTTGCTGCCATTGTTGCCGCCACAATTTTTGCCATTATTTTTCTTATTTTGTTCCTTTTTGCCACCACCATTGTTGCGGTTTTGGCCGGAGTTGTTGGAACCGGTAGGATGAAAAGTAGGCTCGGTCATCATGACTACGGGACTAGCCCCGGTAGCTGCCTTTTTAGCCATGCCCGCTTCTTCAAGTGTAAGCATAGAACATGCTTGATAAAATTGCGGAAGAGGATTACTTTAACGAAGAAGCGTGCCAACACCACTATAGGCCTCGGATAGCCCTGAAACCATTTAGAGGACCAAACGATCATTCGAAACCGGCGTGCCAATGTTGCAGAGTTGGTTTGCCAATTCCTTCAATCTTTTGCAATAAGCCGAAACGTTAGGGAAATCTTCCATATTGATGTGGGAGAAATCCTGCTCAAGAGTAACAACTCTAGAATTTTGATTATCTTAGAATATATCACGTAGTCTATCCTAAGTCGCCTGCGCCGTAGCGTCAGGTTCAATAATCGTTTGCAAAAAGGTCGGTAGAAATTGTGGAATATATCCACTGAAGGACGGTGGCATCAAGAGTCGTCCATAACTTAGGATCATCCTCGCGTCGTGGGACCTCCGTATCCTCAGGAGCCGTGGGGATTATGTGATGGATGACTTGATGCGAGTGTGCATGAATTTTGAACAGTTCGGCCCACGTCGCATATTGGACGTTTTCTATTTCAAGAACTAGAGAGATGTTATTCTTGATGTTAGAAACTATAAGGGTAGGATGAAACGTGTTCCATGATGTAGACATACTGATAGAACAATATATGATGGAGGGATTGGGAAGAAAATTTTGGAAAGAGAGGAGAGACTGTTGGGCACGAAATCCGAGAAAGAGGGCTCGGAAATCGAGGCAGATCGCCGGTAATGGGAGGAGGTCGACGGAAATTATGAAGAGGAATAAAAACCTAGACTTCTGATACCATGAAAGAAATATTCTCTTGATTATTTTTATTTACTGAAAGACTATATATACAATTTACATATTTCCATAATAGGAGAATCTTATTACTATTCTACTCCTAAAACCTTATTCTACATGGAGATTAATTATACAATTATAGTAAGAGTACAAGACTAATTAAGGTACACTACAACTATACAAATTTTTGTACAATAAGGACAATATCCAAGGGATGCCGAGACCAAGTATACATAGGATATACACGTGCATAACGTGTATATCGTATGTATACTCGGTATATTTAACAATTATGATATGTCATGCCACATATATTTCGAATAATAATGCCCTGGCAAAGAACACAAACTACTCATTTGCAATTATTATGACAATAGTGTTGCTGAATCCGACGTTATTTGATAAGATAATCTGTCGCTTTAGTTGAATAACAGAGCTGTCAATAAGAGTTGGTGGTCCCATTCACCAATTCATCAAGTGAATTATATACAGCATATTAGTTGATGTTAGTAGTACAATATAGGTTAGTGTTGGAGCATATTTAGTAAGGGACAAAGCATAACCTAATTAGAACCATCATCTTCCCTAAATTTATTTTGTTCAATGGTCATATTTCTACATCAAACACAGCTGTGGGGAGGCTATCATAATCCCATCCCAAAAGTATTTAAAGCAACAATAACCATTTAGGTTCATATCTCATGTAGTGTATATTTCTGTATTTAAAATAAATGTGACCCATGCTATCCATCTACCAAATTATACTCTTCTTAATTGTGTGGATTTCAGTAGTTTCGTTAGTAGGAAATATATCGTGATCCTCAAGAAAAATTTTCAATACTCCAGAGATCAGAATTCAAATCGCTTTTTTTTTCCAACTTTTTTATGTTCAAGAAAATAATTCAATAGTCAAGAGATCACAATTCAAATCACTTTCTTTTTCAACTTTTTCTGTTGATCTAGTATCTCTGACATTTTGAATCCAGAGAAAAAAATGCTGTCCAATTAGCTCTTTCTTAGTTTTATATTAACTAGGTGAAAAAAATACTGTGCTTCTCATTATCAACAAATTAGGATTGCTTTAGTTCTTTGTTTTTTCCTTGTAGAGAAAAGATATGACATATATAATAACTTACAAAAATTTCCACCTTAAGGGAATTCATTTCTTGATTTATGCAATGTTTCTTCAGTTAGATACATAATAGACCAGTAGGAATTGAAAAAAGAAATTAAACAAGAAAAACAAGTGTGTATTCTTGTCTGTATTGTGTGAATATGTTGACAAAATAGGGAAAGGCGTGGCCTACAAATTAGAGAGGGAATCGCAAACACAGTTTTTTTTATTCTTGTTAACAAACTAATAATGAAGTTGTACAACCTCGAATGCAGTCACCGATCTACATTTGATATAGTGAGTTTGATCGATCTTCGTTTGCATTTTAAGTCAAACCTTATATATGTATGTGAAAGAAATAAAAATAAGTACTATACAAAAAGTAGAACTCACTGATTTTAATTTCTAAATCTGTCATTGGTTAAATTTACTTGTCTGTAAAACTAGATCAGCACTATTGGTTCAATGGTTCTGTTCTTCAAATCTCTTGCATTATTTTACATTATTTCAAACTTCGTCTCTTCAGCTTTTTTTTTTTTCTGACATACAATTTTTATATTAATAAAGGGACGAAGATACCTATACTATAAAAAGAACTTTGGGAGCAGTTAAATGATTAGTTGTTTGAAAATTGAAATATATGGAATGGGGCCAATTAAGTCCTACGTGCAATCCACAAAGTTTGAGTTTTTCAGCATCCAGAACAACTCCTTAATAATTTATATTTTTCACTTGTAATTAGGCGTAATGTACTATCATATAAGGTCTACATTTCAATGTTTTTGCATACCCTTTAAGAACTTAAAGACAAATAATACACTTAACCTAAGTCATAAGAGTATTTCTCTAAATTATTTGTTATCTCTTCTTGAATGTATCAATTAATACTCTAATTAGAAATAATAAGGATAGATTTGAAAAAAAAATATCTTCTTATTTTATAAAATGTCAAAAACTAGAGTTAGTAATATCCAAATCACGATGAAACATTCTAATAATCCGGGATTCCATTTTTACAATAAAAATATATTTTTTGATTTATTTGTTTAATGTTTTATCAAGTTTTTTTGTCGCATCATTTCCTTGTTGATTCGTAATTTAATTTATGCATTGACAGTATTTTCTTGTTGAGGGTATGTTGTTATTGCTTGAGTAACCTGGAGAAGAGGAAACAGTAGTACATTAGCAATAGTCTCGAAATTATAGTACTAGTTACATTACAGTTCAAAATTGTGACATGTTGGGTACTAAACTCTCTCTGCTGGAACAGTTACTAAGTTCAGTTGTAGTATTGACTTTTATCAAAAGACTGTTTATGCTACCTAGATTGTTTGGAGAATCAAACCACAAAAAAAAAAAATCAACTTCAGATCAAATTTTGTATCAATGCCTGAAAACTAACAAAAATAGATAAATTGATTTTGTGCTCTAATCTCCACAAATATCAAATTACTTTTTTTGTATACTAATCTTTCTTTCTTTGACTCGGGGGCAAAAACAAGAAGGTTATTTATAGTTTGATCAATTCGAATAGCTTTAGCGTAAACTTTATATTTATATTAAAATATTATAAAAATAAATTTAAAACTCAATTACTAATATATTACTATTTTAAAATTTAAAATTCAAACAGTCGCTAATACACTGTCTACATTACACTGTCTTGATCTCTAATGTTGCGCGGAATGTCGTAACATTAAAATTATAGAACTGACTAATAAAGAAGAAAAAAAAAAGAAGTTACAGCTGACGTTGATGAGCTCATCAGCACCAATATGTATAACGTCCCAGGAAAGGTGACTCTTTTGTCACCACGCCTACTGTCATCTTTCTCTTTCCCTTTTTCTCTTTTTGCCACTAACGATAAACGCCGATCATAAAATATTTTACTAACGAAAAAGTTTCCTCGATATTCAAAATTCTTAAAATGTCATCTTAACATAAGTTTCAAAAAAGCAACTTGTTATAATTCCCATATTACCCCTTTCAGTCTTCATTCTTTCCACCTTCACACTGTGAAGTGAACTCTTTCAATCATGGAAAATCTCTCACATTCATTTGCTAAAAAAAGTTACAATGGAAGTGGGTTCATTACAACACCAAGCAAGTCCACATACGACGACGTTTTTGGTGGTCCACCCAAGTTGGGAGTGCCAACATTAGCTCCTCGTTACGAGGATTATACTGAGATTTTCGGAGGTTTTCACTCTTCACGAGCTTCCTCTATTCCCATTTTGGATCTTCCTGTTGTTGATGATCAACTATCCTTTGATGTACAAAGTTGTCATTTCGACTACTCTGAGATTTTTGGAGGGTTTAGTGTTCTTGATTTTGCCACTTCTTATGAGGATTTGGTTCGTCAGTCTATCTCTGGATATGATTCTTCTGATGAGGCCTGGTATGGTCATTTCTTTTGTCTGCATTTTGCCTGTTTATGTTTTTCTTTGAAAATGTAATTAGTCTGGTGAAAACTGCTAATATACATTAGGAGTATTGCATTTTTTCCGTATTAGACTTTATAAATGGTTAGTTGCTTTAGATAAAGGGAAAATTCTTCATCCTTTTAAAATTAAAACACTGGTATTCTGGCCAACTTCATGTTCATGTTCATGTTCTGGTAACTCTATACGCTACCACTTAAGATAAATAGGAAAAAATCATCTAATTTTTCTGCTTTATTGACCGCTAGGATATATTTGTGCGTGGGCTGGTCTTAATTTCTTTAATTTGAGCTTGTTTATGTTTCCAAGATTACCCCAGTTGATAGAAGGGGGAGGCCAAGATTGAATTTTTATCTTTCCAACAAGTTTATATGAATCCATATGTTTATCTAGGCAAAGAGCTGATTTCTGTAATCAAAGGTCACAAACACTTTTTTTTTTGCGGATAAGTTGATAAAAATCATAGATATCTTTTACATGTCTATGTCTGGACTGAAATAAACTAAAAGAATGTATCAATCAATTTTCTTTAATCAAATCTCGTTTCACTTAGGTAGTTAGGGTGGTTTAGTTTTTCTTCAATTTGCCTGTTAAATTTAGTAGGATCAGTTTTATCCTTTTCAGTGCTCCCATTCTGAACAGGCGGCAAGATTCTTTTTTCTGTTCACAGGGGTTATAGTTTTATGTCTCATTTAGAGCTTGATGCAGTTAAACTTTACCCTATTTCACGGTTGCCGCTAAGCAACATTTTCTGATGATTTCTTTTTTCTTTTCCTGATAAAAGGAGTCCAGCTCAAAGTGAGACCTTGTTGAATGAGTCAGATCCTTCTGCTTTTTCTGAAAGGAGTCAGAGCTCTTCTAGTGCTGATGTTCATCATTCATCTGATGACACCAAGCAGTTCAACATTTCGTATCACAAGACTTTCCAGAGGAGCGATGGAGTTGTATCAAATGGCATGACACATGTCGCTCATTTGCATGCTGTTCCTGGATATACTTACATGGTCAGTGGAAGCCAGGCTTCTCGAAATACAGAAGATGAGGAGCCACCTAGACAGGCAACTCTTGATCTCAACTACAATGTGGACTTGAGTGGATCGGTTTTAGAAGAAAAGCAATTCAAAAGAAGCACCTCACGCAATATGAACCGCAGTTATATCATGCATGGAAGTGATTCAAAACTTCCAGAGAAATGTAGTGAAGCTAGTCGTACTCCAGATAAGCCATTCTTAAGTGTGTCAGATATCAGCTTAAGAACTAGGCCTTCAGGGTTGCCGCCACCATCAAGACCGCCACCTGCCCTGGCTGCCAAGAAAGGAGACCTTGATAGACTTAATTCAAGACTCAAAGCTTCTAACAGTTGTGCTTTTGAGCCAAAACAAGGTGATAGTTCACAACCTTACTTTGATGTGGAAGTATATGCAAGTTCATCGGCAGCAGCATCATCTGCAGCTATAAAAGATGCAACGGAGAAGGCTCAAGCAAAGCTTAGAAGTGCAAAAGAGCTAATGGAGAGAAAGAAGCAAGATCTAAAATCCTATACAAAACTCCATTTGGAGAATGGTATTTTGGAGGAAAGACCAAGCAAGACATTTGACAAAGATGATAAGAAACAAAGCATGCGTGTTGGAAAAATGGAAGAAGGTTTTAAGAACAATGAGGTAATTTCAGGTAACATTGAAGACGGAGAACATTTCAAATTTACTGGAAAAAGTGAGCAGGATAAGCCTAATATGTCATCTCAACCACCGTATAAAGCTGAAGGAAGAGTTGCATGGAGGGAAGGTGCAGAATTTTTTGAAGTAGTTGAAACTTACCCATCTTGCGAGTCTCCTGAGAAAGTCAAGAATGAATTTGGTTTGCTGCATAATATGGAATCACATGAATACAGACAATCCGAAGCAGCCGCTGACAGACTTGACCATCCAGAAACTTGCAAAAATGTTGCAACAAAGGAGGCTCCGGACTGCAAAGAGGAAAGTGAAGAAAAAGTGGGCAAAGGGTCCTACCAAAGGGCTAATACGCATCAAAGGTCAAAAGAAGAAGATTTGTGTGGTAAATTGGAACATAAGGAGACCGTAAAAGCAGTTGAAAACTTATTGGATGTTAGTATGAGTGAGAAACATGTTAATGTCCAGCAAGAGGGAACAAGTGAGAAGCTAAGCAGCAGTTCTCATGAAAGTGTAGAGTACATCAGAGGAAGTGGCCAGAATTTGAGCGAATGTAAAGCTACGGAGAAACCAAGTGGTGGAAGGAGAAGATTAGATGATCAAAAGAGATTTATAAATACTGATCCTCGGCATATTGATATAGAGCTGATGGCGGAGTCTGAGATTGGAGAATGTGAGGGAGGACTTTGGGATGTCGTTGATGAAAGAGGAAATGGACAGAGAGTAAATGAGATACTCAAGCAGGAAAGGAAGAAGCAACCTGATGCAGTTTCCGAAAGAGAGGAAGGCGCTATTCATTGGGAGGAGAATGCAAAGAAACCAAAAGAGGATTTTAAATCAGAAAAGAACAATGTAGCTTGCAAACAAGAGAACAATGAGAGGGAGAAAGAGGTGGATTTCAAGATGGAGCCAAAGGATCAGGATACAAAAGGTGCTTTTGAGTGGGAGCAAGGAGACAGCCAATTTAGAGTGGCTCTCAAGAAGAAAGAGCATGAAGGAGAACAAAATGAGGCTGAAGAAGGAGAAGAAACAGAGGGAAGGCCTAGTGGCGCTTGCGACAGAGAAGATGGTGATGTGGAAATGACTGAGGTTTTGGAGCAGCAAGATAATAAGAGAGAATCCCCTTTGGCTTCCAAATTAGAATTTGAGAACATATCTGAAGAGGACAGTGAGCTTGAAGAAACTGAGCATACAATTGTTTGTAATGTTAAGTGGGACGAATTGCCCAAACAGACCGAAGATAGTGCCCCAGTTGAAATGGTTGGGTCTGTTTTGAAGCAGAACACTAATGTTGAAGTTAGCAAGGATGCTAGGGCATTTGATTGGGCTGGCCGACCAAACTATGAGACTCTACTTGTGAACAAAATGTCCAAGATGCTGGAGGAAAACCTTGGAAAGCTGGAAGCAACTCAATCAGCCCTTTCCTGCGAAGAAAATGAGAGATTAGAAACTGAGTTGCAAAATTGTGAAAAAGAATCAAAAGTTGGACTGACCAATCTCCTGCCTAAAGATGGATGCAACTCTGTTTGCAAGAGACAAGATCACTTGGAGCATGAAAAAGAGCCAATTAAAAGAGCAGATGCAATAGGGTCTACTTCTTCGAATGAGCATTTGACCAATTCAAGTGGAGCTGGTATCTACATAGGTAAAGCACCGGATGGACAGAAGAAGACAGCATCTGAAATGGGAAATCATTCTGATCAAAGAAATGGAAGAGCTTCTGAATGTCTGACAGTGAATACCAAGGGATGTCAGTCACGCAGTAACCAGGAAGTTACAGACGAAAAGTCTACAGCTAATCAGTCTAACCACACAAATGGAACAAATGCTGAAGGGCCAAGAGTGAACACCAAGGTTGTTCAGTCTGGAACTAATCAGGAAGTTACAGAAGAAAAGTTTACAGCTCATCAGGTTGCCAAGGAATGGGTCACAAATGCAAAGAAAATTGGAGATGCTTTGGCTGCTGTGCTAGAGGATGTTGAAATCTTGGCAAGTACAGACCAGACAGCCGCAAGTGGAAGTGCCCAAAAGAAAGAGAGAAATTCAAATAAAATCATTACTCCTGAAGCCAAAAGAACTGATGAAAGACTGAAAAAAGAAAGAGAAATAGAGGAAGAATATATGAGAAAGTTAGAAGAGAGGGAGAGAGAGAGGGAAAGAGAAAAGGATCGGATGTCTGTAACTCGTGAAGCTCTGGAAAGGTCATATTTTGAAGCCCGTGGGAGAGTAGAAAGAGCTACCATGGAGAAAGCTGCAACTGAAACACGTCAAAGAGCTATGGCGGAGGCCCAAGAAAGATTAGAGAAAGTATCTGCAGAGGCTAGGGAGAGATCTTCAGCAGAGCAGGCAGCTACAGAGGCTAGGCTCAGGGCGGAGCGGGCTGCAGTAGAAAGAGCAACTGCAGAGGCTCGTCAACGAGCTTTTGAGAAAGCAATGGCTGAGAAGGCTTCCCAGGAATCATGTGAACGAGTGGAAAGATCATCTTCTGAAAAGTTTTCTGCTTATTCTAGGAGCACCGAAATGAGACAGAGCTCTTCTTCTGTGAGTATCTTTTCCTTCTTAAATGTAGAAATGCATGACGGCTGCCTATTTATTGGGGTTTGTTGACAGGAACAGCATGCGCATCAGAGCAGCACAGAAACCTCAAAATTGAGATATTCATATTCTTCAGCTCATGCTGGTATGTGGATGAAGCACCGAGACTTTTTTTCTCCCCTTTGTTTGGTTTATAGTCTAGTTTTCCTCATGTTTCCTGATATTAGGCATTCTAAATTTTCTGTTTGTTTAGTTGCACAAGTAACTTTTCAAGATTAAATTTTGCTTGTGAAGCCTCTAGTAAGATTAAATGCTTTGCAGGCATTGAAGGTGAATCACCTCAGAGATGTAAAGCTCGGTTGGAGAGGTATCACAGAACATCGGAGCGTGCAGTATGTGCTTCCTAACCAACTTGTACCTGTTAGAAGTTATTCTTCTTTTGTATATATAAAACTTTCTTCTGTCCTGATTTCAGGCTAAGGCCCTAGCAGAGAAAAATATGCGTGATCTTCAAGCTCAGAGGGAGCAAGTGGAGAGAAATGTACGTATTCATCTCTTTGAATAACACTATGTCATGAATCATCTACATTTCATATTGTCTTACTTCAGGGATTCATGCAGAAATTGTCTGACACTCTGGATGCTGAAGTGAAAAGGTGGTCAAGCGGGAAAGAAGGCAATCTACGTGCATTGCTTTCAACTTTGCAATATGTATGCTTTCTCTTCTAATGCTTTATATGGAAAAATGCTTTTTGAAATAGTGCCAAGTTCATCTTAATTCTATACCAAATAGATATTCATCAGGATAGATGGAACAGTACTTGATTTATGTATTACAGATTGACCTTTACGTAGTCATTTGATTGCTTAAGTGGCAGGTGTTTCATTCTCATTTGATAGCTCTTTTCAACCAAAAAAAGTTAGTTTGTCTTGAGCCATATATCTAAGCTAAAATTAGCTGCTCAGTCTATCCTTTACTTGGTCTCTTCATTTAATTACCTCTATCAAATAATTGGAGTATGACAATCGAATCAAACATTCTTAACATTTGCTGACAGGACAATAGTGCAATTTGAAACAGAAATGTAAAAGAATGTCACATCCATTTTTCGTAACTCTTATGTTCTTCTTTGGTCATTTTTATCGAGGATTTTACTTGTCAAAATTTACGTATCGGGTGTACTATTAATCATAGCAGTGAGAAAGCTCTGGCTGACATCAGAACATGACTGCAAGACATGTCAATAGTAAAGATTATTTTTGAGTTTTTAGTTGTAACATAGAGCCACAAAGTTGAAACTCAATGTATCTATTTTTCTATTTCTAATTGCAGATTCTTGGGCCTAATAGTGGTTGGCAGCCAATTCCACTAACAGAAGTTATAACTTCTGCAGCGGTGAAGAAAGCTTATAGGAAAGCAACTCTTTGTGTGCATCCTGACAAGTTACAACAACGAGGTGCTAGTATTCATCATAAATATAAATGCGAGAAGGTCTTTGATCTTTTAAAGGTGTGTTTTCTGATTTAGCTTTCTTTACTTATCTAACGTTATCCAGCCAGTCCATTTTCTGTATAACAATGCAAGCTTCTAGTACTTAGTGGTGACGGGTTTGTCTCTTAGTTTGAATTTGCTAGCAACAAGAGTATTCTGTATGGGCCTATTCATTGTTAGTTAGGACCTTTGTTATAATTGATCAAAAAATGTCTGGGATGTGGGCGATTTCTGCACCACAGTTTTCTCTTAACTTGACATAAAGCCTAAGTTGCTCGGACTTGGGTGCGGGTGTCCGATACGGGTGCAGATCTAGAGATCGGACCCTTCATGATCTAAATTTTAAGATTCGCGGATAAGGATCCAGGTATGGATACGGGTACGAGGATTCGGATAAAAATAATTCAAATATCTAAAAATAAAGTTATAAAACCTAAATTTTGAGATATTATGTGAAAAACTTGAGAAAATACTGATCACAAGGAGAATCCTGGAAGGAGATAAAAGGAAAAGGAGTGACAGAAATTTCTATATAAAAGGTATTCCATTTTCTTCAATTTCACCTTAGCTTTTGTTTTTATTAAAGAAATCATTGAATATGTCTGGAATTTCTCCGTTGATTTTGGTCAAAGTACCCAAAATCGGGTGACCAGATCGGGTACGGATCCCACACCCACACTCACACCCATGTCATGTTGACACGGGTGCGGCACCGAAAGCGAAGAGTCCGGGCAACATAGCTGATAAAGCTTATACGTGATGCTACTAGAATATGGTGTATTATACTTCCTATTGATGTAAATCTATCACTTGCACTTAAGTTCTTGCAAGATGACACAAAGATGGGGGAAGGGAATATATCTGACAACATAGGAACTCCCAGAATAACACATATTTCAATGCTAGCTGGTTGTCAAAGGACTTGTTCGATTTGTGCTTTTGATGGAAAGTTCTGTTATATGCGCTGAAAACTGCACAACATGCACTTCCAATATTATTGCTCTCTATGTCGTGCCATGTTGTCGTTATTACTTGTGGAAACATGACGCAAAATTATCAAGCGCAGTGACTATTCTGTTATTTAATTATTATAGCTGTTAACCGACCTTTAACCCACTAGTATGTTATGAATTTGTCTTAATTATTTGGGCCTCAAGTTCAAAAGTACATTGTTAGCATCTGTTGTTACTCCCACTGTTCCACTTTATGTGGCAAGATTAGAAGTACGATGATCAAGATACTTAATTCCTGTGTGAATTCGGAAGTAGATTCTTCAAGTTTCTGAAAATAAAACTCACATATTTGGAAACTACATGAAGTCATAATAGTTAATAATTCAAAATATTAAAAAAATGTTTTAAGAAAAACATGGTCAAGGAAGAACCTCTTTGACTTCCCCAACAATAATATTGCCACATAAATTGGGAGAGAGGGAGTACTTTGGAACTGTACTAGTCATGTCAACCATTCTCAACCCCAATCCTAAACTAGTTGACTGGCTCAGTGTATCCTCTATACAAATTCCGTTCTATTCAAGCCCATTGTAGTAGTTGTAAGATGCCAAACAAAAACTGATTTACAGTGTCCAGTTTGTTATTGAATAAACAGGGTGTCATGTATTAGTGTTTTAGCTATCACGATAGGGGAATTTCATTTGATCACTTACTAATCAGAAAAATGAAAAGAACTCCATTAAGTAATATGTTATGCAATGATCAACTTGGCTTCTTCCTTTCATTTGTTTCCCCTTTCCACTCTTCTTTAAGTCTATTTCTTTTGTTAATTGTCTGTTCTGTATGAATGTATAACTCTAATCAGAATGGTCTTATTTTGGGCGTGAGGTAAAGACAGACTATCATCTGCGACCTTATAGAATTTACCTCTGCTTCCTTACTCTAAAGTTTTTCTTCCTGCCAGCTTCACCTCCCCCTCTTCTTCCCACGACCCTTTCCCTTTTATTATCTTCTTCCAAATCTCTTAGTGGTTATCATTCTTCTGTGTCTACAGGAAGCATGGAACAGGTTCAACTCTGAGGAGAGGTAGTTGAAGACTTGTTTGCTCGGTTGAACATATAATTTGCACAGTAGTGAGTAAATTCTCTTTCTTATAGTTTTTAGTTTCTGCATGTAAGCACAAGCTTTAGAAATCTGCCCTGAAAGAAAAATGGGCTAACATGGCTATTCATTGAAATAAAACTTTTCCGTGAAAGGGCTGTATTATTGCGTTACGATGTTACTGTTCTTATTATTATTATTATTATTATTATTGCCATTATCATTATCATTATTATGTTCTTATTAATTATCATCTCTATTTCACCACCACTGATTACGAAAGATGGTAATCTTTTTTTTTTTGGCGAATGGTATGCTCCCTTGATTCCTTGAAGACAGCTTTTCCATAAAATTAACATTAGATCTTGATTTAGCGAAGCTTATAAATTGGAATATTAACATACGGCCTTGTATTGGTATATTATTACATGGACTTTGATATAGATTTTTTTTTCATTTTCAAAAAGAATACCTAGGATTATTTGATATCCTACTGTGCAGCTGCCTGTAATTTAGCAAGATGAGAATTTCCATATATTCATTGACCATTTCACTCATTTAATATTGAAAACCCTCAAGCAGATATCAGAGAACCAAGAAGCAAACATATTGCTTGGCAAGCTCGCCTCTTTATTTTGTAAGGTTGCAATTCTAGATTTCACCATTGGTTAACTTTCCTGTACCATTTGCAACTGGTGCATTCTCCTTGCCACTTGCATGGTTTTTAGCAGAAATAGGAATGGCTTCTTTGTCTTGTCCATTGTCTGCAGTGTTTCACGTAGATAAGGGAAGCAACTGCTTCTGTCGGCAAGTCTCAATGGCTCCTTTATACATATCCTCCAAAGTGTATTTGAATTGAAACCCCATATCCGTTAGCTTCTTTGAGGAAAAAGATACTATGGCCAAGTCCTTATCGATTCCTTTAAACCTGTTATTTAACCAGATTGAGTTACCAAGCCATCACCCAACGGAAGAGCCAAGTATACTAGGAATACAGAGGAGCAGAGAGGCTTACTCAGTAGGAACATAGTACTCTGGCCATTCTTGTCGCACCATGTTAGCCACATCATAGATGATAGCATGGTGAGACGAGCAAATGAATCTTCCCTCTGCGTTGGGGTGCTCATACAGGAATATATGAGCCTCACAAAGATCATCCAAGTGCACATATTGACCTTGTTTCATGATGCAGTAGTGAGCTTCATTCCCTGCACATCTCAATCTATTTAAACCCATGATTGTGTTGTGAAAAGCTGCTTATTAAAGTAATTATTGGGATTAACGGAAGTGACTGTCTTCTTTACATTGTGATTACATCATGCCGGTAATTAGTGAAAGGGCAGTGATTAAGCTAGGTGGGAATGTAGGTGTGATGAATGGACCGACAACCAGTGGTGGTATGATGCTAATGAAATCAATGTTGTTCTTTTTAGCTTCTCCCATTGCAGCCTTCTCTGCCAGTATCTTGGAAACAAAATACATCTGCAATGAAATTAAATTCACAAGGCAATAATGATGAAAATACTGTTTCTTTGTATATAGAAACAAAGGGTATTCCTAAAAGAAAAGAATAGCCAAACGAACCCATCCTGTCATCTTCTCAGCATATATGAAGTCCTAGTCGCTCCAGCTGGTCTCGTCATAGAAGAGTTTTTGGTGCTCTTGGACATCGAGAGTTCCAGCAGATGAAGTGAAAACCAGCCTCTTCACTGTGTTTGCCTTGGCACATGATTCTATGATGCTTAACATTCCCCTGATTGTTGGTTTAATTACTTCATTCTGTCACGTATATCATTGACATCAAGTCACGTTAGAATTGAGCATCCAGAAATGTAAGAAAGCAATAAGTGTAGATGAGTTACTATGTTACTGTTCTAGCTTAATAGTACCTCAGGGTCCTTGGACTCGAAATCCATAGGTGTAGCCACATGAAATACTCCTTGACAGCCTTGAATGGCTTCATCAAAGCTTCCTTCTACTGTCAAATCCGCTTTCCACAACATTAAGTTCGTATCAGCTTTTGGCAACTCCAGCAGATGCTTCACCTTCTTCTTGTTTACAAAAAATCATGCATCTTTAAGGGTCATGCCATACAAAGAGACATTTTTCGCATCGGTCATATACTTCTCTCATAATGCAGCTTTGTACGGATTGGTCGGTGTTTAGAATTAATCTCATAAAAGAACAAACAAAAACCTACCAGGATCACGAACAGTAGCATGGACATTGTAACCGCGTTCAAGGAGTCTCATGACAAGCCAAGAACCAATAAATCCAGCTGCTCCAGTGACACAAACCGTTGGCGCCACCGGAGCATCAACAGTTGCATGAGCTTCAGTTGCCATTTTCAGAAATGAAAGGTAAAAGAGCCGGAAAAATCTTATGTGACTGGATTTAATAACTAGAGATGAGGTTTTATTTATGTTTATGTCGTTATCTTTATACTGCCTGTATGTAGGTCGTGTTAGGAGTAGTAATGTTAGATAGTAAGCACGTGCTCAACACACCGTTCAGTAACTTCATTGGATTAACCAAATATGATATGACTGGTTGGTGAAAGAGGAAGAAAATGGGTTGTGGGTTTGGGAGGGCTATTTGGTAGCCACTTTCTTATCTGCATGTAGAATGTGCTGAAGAAACATTTCTGTGATCCATATGCAATATCTTTTGGATTTTGGTGGTCTTAGGATTTATTCCATCGAAAACAATTTTCCATCCTTACGAGATAGGGGTTAAGGTATGGGCACACTTTATAATTCTCAGACCCCACCTGTGAAATTACATTGGATACGTTGTTGTGGTTTTAGGATTTAATGTTCATCACATCTAAAGTTAATGAATTCATTGAGTTCATCTACCTTTCAACTTAAATGGGGTGAAATAAATAATGAGAATTCGTAATTATATATCGCCTTCTCCAATAGAAAATGAACAGAAAATATTTGACAAGATGTACCAATTACTACTGATAATATTGTTACATTTTGGACAGATAAGCCATTTTTTTAAATTTTTAAAATTTCATAACATTAATTACATAGTAATATTTTTCCATTTAATTTCACATTTGCCTATTAATTAGTTAATTCAGTTAGAAATAGACCCTCTATTCTTCAAGATAGACGGTTAAACCCCATAAGGATAACTATAATATTTATTCAGGTCCTTGTAGGTGATTGATTCGAGAGGTATTTTGACCTCGCAAACCCAAAGTGTAAAATAAGGAGCGGATGATAGTTGGTTAATGTGACTTTTATGACGGAGGGTAAGCCTCCGAAGAAGAATACACATTACATGCAGGTGAATCCCCCATTAGACGGGGAAGAAAGTTAGTGACTTTATAAAAATGAGTTTAAAATTAATTGTTGAGGTTCTTTTGGGTTAAAACCCAAGGAAAAAATTCATGCTGTTCTAGACCCAAAACGAATAATATCTTTAACAGTTGGACCAGCACAGTTAGTTAATCACATTAAATTTTTTAACCGAGCTTATGTAAGCTAACGAACTTTCTATCACCTTACTTGCTTTCTCTAAAACGGACTGTACTCGTTCAAACACGTTGGTCTTTTACTAGTCAAATAATATATCCAACTTGATTTTTTTCAACAAAAAGATAAAAAATTAATATTCATAGTATATATATTTCATAGCATGCCTTAGTAGAATATCTAAGCTCCTGTGTCAACACTTCCATTATTATTGTTGTTGGCCAGATATGGTCAGAACGTCATTAAATTAATTAATTTGATTTTGCACGAGAAGTCAAAACAAGGAATTCCTGCAAACCCTTAGAACCACATAGCGCACGCAACTTTTGACAAATAAGGAGGCCACATATGTGGTTAGTACTAAAATAGTACCTCAACTAAACTCCCTTAGCTAGTAGCCCAACCTAATTACTCCTATATAACATATCCTTTGTTTTCTTCATCTTTCAATATCTTCCATCATTTTAAGCCTAGCTAGTTCAAGAAATTTGAGACCTGTTTTATTTTTTGTAACTTGTACACTATTAAAACTAGCCATGTTTAGAGCAATGAGTACACGAAGGGACTATAGAGGATATGAGGAATTGATTAAAGAGGAGGCGCCTTCTGCTCCATTGATAATATTGGAGCCAAAGTTGAGTAAAAGCAGAACAGTTCCAGCTGCTGCTAACTTCTTTAGCTCTTCTGCGTCCAAGAAGGTGACGTCCGAGGACAATTTCCGGGTGACTACTCAACTAAAGGAAGCGAAAAAAGCGAGCAAGATTCACCCGATATTCAGTCTATTCGAAACGAAGAGGAAGAAGAAGGCAACTGCTAGGCCTGAATTCTCGAGGTACATTCAGTATGTTAGAGAGGGAGGTTTTGGAGATGTGTTGCAGACCACTTCCTCCAAATCTAACAATATGGCTACAGGGAAGTGAGATTACACTCGTGCGGTTCCTTACTTTTGGTTATTTGGAATATTATAAGACTAGTAAGAAATTACAAAGGACTTGAAACGGTTCAAGCTGATTGTACAAATTCATGGTATGCAGTGCATTATTTTTAGACAGGGTTCAACTTAATTATATAATTCATAATATTAATTATTTAATAAGTTTCCATTTAGTTTCTTATTTACCTTTTACTTATTTCACTTTAATATAGCGTACCGTCCCATTTACAACTTCTATACTACACCTGCCTATACAATGCTTACTATATCTCATACATTTCGATCGGATATAGCACCGAGCAATTTGTTTTACTATGTGAAATTTATAGTTTGATAGTTGAGATTCCGTAACTAATAAGTATTTCAGAGGCATAATTATCTTAATTTTTTTAATAAGGTGCTTAGCTCCAATACGGGTAGTATTATATCAAGGAGATTACAAAGAGGGGGACTAGGCCTGACCTCGTATAAAAATCAAGGAAGATTACTGCTGTATTTAACTTGTATGGAAAATGCCATTATCAGTTCTCCCTTACAATTATACATGCCAGCCTAGTAGAGTGCAAGTAGCTCTCATCAGTGTTAACTTTGACCATGTGCAGATTAATATATTTTTTGGTTAAATATATTACAAGATCATGTTTTTTTTCATACTTCCAACATTTCAGTCTAGCTAATTAAATATCTTTTTATCAACCTATACGGATTCCATCCACCCCTTTTCCAATTACAACGGGAGATCATTCACTTAAACTGAATGAAATGATCTTGTCTTGTTCCTCGTGGTTGAAAAGAGATGTACATAACTGTTGGAAATTTGTCTTTGATGAGAGTTGCGTCCAACCATCTTTAATGACTTAAACACTAGGGTTCCGCATGTTGGAGACTTTGATTCTTCACACGTGCACAATCTACCAAGTGAGTAGATGACCGTAGGGCCATGGATCGTCAAATTTCGTTGATAAATGAAAGAGATATTGGTCCACGAAGTGAGATGTTTGAAGCATGAAAATGTGGTATAGACCAATTCTCCCTCATCAGTGAGGGAAGGAAGATTTGTTTAGTTTATAAGTCTCAAAATTGGCTTGGGGTTTGGGACCCCAAGGGGTAACCCATGTGTTTGAAGGAGGGAAGACCTAGATGTGCTTTGGTTCGAGGCTAAGCCCACACGCGCACCGCCGCCCGTCCGGGCTCGGGACTTCTTCTAATATTATCTTTTTGGACCCAAATTGCTTCATATTTACAGTTTGGTCCCTAAAGTTTCAGGTAAGTTAAATTGGGCAGAGAACTTGAGACTACAGAACATACAAACAAAAGAAAACAGAATTCTTCTTCCTACATTCAGCATCATTTCATTACTCAAAGTTCTTCAAATTAACACTTGAGTTTCCTTTGCTCATCTGTTAAGTTGTTGTTTTATCTTGGGAGACTATTGTCCAGAACGTAGAAATGATATATACGGGGCAATCTTGTCTTAAAGACAGAGTGTCATCACTCGACCCAGCAAATCAAAGTGCTTGTAATCTCAGTTTCTTGTTCCAGTTTATTGAAATTTTAAATTGTTGTAATTTCATTTTATTGTAATACTTAGCAGTTACTCATTTACCGTTTCCTGCAACCTTTGTAATCAACAATAACTTGAGAAATCAAAGAAGCACTTTGATAAATAAATTGATCTTGATCAATTGAGAAATTGAGTAAATCCAAAGTGTTTGGCCCAGTGGCCAATACATTAGGGTATTGCTGTCTGAGGTTCAGTGTTCGAGTCCTCTGATCAGCGAGAGTGGAACTGTGTTCCCCCAAAAAAATCCCTCCATACGCGTAGGGCCAAGCGGTGTATACTAATCCGTAGGGCCAGGCCGGAGGTGGGGTTTTCTGGGGTATGGGGCCGTAATGCGGTGGGACCAGTCACTTTAAAAAGTTTACCCTACCTTAGTTTGACCTGTCGGACCGGGGTGTGGGGGCTCCTGAGGTGGGAGATTCCACCTTTGGAATAAGAAATTGAGTAAGGTAATAGTGTTTGTTTCTATTATACAACAAAAATATCACTTTTTTACTTCGCTCCAATAATAGTTGAAGTACTATATATACTACGGAACTTTTCTGTTTTAGTTTATTCACTTATGAATCTTCAAAATTCACTTAAATCCCCTTTAATTATGTAAAACCCTCGATTTATGAAAGGTTTAGGTGTTTGATTGTGAAATATAGGTATAATTAGTAAATAGTAATCGGTGTATTTAATTTCAATTATATATACAAGGCCTAAGTTTTGATTTTGAAATACAGTATAAAGGATATTCTAAAGCTTAAAATAGTCACATTATGAAAGTGTTGCAATAATTCAATCAAAAAAATAAATAAAGAAACACCGATACTCGAACGATTGCTTCACCAACAAAATGGGCGGTCCTTGGGAAATAATGGCGAATGACAATTATCTAGTGTAAGACAACAAACTTTTTATCAATATCTTTTTGTTTTAGAGAAGTGTACGTACTCGTTCAAACACATGCAAGTTAGTGTTCAGTTAACTAATCAAATACTCTTTCCATCCCAATTTATATATCATCATTTGACATACACTGAATTTTATAAAATAAGAGAAGATTTTGTTATGTTACCAAATTATTCTTACTTTAGTGTTTATTTTTGTTGATTTTTCTTTACAAGTATATCTTTAAAATTAAGTAGGACTCAACAAAGGTAAAATAAAGATGATATCATTAAATAATTGGCAAATAAGGAAAGAAGACGTTCATTTTGGGGTTGACTAAAAAAAATGATACCACATAAATTGATACTGAAAGAGTAGTGTTTATCCAAATTGATTCTATCCAACAAAATGAAAACTAAAAATTATTCCCCCGTCCCAATTTATGTGGCATCATTTGACCGGGGCACGGAGTTTAATAAATAAAGAAATACTTTGTTACGTTTACTAAATTGTCCTTACTTTAATGACTATTTTTGTTGACTTTTCTTCACAATAAGTATATCTTCAAAATTAAGTGAGATCCAACAATGATAAAATAGGGATGATGTCATTAAATAGTTGTTAAATAAGAAAATGTGATATTCTTTTTAGAATAAATTAAAAAAAATTGTGCCACATAAATTGAAACGGGAGTAATATATATTCATAGCATGCCTTTTTGGAATTGGAAGCTCCATGGTCACACTTTTTTGTTATTGTTGTCATTTTTCGGCCATATATGGTCAGCGTTGCGTTATATTTAGCAGGAGAAGTCAAAACAAGGAAAGTTCCAGCTTTCTATAAACTTTCGAAGCCTTATTACAACCACGTGGAACACGCAATTTTTGAAAAGTTAGGCTACAGCTGCTTTAAAATATGATATTAACTCCCTTGGCAAGTAGCCCAACCTACCTACCTACTACTACTACTATATATCATATCCTTTGCTTTTTTCATCATCTCTCAATATCTCTTCTTCACTTTAATGAATCTCTTCCTTCATTTAGTTCAAGAAATTTGGGAGCTTGTTTATTTTTCGTACTTGTGATTACTACCAATTAATTAAAGCCATGTTTAGAGCAATGAGTACACGAAGAGACTATAGAGGATATGGAGTATTGGTTAAGGAGGAGGAGGAGGAGGAGCCTTCTGCTCCAATTTTGGGGAAGCCAAAGTTGAATAGAAACAGAACCGTTCCAGCTGCTGCTAAATTCTTTAGCTCTTCATCCAAGAAGGTGACATCCGAGGACAATTTCCGTGCGAATGCTCAGTTAAAGGAAGCGAAAAAGGCGAGTAAGATTCACCCAATATTCAGTCTGTTTGAAACTAAGAAAAAGAAGAAGGCAACTGCTAGTCCTGAATTCTCGAGGTACATTCAGTATGTTAGAGAGGGAGGTTATGGAGATGTGTTGCAGACCACTTCCTCCAAATCCAACTTGGCTGCAGTAAATTAGTGATTTAAAACATGTTACAGTATAAGTTAGTTTGGATTCTGTGGTACAGAAGATCATTGATTACATTTTTTAAATAGTTCATTATGTGTGGTTTTACGGCACCAAACAATTCTCTTTACAGAAGATCCTGGAATAACTGTAACTGTTCAAGCCAAAAGAGGTGAATTTAAAATTTTAAGTTTATGGATTCTCGATAATTTATCTATACATTTAAGTGAATTTATTAAGACAAATACAAATTTTTAGTCAAAGCTACAGATTCTACCAAACCCATTTCTAGAACTCTAGCTCCATCACATACTGTACAAATAATGGCAGTATATGAGTCCTCCGGGGCATAGTCCAGTGGCAAAGCCTGGGCGCTATAAGGCTGACGACAGCGTGGGTTCGATTCCCATAAAGACGAAGAAACTCTGCATGTTGAATTTGACCTTGTCTCATTGATCACCAGACGCCCCAAAAATCGCCACGGAGCACATCCCGCGATTTACCTGGTAATAGTGTTGAAGGACCGGTGCTATTACCTCCGTGACGTCTGGGTAATACCAAATAAGAAGTGCGCAAACCCTAAAACCCTGGATTATCAAAAAAAAAATAAAAAAAAATAATGGCAGTATATGCTTGTTGCACAGTTAAAGGCATGAGAAAGCCAACAAGATTCATGCGTGTGATGTATATTTTATTAAAATTGTCACATGTGAATATAACGTGTATTTACTAATTAACGCCGTATAAATATTTATCGCAAATTGTTCAATTTTATAAGAGGTAAGAACGTAAGATGGAATCACATTGCTGTTTGTCTCTTATCCAGATTCTTGAATACTTCAGAAGGTAGACCCATCCTCGTTTTGCATAAAGAACATCCACCTGGGCATAAATACAGAAGAATAACGCCTGCTGTTGCATTTTTTTTTTTTTGTTGACGAAGGAATTCACAGGGGTTATTTGATAATTGAATATTGGATAAATAGCATTTGGGCCTTGTACCCAAAATGTAAAATAAGGAATGGGTTGGGTGATTCTTTTATTCTCTTGTCAACATCAAAACTTTCGTATTAATTAAACAGGTAAAAGTCATTATTCTCCCCCCCTAACTTTATAGTCAAAATTTCTCCTACTTTGAACTATAGTCATTTTCCCAATTCCCTCTGATCTCCATTTTGTCCTTTACAGTTTAAACTGTCAGACTCATCTTTATGTATGCTACTTCCATTTCATTCAAATGGATCCGGTTCCGCCTACTGCCGACGAGGAAAATTTCAATCAGTAAGCTAGGACGTGAATGTGAATGCTTGACTGCATACATATCTTTAAAAAATAAATTATAATTTATATTTTTAAATATATAATCATGTTATGAAAGAAAAAATAACAAATGGAGTTGTTTTTAAATAACTGTGTCATGTTTTAAAAAAAAACATCAAAAACAAGATCAATAAATGTCAAATAAAATGAAACAAAGGGGGCATTTTATTTCTTTTTTCAACTTAAGTCTTTTATTATTACAAACACAATGACATATATTATTTCATATTAAAATTTAAAGAGCAATTTACCGGTGATTTTGTAAGTGTAATATTAGCATATCTATGTAACGACAAATAATTTATAAAAAAATCATCATCTATATAGAATAGGAGAGGCAAAGGCATAATAGGATGACAAGTGTCATCACCACAAAAATCATAATTTAAAAATGCAAAATAGAATAAACAATAAATAAATAAATAATAATAATAATAATAATAATAATACTTTTACGATTTTTAAAATTCAAAATAGTTCCTTTTTAGCACGTTTATGGCTCCTCCTTTTTAGCAACTAAAATAGCAGTGCACTTTTTTAATCAATACTTACAATATATATTTTACAGTGAAAATTTTTGAATTAGAAACAGGTGAGATCGAAGAGCAGCAGTTATTAATATTAAAAGAAAAACTGAATATAAAAGATACAACATGCTTTTTTGGTTCCTTCTTTATAGCAAATGTATTTCCAGAAACATACAGACAACAAATAATACGTTCTTTGGCTCCTTTTTTGTAGCACCTAAAACACAACTTTTTATTTTATTTTATTTTATTTTTTTACTTTATTTTTTAAATATGTACTAATTCAAATCAACTCAACGCATGCCGTTAGATTTTTGAATTTGAAGTTAATTATAATTGTTTTTAAAAAATTATCATTATCAAGATATGACCTCAAATTTAGGGACGTGGGTGTCGACGTTTTCATTTTACCTGCCTTCTATATAGGCAGAATATGTGTCCATATTCTCTTCCTCTCATTTTAAACCCTTTTTTTCTTCTCTCCTTTTTTTAATTACCCCTCTTTCTTTTGTTTTGTGTTTTGTTGTTGCTATTCTTTTTCTGATAGTTTTTATTTGTTGATGTGAATTACTTGAGTGATTCTGATGCATGGAATTGAACATGCAGGATTGTGGCATGGAATTGTGCATGCAAAATTGTGAATCCAAAGTTATCCTATATTTCAACGTGATGAAATTATTTACTTCCGGAAAACAAGAGGTCTTATGTCAAAAAAACTAAATACTCTGTAGATGTTTTCTTTGTTAATTCATACTTCTTTTATTGTTCACAAAGTTAGTTTGTACAACTTATTCAAAGCAACTAATCAAGCTGAATGATAAATTCTTGAATATAAGTCATTTTTTCGATTTTTTACAACACTATTTATAAATTGTACCTATAGAAGAGGAATCAAGTCAGAAAGTCATACTTCGGAGTAAGTAGAAATCTCCCAAGGTACTAATCTCTTTCCCGATATACATAGACCTAACAAGAGAAACACACAAATATGATAGTATTTTGAAATTGGGTTTTATTTGTTGGTCGACTGTATGTTGGTAATTTTATAAGTTTCTAAATACAATTCTGAAAAGGCTATCTATCTCTTATTTTATATTATTTACCAAGTTAGAGTTTTTAGAAAATCACTAAATGCGGAGAACTAGACGGGAAGTACTAAGTTCTGAAAGAGATGGAGTATAAAAGAGGGAGAGAAATGACAAGGGTAGAGAGTCAGCGAAAGATATAGAAAAGGGCTGGTTATAGTATAAAAATAATAAATGGTAAATTGATACAATTTTTTCTTATCAAAATAAATGGATAAGTCTGGCTGTTGTTAATTTTGAGATTAACGTGACTATTTTTGAATTTGAATTAAAATATAATTTCTCTTAATTATTGTGATTACTTTTTAAATTTCAATTGAAAATATTAATAGACTGAACTTAAGGATCTAATACATTTTTACGTAGAAGTTCATAGAAAATTATATTTACGTTATTCATGGGTAAGAATGAGTTTTGTTTCAGAGAATAAAACTTCATTTTAAAAAAATGGTTAAAACATAATTAAGTAGTTTTCAATACAATTACTTTCTTAAATAATTATATTTTAAAACGAAAAAGTTAACAAAAGAGCAAGCCGAATATGTGGGTGGGAAAACCAACGATGGTGGGCCCATTGATTATAACAAACCATTAAATTTTAATATTTCTATTTTAGTCTATATTAAAAATAAAATATAACATTATTCGGATTATAGATAAACGCGAATAAGAAATACTAATTAAACTATTAGAGTAGGGAAAATACTGTACAAAAAGTAAGCAGATATAATCTGACAATACATACACTTTGAGTCAATTAAAATAAAGTAAATAAATGATACTAAACAATAAGCTAAGCTAATAAAAGGTCACATGATAATGTGATAACACTAAGTAATTCATAATGCAATAATGATTGATAAGAAATAAAAAGAACATATTTTTAAAAAAATCAATTATACGATTACGAAAGGATATTATATATTTGATTTTGAAAAAAAAATCTGATGAGAAAAGTCATACTGTGTATAACATAATGTAACAGAAAACTTAATAAATAAGCCAAAAATATTGAATAATGAAAGAATTACTTGCAACATATTAAAACTATAATTAAGTTTCGCATATAATCAATTACTAAATTTAAAACTCAATTTATGTTAAAAATTAAGAGAAGGAAAATATAATTGATGTAAAATACTAGATGGAAAAAATAATTTATATCACAAAACTTAATTGATGATTGAGATTTGTTTCCTCTAATTTCATACAATTCTACTTATTCGAAATATTTTATTAACAAATAAGATGTCAATTAAGATTTTGTTAACGTAAATATTGAAGAAAAGCATAAGCAACGGTTAAGATAATGTATAGGAATTTATTTTGAGTGATTATCGAAAATTAGCTTAATTATAGTGAATTCTTATTTTCTTTAATCATGTTATATTTTCAAGTTAGTTGTATCTAATTATGATATTTGAAGTTCACCGAAATGTTATTTCATGATTGTATTTATAACATGATTATCAAATATTTGCTTAATTATAACATGATTATCGAATATTTGCTTAATTATACCATAATTATCGAATATTTGCTTAATTGTAGTGAACTCTTACTTTTTAATCTATATAATCTAATGAGTTCAAATAAATAAAATCCCAATCATACTTTAATTTAATAATATACGTGCACGTGTGGGCACTATACTAGTGGCTTGATAATAATGAAAGTAATTCCAAATAACAAAATAAAAAAAAAGATAAGAAAAATATAATTGCTCGTATCAATAAATTTGTTAATGGCCAAAGCTCATAAATCTATCTACAAAATTGAGAATAAAAGAAGAGGATTCAAACTAGATGCAAGTCATATTAAAAAATTAAAGTTCACTTGACCTCTGTTTATACTTTGAATGAACTAAAAATCATAATTTGGAATAAGATATTCCATCATTTGAATTATGTGTTTCTTGGGTAAAAGGAAGAAAATGTCTCTCATCTGAAATTAAAGAAATGATTTAATACTTAAAACAAAGTTGAAAGGAACAAACTAACTTTCAGTTTCCTGCTTTCTCTAAAAGGGGCATATATATACTCATTCAAACATGTCTAGTTTTCGGCTAATCAATTGATATTAATTTATCATAACTAATTTTCTTTTTAGCAAAATGAAAAATAAACAGTCCAGGCATTAATAGCATCCAGATGCAAGTGCAACATCTTCCTTAGCATGCGTCCAAAGTTTGATGAATAACATTCTTTTCAAATTCAATCATTCAAGCTTCCAGTTAGCTATTAGCTTCGCCAAGAAAACAAAATTTCAACACTCACATTTCATATGGCATACGCAATTTTTGAAAATTAAGGCCACAGACCATATTTGTGTCAGAATAATTCAACTAACTCCCCTTGCTGCCCAACTATACTTCCTTGTTAGTTGTTACACTAGGAGTTCTCTTCATCTTCAATCTCTTGCTTTCCTAGCTCATTTTACTTCCAGTTCAGTAGATTTGGGAGCTTCCTTTTCTTTTTGTAAGTAAATTTATTTAGCCATGTTTAGAGCACTCAGTACACGAAGAGACTATATAGGATATGATGAATTGATTAAAGAGGAGGCACCATCAGAAGCGTTCCAGCAGCTAAAATATTTACTCCATCCAGGATGGTGACGTCATCGGTTCCGATGAGTCCTCAGTTGAATAAGGAAGCGAAGAAAGAGAGCAAAATTCAGTCTATTCGAAACGAAGAAGAAGGCAACTTCTAGGCCGGAATTCTCGAGGGAGGCTTTGGAGATGTATTGCAGACCACGTCAGTTCCTCCAACTCCACCACGGCTATAAATTGATTAAAGAAATTCGGTAATTACGATGGGACAGCTTGAGTTTTGATTTTCTGGTACAAAAGATCGTCGATAACATTTGATAAATAAGGAGTAATTCATATCTTCATGTGATTTTAGAGATCATCCTTAAAATTTGGTGACCATGATGATATATATTCTTGTCAAGTTGTCCAGGTAATAATCATGCAAATTAATTTGGACTTTGTGCTCAACTTGTTCACAGTCTTACCTGGAAATTAATGCTGATAATACACTAAGCCGCTGGTTGCTAGTTTTGCATGATGAAGAGAACATGGGGAGTAATTAAAAACATTCTTTTCATTTTCTCAACTTTGATCCACCGCCCTCTTTCCTACTCCTATACAAGCATATAAACAAAATAATTAAGGAGCTAAAGAAAGTCAACTTGGAGCAGCGTTATCATGTGGCCATGAGCAATGGTTAATATTACTTAAATAGAAGTATATATACATGCTGAATACACACCATACTTCATTGTTTTATTTTTTTCTATTCAATATTGTTTTGAGATTTGATTAATTCGAATTCGCTCTAAAAATCCCATTCTAGAGGTTAAATTATTAAGCTACTCAAACATAAAAAATTTAATTAAAAATGAAACAATACTTAATTACCATTCTTCCGGAGACCACAACATTTCGTGGTACACACCATACATCTTTATGAGCAGGAAAAATCGACATCTGTATGCCATACCTAGTCAGGGCTATTTATTTGTGTTTCTGGACCATAAGTAAGTGTAGAAACACCAGAATAAGATAACACAAGCTATATCGCATACAGAATATAAGTACATACATATAGATGTGCAGTTGTGCACACACAAACACTGCACTATATGTACGCAAGAATTTGAAAAGGTATTATATATGTGAAATATACCTAGAGAAATTTATTAAAGTAGTGTTCTCCAGAAAAATAATCAAATCTTTGAATCAGGCAACTGTGGAAGACATTGGAGCGAAATGGTAACAATTATTAAAAGCAAATTCGTGACTCCAATGATTTATAGCATAGTCTTACGTACGAGTGGCAAACGGGAGAGTTGAATCGGATGTGATCAGGTCAAAATGGATTTGAAGGGGACTATGGAACAATAAAAACAAAATGAAGTAAACTCAAATGTCAATTCTGTTTTCGAATGTCGAAAATTATGTCGTCCGACATCAATAACAACACTTTAGCAAAACAGAAAATTTTGAAGAGTAAATGCAGCAAAAATTTAAAGAACACAAATGTTTTAAATTTTCATAAGTTATATATATAATATAACTTATGATGGTAAATGACCAAATATATTTTATATATATTATATACAAATATACAAATTCTTTTATTTACATATTTACAAGATAAAACAGAAAAGAATTAAAAGTTGAAGTCGCAGATAACTTCTGCCTGAAAAATTTAAGTAGACATAGACAATTTCTCATTACAATCGCTCCATACAAAACTAATCTAGAATATAAACATCAATTGTAATGTTGGACAAAATGTTGTCAACACACTCAGGCAACACTGGTGATCCAGATTCCTGAGATGAAATCCCAAGAGCTCTCTTGGTATTTTTATTTTCTGATTCTGGATATCGATACTCTGTAGTAGCCTCTCTATTTATAGTAAAAAGTCTTCCTTGAATTGCTCATCGATCGGTTGTGGAAGTTGAGAGAAATGTGGATTGCTGGTGGGATTGGTTGAAGAAGATCATAGAGTAATAATCTCAGCAGCTTTGGCTTGATCCTCACGACAAGCAACAACTTTTGACTTAGTCCTCACTCGTTTTTTATTAGCTCCTTTTTACTTTGCCAAGTCGTTTTTACCTCATAGTAATATTTAAATAAATATTACTGCATCGCGTAAAGTAAGGCAAAATCTAAAAATAATAAGCTTAAACTCACAGAATACAAAACTCATGAAAAATAATAAGTAGACAACTGAGTATTGATAATATGAAAAGTGGATAATATGGGATATTATTCATATTTGATCAATTTTTAAAAGTCAGTTATTCAACTCATATCTAATGTGTCGAATTGGATAATCTTATTTTTTTAAGACGTTTTACCGGCCCTAGTCTCACCATTATATATTCATGGTCTAATCGTTTCAAAACTTCTTTTATTGATATGAAGAACAAAACACTGGAAAACTTTAAGGACAATCTCAAGTGCCATCATTGGTGATTATGCATTTAGAGGGAAAGACGCCGGTTTGCCCGGGGTATTAATACATCAACTCTTTTCTTATGCACCAAGATGTTCTTTTTTCATTAAGCATAAAATCAGTATACAATATATTCGCTGGTGGAACAAAAACTGAGAAAAAAAATAAGTATCAAAATTAAAGCTGCGATGTCACAAATACAAATTTAATTGACCTTTTAATAGTCCAGCCGTTCACTTTCTGTTCGACTCTTCCTTCTCACTATGCAAACTTAGAAAAGAAAACAAAGGAAGAGCCACCAATTAAACTGCCGGTCCACTCCTTACAGGTGGCATTAGCTATGCTTTTTGGGCTAACGGTCCTATGTGGGCAAGATTTTTTTGAGCTTTCTAGCCCTTCCGTTGACTATTTAAAGTAAAAAGTCCTTGTGCTAATACACTTGGCAGAAATTCCTTCATTTTCTGTAAAACAATTGTATCCACTAACTTGGTGGAATATATGGTCCTTCTAGCTTCCCCTTGAACTTTCCAACACATCAATTATGAAACAAAATTCATGTGACCTTCCCATGATTTTTCTCTTTTTAGCTTACACTAAATAAAGGGAACTCACAATGAAATTTGCTTCGGTCTTTGATAAAGTCAACAACATATCCAGTGAAATTTCATAATGTAAGGTCTGAGGAGGGTAAAGTGTACACAGACTTTACCCTTATCTTGGAAAATAGAGAAGTTGTTTTCAAAAGACAATCGGCTCAAGAGAAAACATAAAAAAAGGTAGATAAGGATAATCAATTCAAAGCAATATGAAAATGAAAATAACGAAAACGCATAAGCATGGTAAAACAGTCTGGGAAAAAAAAGAGCAGTAGCTACCACAGAGAAATAAGATAATCAAAGTACAAGAAATAACAAATAGTAGCAGAGGTCAAAAGACAAGCGACTATATAGCAATACTGCGACTACTAGTAGAAAAGGATAAGCGGAACTCCTACTACCTTTCTACCCTAATCTGAGTCCTTGATATCTCATATCTAAGATCATGTCCTCACTAAGCTGGAACTGCGCCATGTCTTGTCTAATCACCTCTCCCCAATATTTCTTCAATCTACCTCTACCTCTCTTGAAACCGTCTTTATCTAACATCTCACACCTCTGTACTGGGGCATCTGTATCTCTCATCTTCACATACGCAAACCACTACTCCCACCTTATCCCGAATATCTTCATTCCTAATTTTATCTCTCAAATTTTGTAACTCAACGAACTTGGCCAAGTTAGACAAACCACAAAACTTATAATCTTAAATCAATCTAGAATAGTGCTTCCATCAAGAACGAGTCCATATTACAAAACATGTTTTTCCTTTTAAATTTTAAATTATACTACGCATAGTTAGCTTTTTAAAAAGGGAAAAGGATCAGATTTGCCCTCCAACTATGTATTAAGGATCACATTTGTCCTCCGTTAAAGTTTGGGGTCAAATATACCATTCACGTTAGCAAAGTTGTCAAATATACCTTAAGTTGGACGGAAATCCCATGTGGATACCACATTGGATCCACGTGGATGCCACATTGGATCCACGTGGATGCCACATTGGATCCACGTGCAGGACAATAAAACATGGCATGTGGGACCCACATCGCCTCCCACTGCTACTCCCTCTGTTCAGCATCTCCCGCTGCTCCAGCGAGGAGCTCTAGCTCTAGCGAACCGGAGCAGCCAACCACCGCCATCGTCGACGGGCCGCTGCCCTTCACCCCATTACCCAAACCACCGTTACCATACCACACTAGATGTCGCTATCGACACCGTCCCATCGACCAACCCTCCACCACCGTCATTCCAATCTGACCCGATTCCCCAACCCACATGTCACCAGTGTCACTTCATTCCCACCAGCCAATTACCCACCAGTCACTGACACTATTTCCCCACCCGTAACCGGAACCCAACCAACACCGACAGCCACCTACCCACTGGTCACTTTCACTATATAATCACCCAACTGTTGAACCCCTAACCCCTTCAACCCAATCGACCCAGATGGGTTGTGTAGTGGAAAAATTAACAGCTTTTAGTATAATAGATAGCACAATACAATCATCAACAATTTAAAATCATTAAAAGGGGGTTAATATCATCAATAATTAATGTTCAATCACCTACAATCATTTTACTGAAGCGAGTTAATTTTGTACATGACAAGATTGGTAGGTGACATTTCAGAAAAAGGTCAATCACTACTTCAACCACATCAATAGCGGCATCCCAAATTCTACACAACCCATCTGGTGTTTGTCGGTGGTTGCGAAACAGCGATGGATGCGGGGAGTTGTGATGTTGTCGTTGTTGTAATTCGCCGAAGACGATGGTGACGTGGTGGGCACGCTCGTGGATTTGGCCGGGGTTTGATAGGGTTCACCGAAGTGTTTTATTGGTCTTTGTGATGTTGTTTGGTTTATGTTGTGGTTGTGCTGGTATAGTGGTATACGCAATGGGGGGGTCGACGGTGGTTGTTGGAGGACAGAGTGGTGGTACATGGGTCGTTTGGTTAAAGCAATGGGGTGGCGATATGGATCCCACCTGCCATGTATTTATTATCCTCCACGTGGATCCGACGTGGCATCCAGGTGGATCCAATGTGGCATCCATATGGAATTTTCGTCCAACTGAGGGTATATTTGATAACTTTGCTAACGTGGAGGGTATATTTGACCCCAAACTTTAACAGAGGGTAAATGTGATCCTTAATACATAGTTGGAGGGCAAATCTGACCATTTTCCCTTTTAAAAATATAAATTACGATCTCAAAATTATATAATTTTCAGAAGCATAAACAAACCATAAGTCTCTTTTGTGCGATAATAATTTAAATGTAGCATAAAGTCAAGAAGACAATTTAAATTGACCAATATATATATTTTGTCATGAGTGTTAAGTATGTTAAAAATAGGGAAAAGGGTCATATTTGCTCTCCAACTATGTATTAAGGATCACATTTTCCCTGTATTAAAGTTTGGGGTCAAATATACCCTCCATGTTAGCAAAGTTGTTAAATATACACTTAGTTGGACGGAAATCCCACGTGGATGTCACATTGGATCCATGTGGAAGCCACGTCGGATCCACGTGGAGGATAATAAATACATGACAAGTGGGACCCACATCGCCACCCCACTTCTACTCCATTTGTTCAGTGTCTCCCGCTGCTCCGACGAGGAGCTCCAGCTCCGGTGAACCGGAGCAGCCAACCACTGCCATCGTCGACGAGCCGCTGCCCTTCACCCCATTACCCAAACCACCGTTACCACACCACACCAGATGCCGCTATCGACATCGTCCCGTCGACCAACCCTACACCACCGTCATTCCAATCCGACCCGATTCCCCCAACCCACCTATCACCGGCGTCACTTCATTCCCACTAGCTAATTACCCACCAGTCACTGTCACCATATAACCACCCAATTGTCGAACCCCTAACCCCGTCGACCCATTCCACCCACTCGACCCAGATGGGTTGTGTAGTTGAAAAGTTAACAACTTTTAGTATAGCAAATAGCACAATGCAATCATCAACAGTTTAAAATCATGAAAATAAGATTAACATTATCAATAATTAATGTTCAATCAGCTACAATCATTTTACTGAAGCGAGTTAATTTTGTACATGACAAGGTTGGTAAGTGACATTTCAGAAAATGGGCAATCACTTCTTCAACCACATCGATAACGTCATCCCAAATTCTACACAACTCATCTGGTGTTTGTCGGTGGTTGCGAAGCAGCGATGGATGTGGGGAGTTGTGATTTTGTGATTCGTAGGAGACGATGGTGACATGGTGGGCCCACTCGTGGATCTGGCCAGAGTTTGATGGGGTTCACCGGAGTGTTTGTTGGTCGCAGTGATGTTGTTTAGTTTATGGTGTGGTTGTGCTGGTATAGCGGTAGTGGTGTACGCAATGGGGGTGGTCGACGGTGGTTGTTGGAGGTCAGAGTGGTGGTACATGGGTCGTTTGGTTGAAGCAATGGGGTGACGATATGGGTCCCACCTGCCATGTGTGTATTGTCCTCCGTGTGGATCCGACATGGCATCCACGTGGATCCAATGTGGTATCCACATGAGATTCCTGTCCAACTAAGAGTATATTTGATAATTTTTTGTTAACATAGAGAATATATTTGACTCTAAACTTTAACGAATGATAAATATAATCCTTAATACATAGTGGGAGAATCTGACCATTTTTTCAAAAGAAAGAGATCTGACCACTGGATGGTACGACAAAATAAAAGAATCATATATTATTTTATTACTAGTTTAGAATATAATAAAGCGGGAGGTTGTGTATGCATTTTGGCCCTTGATTGAGCAGGGGGAGGTGGTGGCAGGAGAAGCACCAGAAAGATAAGAGAGAAATAAGGAACATAAACATATACAACACACGCACGGGAAGGAAAAGAGACACAATACATACTTAACAAACAGACAGAGAAAGAAGGAAGCAAGAAGCATTCCGTGGGAACTGGTTTATTGTTGTGGGGGCTCTTTTGCCTTGTCCGAAAGGTCAGGGTCAGAGAGAGAACAAGTCGTGTGTGCATCAATGGAAACTTGTTCCACACTGAACCTTCACCTTCACCTTCTACCTTTTATCATAATATCATGACCTTTTACAATCCCAATTTCACCTCTAATCTTTCTCATGCTCTGACTCCCCTCCCCTTCCCTTAGGGTTTCTTCTCCTTCTTTCTCATCTTCAGGTAACTTTCTTATTCATCTCTCTCTGTTTATTGGTGATTGGATGATCATTTTCTCTAGATATATTTTCTGTTGTTTGTTGACACGTTTAATTTGATCATTTGGACCTATAATTACCATTTGGACTTTTTTTAGAAGCTTGGTTTTTCATTCATATTGATTGATGAATAGATTTAAAAGTTAAGCGAACCATATTGGTTTTAGCGGATAAGTTAAATTGAGGTGAATTAAGACGTCTTCGTGATTGGCACATAAGAATTTAAAGATTGGATTAACAAATACCATTATTTCTAGATTTTGTCAACTTCTTTTTTTTGTTTAAAAAAAAGAACTCTTATTACATAAGGTGACTGGGAAGGGGAGGTGGGGAGGGTATTACAAGGTGGGCCAACTAGGTGAAAGTTAAGGTAGCCAACTAATTGAGCTATTAAGATCCCCTGATTACTTGCCTTTGCAATTCCATGGAATTTCTTCTGCCTTGTCCTTTAGTATCAGCGTTTGGAGCAACTTCAATTTTTTTTTAGTTTTTCCTTTCTTTAATGCTGCTTATCTTTCATCTTCAGGATTGGATTATTTGCTAAGACGTGCTTTTATGTATTCTAAATGGAAAATGAATTAATTGGTTGATGTGTTATTTTTCTAAGTTTCTTTCTGTTATTTCGTATAGGTGTTGCTGATATAGTAAACCATGCCGACGTATACAGCAATAACTATGGATAGATTAATAGAATCCGGGGGCTCGAAGTCCATGGCAACTTCCAAGAGCGTTCATGACTCAAAGATTGAGAGGCGGAACAACATTCCTAATTCAAGTTTTGATAGGAGCAAGAATGGTTATAGTTCAAAACTAGAAAGGAAAACTATCGAGTCTAATGTAAAGATGGATGATACCAATGGTAAGTCCTTTGTAATAGGAGATAGGAAAGACCACTGGACTCAAATATCTCCTGCACTATACACAATTCCCAAGCCAACACCACTTCCAGATTCTCCTTCGTCATATCCAGATTCTCATTTGTCATTTCCTCCATCGCCCTACATAATCAATCACAAGCGCCGAGGTCCACGGCTTTCAAAGAGTTTCACTGAAGATGATTTTGGCACTCAACAACAAGCTCTAGACGGAGAGAAGATAGATGAGAATTTAAGAGACATGGAGAAGGAGCTCCCCAGTACATCTGTTGATGACCCTTCTGTTTCTAGGGAGACAGTTAATTGTGCAAACGAGGATAATTTATTATTGACTACTGATAACCTGGTTAAGGGTAGTGAAGTGAGTGACCTCTGTGATGCGGAGCTTCCTCACCAAGATTTGCATAATGGTTCAGCTGAGCAAAATGGTACAATGAAGTCTGTTCCATTCAATTTGCGGAGAGGTGGTGAAGCTGATGATTTCTTTGACCCACAGGAATCTCTGAGTGTTAAGAGTTATGGTGAGAGTGAGAATAATGGTGGATTACAGCGCTGTTTAAGTTCCATGACCCCGATGGGAGAATTTTATGATGCTTGGGAAGGTAGTCGCCTTTTCATAATATGATAATTTTCATGATTATGTCTTTCTATGCTTACATTTGAATTGAACTTGAGATGTTTATTTGTTCCTCTTCTCTAGTAACAGTTAGAATGTTCTCTTTTCTAGTTTCTTCCTTTTCTTTTTCCTGGCTGTCACATTGGCTTCCTCGTCTTTCCCCTGATGTATAGTTGTAGGATTTACATATTTTAGTCAACCATGCAAGTTTTGGTATTCTATGTAAAATACCTTGTTACCGTGTGTCTTTTCCTTTGTCTTGTGATACCTTGTCGGCTATTGTATGTTACCACCATGAGCTTAATATGACATAATTTTTGGTTGTCTTATTCGCATCCTCTCTTCAGAACTATCTTCAGAGAATGGGCCACAGATACCTACAAATGATTTTGAATGTGAGCTACGAGAAATAAGATTGAGCTTGCTAATGGAAATTGAAAAGCGAAAGCAAGTAGAAGAAGCTCTAAGTAATATGCAAACCCAGTGGCAAAGGATTCATGAACGATTATCTCTCTTGGGGTTGAACTTCCCTCCTCATCCTGTTGCTGGAGAGGGATTGGACAATGAACAGCTAGATGATCAGGTGGAAGATTTGTGTCAACAAGTCCACATCGTTCAGTTTGTATCAGATTCCATTGGAAGGGGAATAGCAAAGGCTGAGGTGGAGGCAGAAATGGAGGCTCAAATTGAGTCTAAGAACTTTGAGATAGCACGACTATGGGACAGGTTGAATTATTACGAAGCTGTGAATCGAGAGATGTCACAGAGGAATCAGGAAGCTATAGGTGAGTTAATGTTACGTGTTACTACTTATAATTTGAGGCAGATGTGTTGTTGCGCATTTAATGTAGTTATATGCTTGTTCTTTCGGGGTTGTTTAGAGAAATGCTCGGGGAGATCTTTCACTTATTCTTTTTACTTGTGTCTGTCAATCTTTGACTTGGTGCTTCCACCAAATAGATGAGATATGTTGATAGGAACAACTAGGTCCTTAACCTTTATTTCTTAGTTTCACTTGTAGTTTCATTGGAGTATTGGTCGTAGCCGTAATGGCAACTGCCTCCTCTCTTATCTGAGAGAATAAAACTTAAGCATAAGCCAGATATGGTGTTTTTCTTTCCCAACTGATGCATAAAATCATCATTTAGTAGTATCCTCTGAACTGCATATGTCGTCCCGCTGTTCCATGCCAAATGTTTATGTTTCGTCTTTAGTGCATCCAGAATAATGTCTTGGGCTATCTGTGTATTTTACAACCAAACTTCATTGTGCACTTTTTTACTCATAAATGCATATTTTTCTATAATATCTAAACATAGACTCGATCCTAATTCTCACATCTATAATCATGTTAGCCAAGGTAGGACATTTAATTCTTAACCATGTAAAAAATACTATATGCAAGGCATATTGACTCCTTAGGATCTGTCAAATTAGATTGTATGCATACCGGTAATTCGATTTGCAGAAGTGTATGAAAGACCAAATTGAGGCTAGTAACTTCCTTGCTAACATATAACTTGCATCAGGAGTACATTTGGTTAAAAAGAAAAGTACATTTGGTTCATAGGCCATTTTGTACGTTAATGTGTCATCGAAGGCCTCACATATGTAGTTACGTTATCCTGAGTGACAACTGTTCAGGCTGCTTCTCTGATTGTCTAATCGTGGCACCGCACTCTATCAGGGTAAATGCTAAATAGTGATCCTTTTTTTTGCTGAGTTGTTTTGTCGTTGGTTGAGAAGGTGATCTACCAGCAGAAGCTGTTTTGTTTTGTGGAAAATGACAGTATCTCTGTTTTGTTTGGACTGTGTAGAGACAGCACGGCGTATTAGGCAAATACGGAAGAGAAGGCAGAAGAAATGGATATGGAGGTCGATTGCTGCTACAATTACACTAGGCTCTGCTGTCTCGGCCTGGTCTTACTTTTCTGCTGGAAGAGAATCATCTTCTTTTAATCAATTTCATAGTCTTGAGGGTGACTCTGCATTGGAACTATGAGTTCTCAATGAATAGGTTAAGGTGTGCTTATTATACAGGGAAAATAAAGAAGCAGGAGATCAATTTTACCGTCTTGTGAATATCATCATATATTTTTTTTTCCTTTTTCGATACATAAAGCATATTTCTGCTATTGCACATGTACAGTTCCTCAAACATAAAGTATTTGCTCTTGGGTTGTTAGCACCACCGCAAAATGGTTCTTATAAAACTTTTAAGTTGTTGGACAAATTAAGGTGGGAACATGTTCTTTGTGAACTTCGCAGGCCTTGAGGAGCAATTGCACTATAGAGGTGGGTTGCCTACATGACTCTTTTTAACACTCGTTCAGTTAAAACTGTACACGAGTAAATAACCGACAAAATATCCTTGAAGCTCCATTTGGTACGGAATGTTTTGGGTATTGGTTGAATTTTGGGTCAGAAATTAATGGGTTTTCATAGAACTAACAGGAGGTTTAATCAAAACAGTTGCTGCACTATCCGTTGTCCTTCTATGCTTATAATCATGTTATCATCAAGTGACCACCTAAACTTTCCAATTGCCTGCCCAAATAACCCAATTCCAAATGGTTAATGGTTGGACCAAGATGACAAAAACCTATTTGCTTAAAGGACCATATTGGTCTCAAGCATATGACTACAAGTAAATTCAAAGATATAATCAAGTTGGGGACTATTTTGGTTAACAACTCAAATCAACAATTTGTTTTCTGTTTATCATTCCAGTAATAACATGTTGAAGATGATAGGACGAAATACTGTTTGACCTGACTGATCCAAGCTTTTGGGTTACGAATTTAATTACTGATTGTCCTTTGAAAGACCATCTGATTAGAGCCTCATGGTGTAGGGCAACCAGGTACACGATGACCATTGACCAACTGAATCCAAGAGGGTCAAGGAGGTACAAGATTCTGTCTCTGGATTTGTTGATGAGTATGGTGCAAGTATGATATTCTATCTGTACCAAAATATTTGTGTTTTTCAAGAATAAAATTGTATCAATTTTGACTAACATTTTGAATTATATTTTTTAATTATATTAATATAAAAATAATTATAACTTATAATACTATTCGTATAATTTTTGAATATCGAAATTTTAATTTTAAAATATAAAATTAATATAATTTAATTTAACTTTAAATTTAATCAAATTAATTTATTACTTTCAGCAGCTGGATTACCTACTGGTGAGTGTGGGCCAAATAGGGACAAATGTGATGATAGATGGCTCGACACACCACTATACATGTCTTTACCAAAAGGTAGGTAAATCTCGCCGCAGATCTCGCCTCTTAATGCGTCCATTCATTCACCGCCAAATGTTCTTAACCAAACCAAGTAGGACCAACCATTGAGAATTGTGTCTTTGGGAATCAAGAAAATTACTATTCACTATGTTTTAAAATACTTATCATGTATTTTTTTAAAAAGTTAATTTAATTAAATTTAAATTATATTATATTAATTCAGTATTTTAAATTAAAATTTAGATCTTCAGAAATTACGAGAGAAAGGAAAGGAAGGAGAATAAGAGAAGTTATACGAAAAATGTTATGAATTGCAATTCTTCTCATATTAATATGATAAAAAAATATAATTCAAAATATTGATCAAAGTTCATATAATTTGACTCTTAAAAAGCGTAATGTGACAATTATTTGTATTTTTATACTCCCTCTGTCTCAAATTATTTGTCATTTTTTGATTTACACGCCTCTTAAAAAATATTAATTAGGAAGAGTATTTGACTTACTTTACCCTCTCCATTAAATATTTAATCTATTTATGTCTCATCTTTATTAATGACAAAAGATAAAATAAAAAAAATAATTAATTATATCTTAAATTTTTAAAATAATATATAATTTGAGATGACTATTTTTAATAAATACAAAAAATAATTTGAGACGATAGGAGTACTGTTTCTTACAATATCACATACCCAGTACCATGATTATTACGAGTCAGAGATGTGAGAGCCCATCAACCCTAATTTTCTAGGTGCATTTTGAATGTCAATAAAAAATTTATTTTTTAAAATTTTCACATATGGAGCAACTATATAAAAGGTACTCCATTACACTTATCATCAGCTTTCTAATAGTGCCTAGACGTTATTTTCGGAGAAGGGGTACGGAAAATCATTCATAAGAGAAAGGAGAATTGCTTCCTGTCCTCTTATCACATGGGCTGTTAAAAGTTGAAACCTTACCTTGATGTTCGTAAGTTATAGCAACATGGCGGGTTACATGCCTTAAAAACCTTGATAAGGACAGGGTAACCTTTTTTTTATTAAGTCCAATTAAGCTTTATCCAAAATTGTGTAACAATATTTGCCCTTTACCTACTCCCTCTGTCCCGGTTTATTTATGCGCCACCATTTTTTTTTTAAAAAAGGTCAACTTTATTCTCTAACTATGCTTTATAGTTAAACATTATCCTCCGTCAAATTTTACGATCAAATATACACTTCCCGTTAGTAAACTTGTTAAATTTACACTCGGCTGAACGGATTTATGAGTTGGACTCCACGTCGGATTCACGTAGACTCCACGTCATATCCACGTCGACTCACCTAATTTTTTTAACCCATTACCCCATCCTTTAAATAGTTTCAACCGGTCCGATCCCTTTGCTAATCGAGTTTGAGGGTATGAAATTTCTTCATAAAACCTTGCTAATCGATAGTGCTATGTTCTTCTTCTATCTGTTGTGTTCGCATTTGTTCAACTTTCGATGATTTTGCCGATTTAGCGATTAGGATTTCGTTCGTATGTGTTCCATTTTGTTGTGTTTTTTTTTATTTCAGTTTCACTTTGTCTTCAGTTTTCTTTAATAGCACAACTTTGTTTGTCGCTGATCCTTACTGAGCCTAAATTTTGTTGTTTCTGGGTAAGAAATGTCTCATGTGAGTTGTTCTTCACAAAGGAGGTGCAATTGTGGTATGATTGCAAATCAATTTACTTCGACGACTCATTCCAATCCTGGAAAGAAATTCTGTAAATGCCCCAAGCCTAAGGTAAGTAATGTTTATGTAATTCTTCAATTTACTTCGACGACTATTGTTGCGTTTTGGGTCATTTCTTGGACGGATTTTGTTATTGATTCTTGCTTCATTTTTTGTTTACAGAGAAGTTCTTGTGGATATTGGCAATGGGAGGATGAAGAATACTCCGAAAGTTTCGTCGGCGAATTATTGTCGGCATTGGATGCGTTTAAGAATGAAATAGCAGATAATTTAGAAATAATTTATTTTTTTGAGATAATTTATAACCACACATTTTTAAAATGTTTTCTTTCTTAAATTTTATGCAACTCAAATGGTGACATATAAATTGAGACGGAGGGACTAATTTTCATCCTCATGAATTGGCTATGTGATGTAGATCTAGCTTTAAAATGATAAGAATTGAGTTCTCAACCAGATGGTCGTCAAAGAGATCGCTCTTGAAAGTGCACCAAATTAAACAAAGACATCGCTCATATTGCAACAGATAAGAGAGCTGTATCAAAATTCACAAAGCTTCCAGAAAATATCGGCACATTAATTGTCCACACAAAGTTGTGCCTTTCTTTCTTACAAAAAATTCCCCTTCTAATTGATATTGTGGTTGGAAAGGCCAGCTGTTCTCTAGTTACAATTACTACCTCTTTCACTGAATTGTAAGTTGACAAATATTTTGAGATAGATATTTAAGTAAGAACGATAAGAGACGGAGGGAGTAGACTAAGCACTAAGCAGCAGTTGATGGCCATTAATCGGGCGGCACATAATTTACTAATGGACTGTTGCGTAGGACAAAGCTAAAAAGGAAAAGCTACTCGATCCACATATTGGTCTTTGCACAATGGGCCTAACTTTTTTTTTCACCAAAGTGTCGGCACTCCCTAATTCATGCTCAAGTATAGTTTCTCCGCATGCAAATATCTTTTTTTCCAAATATCTCAGGAGAAGAAATCTCTGTGGTTGAATTTGATGACTTTAAGCAAAGAATAAAAGGTTTTCCCAACTCTCACGATATGCTGCTTTAATTAGGGAACTAATGAGTCAGGACCATGTATATTAAGGACAATGGTTGAAAATGGAGTTGTATAGTTATAAGCCCTATTTATACTGATCATAGAGAAAAGTCTAAATTTTACATTTTCATTATACAAGATGTTTTAATTTTATCCTATGATATATTTTGAATAATTCATACTGTTAACAAATTACTCTGTATATAGTATCATATTGTCCTTGTGCTAACGAATTTTGCACCGACTAACTTGACATTTTACCTTTAGTTTGAAATTGAATGGTCCCGGTCTTCAAAGATCCTAGCCATTCTTCCTTTTTCTGTTTTCTTAGGGCCTCTTAGATATCATTTCAAGTCATGATTTTGAAATTAGAATTTTGTTTTAACATGTCATTTGGATCTAAAAAATCATACTTTTTCTCATGAAAATCAAAACCCTTCAATTTGTGAAAAAACTAACAAAAAAAAATCAATTCTTACCACCTTACAAAATGAATAAATCATAGTTTATAACAAATTATAAACAGAAAGCCTTTCTAAGAAAATATTTATTGATCGAATATTAATTCAATAAAAAGAAAAATTAAACATAATATTAATGTAATTATTCTTTAATTAATATTATCCTCCCACCCCGCCGACAATATCTTCACATTCAGCATGCATTTTCTATCAAAGATCGAAAAGACGAAATAATAATAAAAAATATGGTTGGTGAAAATAAATATACAGTAAAACCTCTATAAATTAATACTCTATAAATTAATAAACTCTCTAAAATAATAAAATCTTCCGGTCCCGACTTGGGCCTTTGTAAAAAATCATCAAATTCGATAAGATAATAATTTTTCGGAAAATCCCTTTATAAATATTAGGTCCCATTAAAACTCTAAATTAATAATTCATAAATATTACAATTATAAATATTATGGTAATTTGCTAAAATATGAATCTATTGTTACTTGATTTTTCTTAAAATTTAAATCTAATTGGATTTCATCCCTAACTTTTTAATTATGACCAAGAGTTCCGGTGTCGAGTTCTCTAGCTGCAACAAAAAATTTTGAAGAGTTGTTGCCGCGCTCAAAGCCTCCTTTCTCGTGACTGGTTCCAACGATATTGAATCATCTTCAGCTTCATCATTAGTAGGATCTTCAATAATATCAGCAACAATTTCCTCTAAACTTTGAACCATTGAACATTCATCATTTTCACCCGGATAGTCCACCAATTTGTTGACGTCCATTTCATTGCGATAACCAGCATCCTTAACCATATTCTCAAGTTCATGTAGGCTATAATAGTTATTTAAGTGCAACGAATTAATGTAAACATGTATACATTATTTAAGTAATTCCAATAAATTGATACATGCGTCCATGAATATAATAGTTAATTGTATACAATGAATTGATATTATACATGAATATATTTAATTAGTTACAAAGAATTGGTTGATGCATGAATATAATCAATGAAACATATATGAATTCATTTATTTTCAATACATATGTATGTACTAAATTTGCTGAATTTAAAAAGTCTCTCTGTTAATTAATAAAATATTAATTTATCGATATATTAATATCTCTCTAAATTAATAAAATTTCATGATTCCAAGGTTATTAATTTATAGAGGTTTTACTGTAGTTGATAAAGTATAAAGTGAGGTAGTTGGATACTTACATTTGTAATAAATAATGATTTTTTTTTTTAAAAAAACATAACTTATAAATCAAAGTTTTAAGTTTAAAAAGAATACTTTTTGATAAATTTGAGATTTCAAATAACGATTTGAAAATTATCCACATTTTAATTTTTCATAAGTAAATGTAAATGCAAATCAAAACTTTAAATTTGAGTCGCAAATTTACGACCAACGCGTACCTATCCACCTCCCAAAACTACCCAATTGGCAGTCACTGTTACTCTCCTCTGATAGCTGATAATACTAATAGTAGTGGTGGGGACAGTTTTGCACAAAGTATTACAGAGCCCCACGCTACTCTCAGCTGCTAATAAAATGCTTTATCCTGCCTTCATTGGCATTCGAAACCCACAATATTGAAACCAAAATAGAGATGAAGAAGCATTTGGCTTACACACTTTTCCTAATTTTCTTTGTGCAAAAAATCTGCTTATTCGTTCAAGTAGAAGCAGGGGATGCCTTCATCAGGACCAGAGGAATCCATTTCATGTTGAATGGTGACCTTTTTTATGCCAATGGCTTTAATGCCTACTGGCTAATGTATATTGCTTCTGACCCATCTCAAAGATCTAAAGTTTCAGCTGCATTTCGAGAAGCTTCAACTCATGGCCTTACTGTTGCTAGAACTTGGGCTTTTAGTGATGGTGGATACAGGCCACTACAATATGCTCCTGGCTCTTACAATGAGGACATGTTTAAGGTTCTTTTTAAGTAGTACTACCTCGCTGATATGACACACTTTTTTTAGTCAATGACACATTTTTTTATTTGACAATCATTTAATTTTTAAATTTATCTTTTATATTTAACGAGATATCTATAATCAATCACAAAATTCTAAATTCTTTCATTTATTTTTTAAATTTCGTGAAATACATAATTAAGACTGAGGGAGGGAGTACTAATTTTGTTTTTTCCTATTGTCTAATGATTATTTATTGTGTATCTTCAAAATCTGATGATAATTAATTAATTTGAAGGGGTTGGATTTTGTGATATCTGAAGCAAGAAGGTATGGAATTAAGCTAGTGTTAAGCTTTGCAAATAACTATGAGAGCTTTGGAGGAAAGAAACAGTATGTGAACTGGGCTAGAAGTCATGGGCAGTACCTTAATTCGGATGATGATTTCTTCAGAAATTCTGTTGTTAAGGGCTATTACAAGAATCATATTAAGGTAACCAGAAATATTATTGCATGTCATCATTTTCCTTGATTCTAATTGGTCATTTTAAATTATGTAGAAAAAAGCATGACGTTTTGGTTTTGGTTTTGATTTTTACTATTGCAGACTGTACTCAACAGATACAACAAATTCACTGGAGTTGTTTACAAGAATGACCCTACTATCATGGCATGGGAGCTTATGAATGAACCAAGATGCACATCAGATCCTTCAGGAAGAACCATTCAGGTAATTGTGATTTGAGCTCTTTAGTTTGTTCTCATCATCATCTCCACAGGTCAGCGGCCTAAAGTCACACTTTAACGGGAGACTTTATTTTTTCTATAAAAAATTATATATATTTTTATTTGAAATCATTTTGTAACGAGTTTAGCATATCTATAAATTGATAATCAATAAGCCGAATTGATAACATTCAAAATTGAACCGAACCATGCGATAAGCAATCCTAATTTGAATCTCAGAATGAAGAAAATTTTAGTAGAAAGAGCTTCCCTCTTTAATTGACCTTGCGTGCCTCGAAATTAAATTAATCAGAAAATCTAATACAAGTATTGAACACCGAATTAAAAAAAATATACTGGAGACCCTAAAATTTGGGGGCCTAAAGCCCGCTTCGGGGGTTTGACCCTGTGGCCCGGCCATGCATATTCATATCTGTGCATTAGTCAAATTAATAACGCAAAGTTCAAATCAATGGCTCAATTTTCAAAAAGATAAACTAAATGAAGTCTAATTTCTCCACTTGCAACTTTTTATATCTTTTACTTTTGTTCTTCTGAATTTTAAATTGAACTGGGTGGGTTTTGGTGGTTTTACATTTTTGCAAGTTAGATGCAAACAATTAAGCCTTGATATGATATCCGCTGATAAATTGTGATATAGGATTCGATTAAAGAATACATGAATTTTAAAGTGAGATTAAATAATTCATAAACTACTCCATTTAGTTTTTTATCAAAATAAAATTAGAAATCGTTATAGCGCCAGGTAGGGGTCAAACCTACGATTTTCTGCTTAGGAAACAGACGCTCCATCCACTGAGCTACAGGTGCTTTTTACTACTATAATCTAGGGGTGGCCAGTGGGCGGGGTTCGGGGCGAGACGGGGCGGTCCTAGCGGGACGGGACCGGTCCTCCGGCGGAACTGGCAGGATCCGCCGATGTCCCGTTCCCGGTTCCGTCGGAAAAGGGGACCGGTCTTATCGGGGCGGAATCGGGTTTTCCAATTTTTATGCACTTAATTTGAAAAAATAACATATATAAATACCTCAATAATTGAACAAGATAGTGTAATAAAAACATACCAAGACCATTTTTGTGCCTCTTATATTATTTGATAGAAATATGAATTTTTTGTAATATAATTTCAAATTTGCAACTTTGTGGTGTTGAAAGTTGCAAATAATATAGTAAACTTGCAATTAAAAAAATCACATATTTATAAACATTTTTTCTAGTTTCTTCGTCATGTCTTGTGGTTCTTCGGTGGGAATTGAAATTTGTTGGTCAAATTGCTCGACGTCGCTTTCACCTCTGTCGGATAAGATTTCGTTGTAGTTTTCGTCGTTTTCTTCGTTGATCTCCGGTTGACTGCACCTTCTACGCTCCGCTCGTATTCAATATCTGAATAAAACTGCAATCTCCAAGCTCTCCCGCTAATGAGTTTCTGTGCTCTCCTATTTGAAATCTTCCGGCAGAAAAAGTGCTTTCAGACGCTGTTGATGACACTTGAATGTTTAACACATCTCGGGCCATCTTTGATAGTGTCGGAAATGTCTTCTCATTCTCCCTCCAGTATTTCAGCAAGTCTTCACGTCCTTCCTCATTGAGAACTGCTTGGTATGGTACAACACTCTGCAAAACAAAAATATCAAACTCGCTAACTTGATTAGTAGTGGTACCACTAAATATTCTATGTCTAAGACTTTCAATACTAGCCGCAGAAACATTATGTCTTTTTTTAGGTTGTATTGAAGAAGAAGAAGAAGATGGTATGAAAATCGGTTGGTTGCTAGCACTTTCTTGTTGGTAATGCGTATATACTTTTTTGCATTCATCGTGTATGCCAGACAAATTTTTTTCTTTAGTTGGTTCCTTAGGTGGTTGTTCATTTGGATTTTTTGGAGTTGGAGATGGAAGTACTGTTATACAATCATAAATAGTTTCAATAAGTGCTTTATAATAGTCGGATTTAATAAAACACCAATAATATAAATAGTTGGAATAGAAAAAAATATTTTTTAAATTTGATAAACATTTTTTAATAGGTGCCTTATAAGATGTTTTTTTTTCTTCATAAATTGACTAAGTAACAAAAATATTAAAGCTGTATAAAATAACATAGTTGAAATAGTAGAATAATATATACCAGAAAATTTTTTAGTTGCTTGAAAAAATTTCTCTAAAAATACAGTAAGTTCTGAAATTTTTTCCCCAATCGTTATCTACAACCATATCAGTTGGATTTCGATTATGAGCGTTAAAAAATAAAGTTATAGGTCTTTTATAAACATAAGCAACAATTAGTTGTTCATATAAAGAATCCACGTAGTCGCTACTTCTTTAGAAATTTTTTTATAAGGTAGTCCACAATCGTGACAAATTTTTTTATATTTTTTTTTCTTTGTATTCTATTAACTTCTAAAAATTAAATTTTATAGCAAATTGTACTTTATTAAGAATGTCTTCAAAAAGTGATAGATCATCCTTTACAACGAAGTTATAAATATGACATGCATATTTTATATGAAAATGATTAGGAAAAGATGGAGTTAAAGATCTTTTAAAAGTCTAATAGCATAATTATTAGAAGAAGCATTATTTAATGTAACAGTCCTTATTTTGTCAGTTATACCATAATAATCGCAAACTTGATGAATATTTTCTGTAATAAAATTTTCGGTATGTATCATCAATATATCTATATGCTAAAACATGTTTTTGCATAGACCATTTATAATTTATCCAATAACATGTTATAGTTAAATAATTATGGCCGTTAGTACTACGACCTATATCAGACATGATAGATACTTTGTCAGGAAAATGATATAATGAATAACGTAATTATTGTTAATATTCATGTGCAAATTTAAAAACGTCTCTTCTAACAATTGATCTAGAAAAATCGTTAAAAGCAGGATTATGCATATCTCTAATGTAATGAATTAAACCAGGAGAGGAAAGAAATGAAAAAGGCAAACCTCCACCGCAATTAATTTTTCTATTGCTTTCCTATCTCTATGTTTATCGTATTTAGGGCCTATAATTCCCCCATCATCGGGTTAATTTGACCCTGTACTTGGTCCGGAACACTATGTGAACCTTGTCCCGACTGAGACCGCATTGGCGCACCCGACTTTGTAGCCTCGTATTCATCCCACCTAGCTTTGTGAAAGTTTTCTACATGTCTCAATAAACCTCTCGTCCCACCCTGACCTTTTCCCATTTTAAATTTATAAACATTTTTACAAATTCTGCATCTAACTACTTGATTCTCTTGGTCTCTATAAAAAAATCTCATGCAGTAGATTTTAATTTTCGTTGTGTGGGGCTTCGTCTCATGCTAGAGCGTTCCAGTTTCAGTTTGAGTTGCACTAGTGGGTGTGTCATCTAGATTATCTTCTAAATTAAAGTCTGGTTGAGTTGTTGAATATATCTCATCGTCTAATGGTATATCATTAAAAAAATTCAGTTTCATCTATATGAGTATAATCAATCAAATCATCCTGTCTAGAAATAAGATGACTAGAAGAAGTACTCCTACCCTTGTTACCCCTACTAGAAGAAGCACTCTTAACCTTACCCTTAAACATACCTCTTAATCCTTTCATTCTAATTATGTAAATATATAATTAAAGATAATGAAATTAAGTACGATAATTAAAATAAAGTAACAATAATAATTTAAAGAAGGAACGAAAGTACCAAACGTCGACGTGTAATCGAGGTTGAAAATTGAAACTTTGCTCGATGGATGATCTTCAAGCTAGTTGTCAACTTCACTCTTAATTTTTGAACTCTGATACAGTTATACAAATGAACAAATAAAATATAATATTTAGTAGGCAATGTAGATTTGTAGAGAGATAGATTGAGAGATTGTAGGAAGATTTGTGAGAAAGATAAAAAGAAAATGAGGTATTTATAATTGAAAAATTGAGTTAAAGTGTAAATATATTAACTTAGGGGTTAAAAATAAATATTAAGGGAGGGCACAATGGCCAAAATATAAAATGACTGTTGTGCAGCGGTCATTTTTTGCAAAGGGGAGCAGCGGGATCGGGCACGATCGAGTCCCGTGCCCGTTTGTTTTATGGGGGAACCTGGGCGTGGTCGGGGCGGGACCTGCCCGACCCGGCCTGACCCGGCCCACTGGCCAGCCCTACTATAATCTAGTGTTTGTTGGTCCTACAAAATATGGGATACCATGCTTTATTTGGTTTGCAACTGCAGTAACTTTCTTTTATCTCAGTTTTAACTTTGAATTTCAGTCGTTCAATTGTAAGGCATTTGAGGGCCTTACATAATGCGACGCCCTAAACTCGTATTAATTAGATACCGCCTTCTTAGAAATTAGTATAATGAATAATAAGAAGTTGATGTGTATCATAATACCACAGACCCCTTATATGAACATCAAAAGCCCCTCTATATTAATAGGAAAAGTTTATATGATGTCTAATACTTATACACGGGGGCAAATACATGAGTCAGAATTGGTAGGTTTAGAGAATAAGTGTGACTTTGATTATTTTTTTGGCATATGTATACATAATTCGATTCTAAATCATTAAGTTGCCTTGAATACACAGCAAGTTCTCCATTAATTTTCCTCGAGGGTAGCTCCCAGGTTAGTTCACATACTTCGATGACCCAGAGCTGGAATTGACTAGAAATTAACGTCATCTGCTTTCCCTGCCATTTTCAAGTGCATTCATTTATTGCTTCTGTTTTCTGGAGGGAAACAATATGAAAAGGATTTATGCAAAGTTTGATTTATTGTGTGCAGGGCTGGGCAACAGAGATGGCCTCTTATGTTAAGTCTATTGACAGAAACCATTTGTTAGAAGTTGGCTTAGAAGGATTCTACGGACAAACAACTCCTCAGAGGAGGAATCTGAATCCTAATTTTGACATAGGGACTGACTTCATCTCCAACAACCGCATCCCTGGCATTGATTTTGCCACTGCTCATGCCTATCCTGATCAATGGTAAACCTTTTCAGAACCATATTGCACATTACAATAATATCCTTATAGAAAGTACATCACTTTCTTTAGTTATCTTGAAAATGGAAGTGCTTTCTGTGATCGTCTCATCCAAATGCTTAAACTATTAAATAAAGTGACACAATTCAATATGATATCGGACATCTGAGTTCAAGTCTTATCGTCACATAAAACAAAAATAGTTATATCCATGACAATGGAAAAAGAATTAGGTCTGCACGTGAGAGACGTGTTACAAAATGTCTCATCTCTAAAAGAGAAACTTTTAGAAGAGACAGTTTCTTAATTGTAAAGTTGTGATATGACAGGATAACAAACTCAAATGATGAAGCCCAGCTATCATTTCTCAACAATTGGATAAATTCCCACATTCAAGATGCTCAATATATTCTCAGAAAGCCATTGCTGATCACAGAGTTTGGAAAATCTTCGATAGATTCAGGTTTCAGCTCCTACCAAAGGGACCTTCTTTACAACACTGTCTATTACAAGATATATTCATCAGCCAAGCGCGGGGGAGCAGCAGCAGGGGGACTCTTCTGGCAACTTTTAAGTGAAGGAATGGACTCATTTCGAGATGGATATGAGATAATCTTAAGCCAGAACCCTTCAACTGCAAATTTGATTGCTCAACAATCTCGTAAGCTGTACCAGATTCGGAAAGTATTTGCAAGAATGAGAAACATTCAGAGATGGAAGAGAGCAAAGGCTGCCAGAAGGGGTTGGACAGATAGAAATAGAGGAAGGCGAATTGGAAACTGATGATAAGCTGCTATGTTTCCGTTTGAAGCTATAACTTCTGTTTTAAATGAAGCAGTATGTGTGAGAAAAAACTGTCCTATAGGATTTTGTATGGCATAGAAGAATTTTCTTAAGTGTTTGCTCCTCTTAGAGATGATTATGATTCATCCAGGTGGGTTAATAGGTTACTTAGTAGTTGTGGTGTTATTTTATTTACTACATGTTTGTAATTTTCTAATTATATATTCTGTCACTAATGAAAGGGAAAAAGGGAATAAGTCTCAACTTTCATTCTCTGTGTTTTTACCTATTTATTACTAAAACTAATTCAGAAGATTTTCTGATAGCCAAAGTAACATTTGTGTTCCAAAATTAATGGAATTAACTTTCTAGATAAATAGTGCAATCAAGTGTCTTAGATGCCGAGGTGGATGCAGAGTACCGATACTAGATTCATCTAAACTCAATACTTTCAATTCGGATCATAAATTTATGTGTAAAATTTCATGAAATTGCAACAAATAGTATATATAAACTCACAACTTCAAAAATACAATGCGTTCAATATGAAGAACCTTATATATTAGAACCATAAAGCTTAAGAGGGTGTTTGAATTGACTTATTTAAGTATTTTTTGGCTTTTAAATTTTTTTCTACTTTTTCAAGTGTTTGGTCGAGATAAAAAATATTTTTAAACAATTATTTTTAGGCTAAAAAGGTACAAATAAGTCAAAAGTTGGGTAGGACCTGTTGACACCCAATTTTGTCCCATCTTTTATGATTTTATTCGTAATTTTTAACATTTTTGACACTTTTAAAACAATTTTAAAATATATATATATATGCATATTATTCTCTTATTATTATTATTATTCGCATTTTTTACTGTCATTTGCATTTTTATCACAATCATAAGTTTTATCCAAAAGTTCTATATTCTCGCAAAATTGCATCATTTTCCCTTTTATTAAGCATTAAACATTTATAAATATTATATTTTTATTATTATCACGTCGTTATGTTATTTTAAATAATTCACATCTTTTACAAAATATATATATATATATAATATATTTTTATATTAACCCTCTTTTATATTTTTCATAACCCATTTTTTTTTTTTATTTCCTAACCCAAAACAATTTCTACCCAACCTAAATTAAAACCCATTTTTTTCGGCCCAAGCCCAAAACTCCCCAATTAAATTCCCTTATACCCAAACCCAAAACAATTCTACCCAAACAAAAACTCCCAAGCCCATTCCCTTTATTTTAATTAGCCCAATCCCAAAATAAACCAATACCCCACAAAACAAAAACAAATCCCCCAATTTTTCTATTCACACCAAAACACCCACCAGCCCATACTCCCATTTAAAACCCCACCTTTAAACCCGCAAGTCTAATTCAACCGGTCCACCAAACCCATTTCCCCCAACCTCTTTAATCCCCAAACAAACCAAAAATCAAAAAAAAATTTTCAAACCCTAAGCCTAAAGGCTCCCATCCGCCGCACCGTCAATTACCACACTTTCATACTGCTGACCCCATCGCCAGCCACTCACCCCCGCCGCCACCAACCTCGTCTATACCGACACCACCAACCCTCCGACTCCATACCCACAAAATCAAGAACCCATACTCCAAAAATCCGCGATTTTTACCTTTATTTTGAATTTCAAACTCTAACGCGTTGAGGGGTGCAACACACCTATAAATACCCCCATGTTGTTCTTCATTTGAAAAGGGAAAAAAAAAAGGGGGATTTTCGGAGAAGAAAAAAAGAGATTTTGGAAGATTATTCAATATATACATAGATATTTTGTTGTGTTCTTGAGTTTAAAGCATTTGGCTTCGTTGTTGTTCCAAGAATCAAGTCAGAAAGGTTTGTCACCCCTTTGATTTCTCGATTTTTTTCGCTATTCTAAGTCAATTCGACCCGGTCGACCAATTCTGTCGGGTAACATTTTTTTAATTCTTGCATTTCATATTTATGTATGCTGTTATCCAATTTGTGTTAAAATTTGATTCTGATTGATCACCGATTTCTGTCAAAGATTACCTGCCTGGGTCGACCCGATTAGAATTTCCAAATTTCTGCATTATTCTTTGTTGTTATCATTGGTTATCTGAAATTGTCGAATTTGTTCGATTCAGGGTTGAAACACCGATCCGTCGCAGTCATCGACCGGACGGGTCGACCGTTGGGTAACATTTCGCAATTTTCGTGATTTCATATTCTTGTTATCGTTATCTCGAATTTGGTGTTGAAATCGATTCGAGTTTGGATCAGCGATCCGGTCGCAACATCGACCTGCCTGATCGACCATTTTGGCTGGGTAACATTTCCAATTCTTGCATTTCATATTCTTGTTATCGTTATCCGAATTTGGTGTTAAAATCTGATTTGGGTTTGGATCATTTGATTTTGATTCGGATCATCGATTCGTCGGGTCAGTCAGCGACTCGCCTGGTCGATCCGATTTGAATATTTTGAATTCTTGCATTTCACATTTTGTATGTTGGTTTTTCCAAAAATTGAAAAAGTCCGATTAGGTCAAGGCGTCGATTCGGTCAACATCGACCGGACGGTCGACCCGATTTTCGTATTTCCAGATTATGGCATTTTTCATAATTGCTTATGCTAGTTATCTAAAATCTGAATTTCGATTTTTCATTCGTCAGCTGTTCATGATCCGGTCGGATTTTTCCATAAATACCTCTTAATCCCGTCTTAGGTTCCAACATTTCAGATTTTGGTTCGGATAGTTTAATTGCTCAACGCTTCGCTTTCTTTGGTAATCGCTTTATTGTTTTATTAATATCGCATCTAGGTTGATGAAATTGAAATCGAGCCGCACTTTTCGATTTCGCTTTCAAGATTAATTCTCCTGTTTCAGCCGTCTCTATCTCTCGTTTCTTTGCTTTGATAGTTTCATCGATTTTCGCTTTCGTGTTATTTTACCATTTTCTAAATACCGCATTTAGGTGTGATGAAATTGAATTCAAGGCCACGTTTCTCGTTTTGATTCTTGTTTTAAACATCCGTATGGACTGATATCACTGCTTTCTGTTTTGAACAAATACCGCCTGCTCGGTACTGCTTGCTTCGCCATCTTGCTGATTCGATTATTGTTTTTATCAAGCTTACGTTTATCGCTTTAAAATAAGCACCGCACCTTTCAGATATTGCTTTCCCGTTTTGACCAATCGCTTCAAAGAGATTAAAATATCCGATTTATCGCTTTCTTGCTTTAAATTAAACACCGCGCTTTTTTTTCGAAACTGCTTTTTTTTTTTTTGCTATCAAGTATCATATCAAGTATCAAGCATCGCCGCCGCTTCTTCGTTCGATTTAAAATTTTTTAATCGATTAACACGATACTACATTGGCCGATGAAAAAAATATCCGTCGATTTTCGAGGCTCACAGCTGCAAAGACGGAAATATAAATCTGGGCAATGATGAAGACTTAAACCTTTTTATCCGAGATCAACATGTTTAGTAAAGTAGGTGAATTATATATTCGCAAAGCACGATGTGATTATAGTGATCTTTTTATTCCACCCGAGAGACCGACACGTTTAGTAGGCGAGGCAATCAAAATAAACTACATTAGTCATATGTTTGCAACACGACGTGATTGGAATGTTCTTTTCAAAATTTAAGTTCTGAGCCTCATGATCAAAACATTCAATGTTTTGAATACGGATATGAAGTTATTCGTGTTTAACTGCTTTCTAACCGTTTGTTATTGGCGACTTAGGGGACTAAAGTAAATAAAGGCAATTATTCCTCGGAGTTTATTTATTGTTATTTCTTTCTTTAATTCAGTTTTTATTCCGCTTTGTATTGTAATATTATTTATCGCACTTATGTAATTATTGAAATGCTTAGAATAGGCAAACTTAGGATTTATTCATAGGTTAGTTTAAGATTTGAAACCCGTCGCTAGCTTATTTGTAGGCTCGCAAACTTAGAAAATCCTTCGCTAGTTTATTTATTTTAGGCTCGTCACGCGAATTCAAGATTTTCAAAAAATAACTTTTGTCATCTTTTATTTTACTTTATTAATCATACTGAATAAGTTTATCTTTTGTCAATTTACAATTTCATGATTTCCAAAATTTTGCTTCTTTGGCATTATAAAGAATTTATTGTCACAAATGCATGTTTTCTAAAAACTTTACATGTATCTTCCTTTTATGTCATCCGAATACGTATTTGTATAAAATGCATCATATTTACTTGTATAAAATGCATCATATTTACTTGTATAAAATGCATCATATTTGCAAACATCTTTTATCTATTATATTTGTAAAACATGTATTTTCTAGCAATAATTAACCCTGAAGTTTCTGGGATAACCGCAAGTTAGCGGATCTTAAAGGATGCCTAACCCCCTTCCCTTTAGGATAATAAAGAACCCTTACCTAGAATCTCACTGGTTTATGAGACCATAAAATTGGAGTTTACATTAAAGACATAGTTTAATATTTAGGTGTCCTAATTCACCGTAAAAAATAATTAGGTGGCGACTCAATCCTTTACCAGGAATCACCCCCATACGTCCGAAGCTCGCTTTGACCCGAGCCGAAGATCGAAAATGGGCGCCAGACAAAGATGACATAAGCGACTCGGGGACTTTTCAGGTTCCTAACCATAGCAAATTCAGTTAATTATGATTGTGCTTTACTTCGCTCTTTTTGATGTAATGCTTTGATTTGTTTCCATTACTGAAATTTTTGTATGCATAGCTTTAAATTTACATATTTTCTTGCTTATCTTAAATTGGCATTTCGCTCATATTTCTTCCACTCTGGAAAATTGACACTATCACACACTACACGCGAGGTGTGTTTTGCGCACCGCACTTCTTTCAATCTACCAAATTTTTAGGAGAGTTGGCGTATGGAGTGTCCGGACCATCCGGTTGGCCAGAGTGGCCTTCTCACTCGAGCAAATTCAGCTCGGGAACCTTGAGTCTAGTCGGCCAAATCTTAGAAAATATAAGATAGAGCTATGCCACCCTTTATTTTAAGTCATGCATATTCACATCTTAGGTGGAGTCGATCCTTGGTATCGACTCACAATTAAGAAAATCGCCAAAGATGTCTCTGGGTCTCACAACCCAACGTAAATCATCGTATTATGTGTAGCGTGATAAGTGATAGACTAATCCAAGACTAATCATGACATCTTTGAAATTGGAAAATGTACATTCATTTTGTCTCATTTCCGACAAAGCGTTGATTTAGCGCTGATCAAATCTGTCGTAATCCAGCATATCGGCGTTAGGCCCACCTCGGCATAAGGGAGGCCCCATGCATATTAGGATGCGCATTTAATTGCCTTACAATCATTTTGTTGTCTTCTCCTGCTTTTTCACTATGTGCATATTATTTAAAGCAATAAATACTCGCCTTGTACTAACTTGGTCTTCTTTAAATTTTTTTTTTTTTTTTTTTTTTTTTTTTTTTTTTAGAAGGTTTATTTTGTCCAGATTATTTTCCCAAAGGTTGATTTGCGTTGACTAAAACTGGCGGACCATCCCTACTTCACGAGGTCAAAGGCCCAATCCTTTTCAAAGAAATGGCCGATTGAATGCATCCGAACAGATCGACTCAAACTTATTACTCTTTCCCCAGAGATGAACCGTAGACTTCCGAAAATAGAAATGCTATCGCTCAAGAGAAAAATACATCGCCCATTAAACGGATGGCGACCATGCAGATCGAGATAAGCGGCTCCAAATCTCACCAACTTTGTCCCATTAGCTAATACCTCCTCGAACAAAGGACTAATGCAATCGCACCCGCAAATTTTCTCATTTCACGAACCGCCATTTCCCCAAAACCTCCCCGATAATTCGCCACTATGCAAAACCGATCCACAACACACTAACCCAAAGCTAGTCCACAACAAAGCGCTACAAATGACCTACAACTCCACATACCCAAATTAACCCACTCATCCAAAACACCTCTTCCATGCAAAATCACCAAGCGGCCAACACATATTGATGGCACACGCCGATCCCGAACTAACCACGTGCCACCCGGTATATGCAACTAAGCTCAACCTTACTACCAGCGATCAAACATGCTTCTTGAAATCCACCCGGTGTGAAGAAATGGACGACGGGTAATGATCGAAACGGTGAAAGTGTGGCGAGAGATTCATAACCTGAAAGAAGCATTCAAGAATATCCAAACCCGGCAAGGCATGAAGGACTCGAAAGTACGAAGATTTGTGCATGCATCCAGGCATTGAATTGCTGTCGGATATAAGGTGCCAAAATTTGACTTGTTTGATGGGAAAAGGAAACTTACTCTCATTTGAGATCGCATTGCGACAAAGCGGTTGGGGTAGGTAAAACCAGGCCATCATAATGAAGTTGTTCACAGGGAGTTTGACAGAGAAGCACTCGACCGGTACACAAGTCGGGACCATAAAATGGTGTAATTGGGCACGATGGCACAAGATTTCAGTGGGCAGATGAATTCAACACGACACAGTCTTGCAAGATTTTTATCCGATGAAGTTGGAAAAGAAGTCCACAGAGACCTTGAGAGAATATGCCATGAAGTGAGGCGAAGCGTGAAAGTTCAACCCCAGATAGAAGAAAGTGAGATGAACACTCTCTTTGTACAATCTTTGAAAGATGCAACATATTATGAGAGAGACATGATAAAGCGTCATAGATAAGTTTCGGAAGTTATAAGGATGGAGATTTCATAGAGAATCGAACAGGAAGAATTACAAACTTTGTAGCATTGCAAGCAACAAGTGAGACAATCGGTCGGACTCATTTGAGGGAGCAAAGAAAGAGGGAAGAGAGATGGAGTGTCCTCTGTGGTGACGATTCGAAAACATAGGCCAAATCAAATGTCAACCTACCCAAATGCCATCACCCCAAATTCCTCCTACTACAATCAAAACAACCAAAGTCTCATCCTTCCTATTATTACCCATACACCCAAAGCTCGGCCAAATTACTATCAATACCCACCGGTCCCTACCTGTTACCATACCCATCCACTGCGCCTCGGCGCTGTCTATCCTAATCCCCCACAATATCATCGACGCATACTTGCACCGTCCACAAGTCCATACACCAAATGCACCCAGCACTTCACAAGAAATACTAAAGAAAGCCAACCCAAAGCCTATACACCTTTAGCCTAACCTCGAGCCCAATTATATGAAAGATCGAAAACCGCGGGAATACTCAACCATCCCGAAATGTCCCCAATCCTGCTCCAAAATGGCACGACGAGACTAAGCATTGTCGGCGTACCACTCGATTCTGGGCGACATCGAGAATTGCTATGCCTCTCGTAAACAAAATCGAGGCATTGATCAAAGAAGAGTTATCCAACCCGAAAGGACCTTCAATGTAAATGATAACCCTGCGGATCATGACAATACCAATGTGAACATGATTACCGTTGATGAAGAACACAACTTGAAGGGACCATTGTGCCAATCCAGGATAGAGGGAAAAAGGTTGAATCATCGGCCTTTGTCACCCCTATGATTACAGTCAAGTGAGGGCACCGTCGGAGTGAAGTGTTTCCTCAAAGTCGCAGTCATGGCATCACCTTTTCTTGAAAAAGTCTTATCAACCAATCTCGAAGGAAGGGAGACGCTACCAAAGTCCTGCTCCACTACGGGTCAGTCCATTCGTCAAAACACGCGCCACTCAGGGGAATCAAAGGAGGACAACGCAGCCAACCTCATGAAGGGATTCAAAAGATTTTTCATGAATGAAGAAGAAGCAAATGCAACGCGTGATTCTCAATGATCACGCTAGAAGCTCAACCGGTTGGGATGCAGAGCAAGGGAGATGTTTGGGGAAAATTGGACATGTACCACTGGCACTGGTTTCTCCCGAGTAAATTAGTTAACCGCTAATATTTAATGAAACAATGCGATTGATTGAGGCCTGAATCACATATATGCATTTAATGTGTTTTGCCTCTACTCTTTTGAAAGCTTAAAAAGACAACCTGCATTGCTTTTGCTATTTTTAAAATATGTTTTGTTAAATAATTCTCTTTTCTTTTTCATCATGCAAACTAATTTGTCGTGGTATGTGACATATAATGAAACAAGCAAACAAGGTCCCAAACAAGCAAGGCTCGTGAGAATATAAGGGAGAATCACAACCGGAAGAATCGGCGTTTTGGAATAAGTCAAAGCGATTTGGATGAAACATCAAGATGGTTGTGGCGATTAAAGCAGCATTGGCACTGACGTTTGCCATTGGTACTCTTGGGCTACCACATTACGATCAGGATTTCACTGGGCAATGCTATTTCTTTCGCAACCAAGTGAATCAGAATCATTTACTAAGTATTTGATTGATGAAAGCGAGATGGGCCGCTAGATTGTCAAGTGGCAACTTTATCATAATAGAATGGCCAAAAACCATCAATGCAGAGGCAAGCGTGAAGAGATACCATATCTAAGATTAGTTATTCTCATGTAATGCATTTCTTATGTTGTAAAAATTGCTCCCAAAGGGATCATAAAAGGAACCCATGTAGGGTTCCGTTCCTTTAGATGACAAATTTCCCCCGCCTCTTTTCTTTGTTACCGAACTACGTTATGACCGATTCCCTACGGATCGTGGGGCGACATCGACCGGTCCCATCTTTAGAAAAATCCTTACAATCTCCTTTGCTTACGAACTACGTCATGACTCGATTCCCTCGGCGGATCGTGGCGCCACACCGGCCCCACCTTAGAAAATCCTTACAAATCACATTTTCTTTGTAATGAACTACGTCATGACTGATTCCTCATGGGGATACGTGGCGCTCTAAGCCGGCCCCACCATTAGGAAATATTTTCTCCTTTATCTCACAAAAGACAAAATGCACCCATCCATCACCCTGATGATGTGGCAACCAGACAAGACTGTCAGTTCCGCTTAAAAGATCATCATCCTCACATATCGGGCGGGGCATTTTTAAGGGAGGATCATTGCCAGAGGACCAGATAAACATGGAAAAGCATCGGCAAACTAAGTCTTGACCCAAGAGGGTTTTGGATAAGACGTTCTACTGCTTTCACCGCATGTCAGCCGAGATATTTACATATATGCATACTTTCTTATAAGCAATTTATTTTTAACAAATATTCTCCATTGAGTTCGCCAAACCTTTTACATATATGCCTACTTTATTATGCGATTTATTTCCACCAAATATTTTCATTTTTTGCATACTTTCTTATACACATTTATTTTCAACAAATATTTTCATTAGAGTTCGACAAGAACTTTTAATGATAAGCATACTTTCTTATAACAACTTATTTTAAAGAAATGTTTTCATTTAACGGTTAGCCAAGACTGGAACTGACAGAGCTACAGTCCAAATCAATAGGACATGCATTTATCAAGAACCAAAGCTATCAAGTCAGCCTTGAATCAACCGCCTCCCAAACTCATAAATTTTCTTTGAGTCAGGTTCTTGAGGTTGAAAAAGCAGGAAGCCACATCGCTTATGATCAATTCCCAAAGAATTTCGGCACTACAACTCACATGATTACGTTCTTGTGCATTTATCACGAAGACATCGTCTTGACCTACAGGTCCCGACTATTATGCCTGACAAAGATGTTATTTCGGATCACAAAGAAGCGACAACAAGGCAAACCCGAAGCGGCAAAGACGTCGATCACATGTTCGCCCGTGCCAGGACGACATTTCAATTCACACGAGTTTGGATCGGCAGAAGATTGACAACGTGGAGTCTATTACGCAAACTGGACTAAGGAGGCGTCGCACATCTCTTACAACAGGGATTAACATTACAATAACGCTCATCGGCGTTATGGCAAAGACACAATCATCTTCTACAAGATCTCGGCCGGCGCTAACAGACTACAATGACGTCTTCGGCGCAGACTATCTTTACCAGTAATGCGCAATTTATCTTTTACGATCTCGACGACGCGTCAAATGGCGTCTTCAAACGCAGAAACTATCTTTACGGCAATGCAAAGAATTCTCTTTTACCGCGATCTCGACGGCGTCAAATGGCGTCTTCAAACGCGGCAACTATCTTTACGGCAATGCAAAGAACTATCTTTTACGCGTGATCTCAACGGCGCCAACAAAGACTACAATAGCGTCTTCAAATAGCGTTAGCGACTATCTTTACTGAACGCAAAGACGACAATTATCTTTATCAGATCTCGCATCTCGACGGCCGAAATGACGCGTCTTCAAACGCGAACAACTATCTTTTACGGCAATGCGAACTATCTTTTACGCATCTCAACGACGTCTAACAAGACTAATGACGTCTTGTACCGGCGACTATCTTTACGACAGAACGGCAAAGACGACAATTATCTTTACCGCGATCTCGACGACGCCAAATGGCGACGTCTTCAAACGCAGAACTATCTTTACGGCAATGCAGCTATCTTTACCGCATCTCAACGACGCCAATAAAGACTACAATGGCGTCTTCAACGCAGCGACTATCTTTACGGCATTACAACAACGCGTCATTGACGTCTTCGCGACACATCAACTATCTTCAATGACATTACAACGACGCCAAGACTGACAAATTTATCCGCAATAGCAAACATCATTAAACAACGCCATCGGCGTTCTGATAAAGAAGACAACAAATATCTTTACGATATTGCACGACAACAAAGATTACAATGGCGCCCTCAACGTGGCGACTATCTTTACGACATTACAACAACGCGTCATTGGCGAATCGCAAAGACATCAACTATCTTCGGACAAGATACAAACAACGCGTCTACGACGGCGTTCTGGCGAAGACGACAACTATTTTTACAACAACAACAACATCAAAGTCTATACAACGTACGACATCATCAGCGTCTATACAACGACGACATCAAGCAAAGTCTATATAACATCGACGCTAACAAAAATTACAACGACGTCTTCAACACAACACGTCGATCCAACGACGTCATTTCAGCTCCCACCTTATAATGAGGGTATTTTAATTTGATCGGCCAAGCACCTTATAACAAGGGAATTTTAATTTGACAGCGCCCACCTTATAACAAGGGAATTTTTAATTTCGATGGTAGCCCACCTTATAACAAAGGGAATTTTAAGTTATTTTCTCTACAATTTTTCTCGCTATACACTAATTATATCTTAAGCTTTAGTTTGCGGTGAGTTTTTAATTTCAAGGTGAACTTCATCACAAATATGGAACTATCTCTTCTACGCCAACCGAGGCAAATTGGTCAACGACCTACTGAACGTGATCCGCTTTTTCCCATTAGTTTCGCATCTAAACCGGTGTCATCCTAAGTCGAAACCGGGCATTGTTTCTTGAATGTGCACCATCCTTTGCAACTTCTATACCCCTCGGGATTCTATTTCTTACCATGCAGTCCAGATGGATCAGTGACAAAATTGGCTACTCGGTCAACTTTCTTTGGCCGAAAACTCTTTCATCGTCTCCGCCCAAAGAGGGGCATCCGCTGACACAATTTTGTCCCATCTTTTATGATTTTATTCATAATTTTTAACATTTTTGACACTTTTAAAACAATTTTAAAATATATATATATATGCATATTATTCTCTTTATTATTATTATTATTCGCATTTTTTACTCATTTGCATTTTTATCACAATCATAAGTTTTATCCAAAAGTTCTATATTCTCATAAAATTGCATCATGTTTTCCCTTTATTAAGCATTAAACATTTCGCAAATATTATATTTTATTATTATCACGTCGTTATGTTATTTTAAATAATTCACATCTTTTACAAAATATATATATATATATAATATATTTTTATATTAACCCCTCTTTTATATTTTTCATAACCCATTTTTTTTATTTCCTAACCCAAAACAATTTCTACCCAACCTAAATTAAAACCCATTTTTTCGTCCAAGCCCAAAACTCCCCCAATTAAATTCCCTTATACCCAAACCCAAAACAATTCTACCCAAACAAAAACTCCCAAGCCCATTCCCTTTATTTTAATTAGCCCAATCCCAAAATAAACCAATACCCCACAAAACAAAACAAATCCCCCAATTTTTCTACCACACCAAAACACCCACCAAACCCATTACTCCCATTTAAAACCCCACCCAAACCCAAAGCCCAGGCCGAACCGGTCCATTAAACCCATTTCCCCAACCTCTTTTAATCCCCAAACAAACCAAAATCAAAAAAATTTCAAACCCTAAGCCTAAAGGCTCCCATCCGCACCTCTGCGACCCCACATTCCCATACGAAGCGTCGCCAGGTCACCTCACCCCCGCCGCCACCAACCCTCTCGCTTGTGACACCACCAACCCTCAGGCCCATACCTGCAAAATCTGACCCATACTCCAAAAATCCGCGATTTTTACCTTTATTTTGAATTTCAAACTCGAACGTTGAGGGGTGCAAATACACCTATAAATACCCCCATGTTGTTCTTCATTTGAAAAGGGAAAAAAAAAAGGGGGATTTTCGGAGAAGAAAAAAAGAGATTTTGGAAGATTATTCAATATATACATAGATATTTTGTTGTGTTCTTGAGTTTAAAGCATGTGGCTTAGATTGTTGTTCCAAGAATCAAGTCCGAAAAGGTTTGTCACCCCTTTGATTTCTCTCGATTTTTTTCGCTATTGGGTCGAATGACCCTGGTCGACTTAGGGTAACATTTTCGTAATTCTTGCATTTCATATTTATGTATGTCGTTATCCGAATTTGGTGTTAAAATTTGATTGGTTGGATCTTGATTTCGGTCGGGATTCTTGCCAAGATCGGTCGACCGATTAGAATTTCCAAATTTCTTGCATTATTCTTTATTGTTATCATTGGTTATCTGAAATTGTCGAATTTGTTTGATTCAGGGTTGAAACACGATCCGGGTTTAAACATTGACCTGCTCGGTCGACACGGTTGGGTAACATTTGCATTCTTGCATTTCATATTCTTGTTATTGGTTATCCCGAATTTGGTGTTGAAATCGATTAGTTGGATTCTTTGATCCGGTCAACGGTCTTGACGTCAGTCGAATCTTGATTGGTAACATTTCAAATTCTTGCATTTCATATTCTTGTTATAGTTATCACAAATTTGGTGTTAAAAATCGATTTGGGTTTGGATCATTTGATTTTGGATTCGGATCAACTGATTCGATCCTTGACCCGCCTGAGTCGATCCGATTGAATATTTTAAATTCTTGCATTTCACATTTTTGTATGTTGGTTTTACGAAAAATTGAAAAAGTCCGATTCGGGTTGGCGTCGATTGGGTCTGTCATCGACCGGATCGGGTCGACCCGATTTTCGTATTTCAGTTATGGCATTTTCATACTGTTTGCTAGTTATCTAAAAATCTGAATTTCGATTTTTCATTCGTCATTGTTCATGATCCGGTCGGATTTTTCCATAAATACCTCTTAATCTGTTAGGTTCCAACATTTGATTTTGGTTCGGATAGTTTAATTGCTCAACGCTCGTTTCTTTGCTTTGTTTTATTGTTTTATTAATATCGCATCTAGGTCGATGAAATTGAAATCGAGCCGCACTTTTCGATTCTGTTTCAAAGATTAATTCTCTGTTTCGCTTTGCCCTATCTCTGTTTCTTTGTTTTGATAGTTTCTTCGATTTTCTTTAGTGTTATTTTACCATTTTCTAAATACGCATTTAGGGTGATGAAATTGAATTCAAGGCCACGCTTCGTTTCTCTGTTTTATCGTTTTAAACATCCGTGCGACGGATATCACTGCTTTTTGCTTTGAACAAATACCGCCTGCGTCTGTTGGTTCGCTTCGCCATTCTTGCTCGGATTGATTATTGTTTTTTGTTTACGTTTTTCTTGTTTTAAAATAAGCACCGCACCTTTCGAGATATTGCTTTCTGTTCACCTTTGTTTAAAGATTAAAATATCCGATTCTGTTTCTTGTTTTAAATTAAACACCGCGTTTTTTTGAAAATTTTTTTTTTTGCTACTCGCTCTATCATATCGCTATCGCTGCTTTCTGTTCCGATTTAAAATTTTTTCTTGATTTGAACACGATACTACATTGGCCGATGAAAAATATCCGTCGATTTTGAGGCCTACGATTAAAGGCGGAAATATAACTTCGGGCAATGATGAAGACTTAAACCTTTTTATCCGAGATCAACATGTTTAGTAGGCGAGGTGAATTATATATTCGCGACCACGATGTGATTATAGTGATCTTTTATTCCACCCGAGAGACCGACACGTTTAGTAGGCGAGGCAATCAAAATAAACTACATTAGTCATATGTTTGCGACCACGGCGTGATTGGAATGTTCTTTTCAAAATTTAAGTTCGAGCCTCCGCGATCAAAACATTCAATGTTTTGAATACGGATATGAAGTTATTCGTGTTTAACTGCTTTCTAACCGCTTTGTTATTGATGACTTGCAGGACTAAAGTAAATAAAGGCAATTATTCCTCGGAGTTTATTTATTGTTATTTCTTTCTTTAATTCAGTTTTATTCCGCTTTGTATTGTAATATTATTTATCGCACTTATGTAATTATTGAAATGCTTAGAATAGGCAAACTTAGGATTTATTCATAGGTTAGTTTAAGATTTGAAACCCGTCGCTAGCTTATTTGTAGGCTCGCAAACTTAGAAAATCCTTCGCTAGTTTATTTATTTTAGGCTCGTCACGCTAATTCAAGATTTTCAAAAATAACTTTTGTCATCTTTTATTTTACTTTATTAATCATACTGAATAAGTTTATCTTTTGTCAATTTACAATTTCATGATTTCCAAAATTTTGCTTCTTTGGCATTATAAAGAATTTATTGTCACAAATGCATGTTTTCTAAAAACTTTACATGTATCTTCCTTTTATGTCATCCGAATACGTATTTGTATAAAATGCATCATATTTACTTGTATAAAATGCATCATATTTACTTGTATAAAATGCATCATATTTGCAAACATCTTTTATCTATTATATTTGTAAAACATGTATTTTTCTAGCAATAATTAACCTGAGTTTCTGGGATAACCGCAAGTTAGCGGATCTTAAAGGATGCCTAACCCCTTCCCTTTAGGATAATAAAGAACCCTTACCTAGAATCTCACTAGTTTCGCAGACCATAAAATTGGAGTTTACATTGCAGCACATAGTTTAATATTTAGGTGTCCTAATTCACCGTAAAAAATAATTAGGTGGCGACTCCTCAATCCTTTACCCAGGAATCACCCCATACGTCCGAGCTCCGCTTTGACCCGAGCCGGGTCGAAAATGGGCGCGTACAGGACCAACTTATGACTTTTGACTTTTAGCTTATAAGTCACTTTTAAAAAGTCAATCCAAATACCCTCTAAATTCTAGATACCCCTTTGCTTAGATGGTACTCTAAAGAATAAGGCATGTGAAATATAGGTGGGTTTATGAAATGATAACCAAAAATCGCGATGTTTGGAAGTCTACAAAAAAAGCCAGGTTCCGAAGACGCATAGCCATGCTTGCATGAGTTAAAGCCCTTTCCTCACCCAGGAAAAGATGCGTCCCCCGGGCATAGCTGGATGGCAAAGGAGGGGAACTTAAAATACAACTGAAGGCCTACCGCGTGGGTTCGAACCCTGGTGGAAGCAATTTGTTCTCTTCTGGGACAGGACCTTGTAGGTGATATCACTTGCTCTGTTCCCAAACCCTGGTCATTCAGGCACATCCCGCGATTTACTGGTAGTAATGCTGAGGGATCAGGATTACTATATCCAGAAATAATCTTGTGTAAGCCGGGAAGCTGAATATAAAAAAAAAGATGATTGGAAAATCTTAAAAGGGCCTCCTTTTAGAGGCCTATATTCAGGTAGCCATAGGAAGGCCTTTTACTAAGCCAGGGCTACTTGATTAGACATCAAAAAGGGGAAAAAGACATGGTGTGACCATCATAAAAAAAAAGCCCCAAAAAGTCTTATTTTGAATTAAACATCCGAGCTGGCCATTTGGCCCATTTTATTCTCAGGCGCTAGCCTAATCCAGCCCATACTAAAAAAAATAGGCTTCTTGTGGCGACTAAAGGCTCGCTACAAAAGAACAAACTATTTCTGACGACTTTAGTCGTCACAAAAGATATAACTAGGACTATTTGTGGAGACTTTAGTGGCCACTAAAGATCAACAAAAAAAATATATTGAGCCTTCAAAAAATATCTAAAACATGTATAATATGTGTATAATTAGTAAGTATACGTTAATTGAGGTTTCAAGAAATATCCCAGAACATGTATAATTAGTAAGTATACATTAAATATACATTTATCAAAATAGAAATTATACGTTGATATACATTTATTATACACAAATTATACAATAATGATATATTTCTATACATATACTTTAGGAATACATAATTTATACGATATTTATATATTTTTTATACGTCGATATTTACTTATATGCTGATATTTACTTATATAGTGTATAATACGTCGATTTTTACTTATATAGTGTATATTAGTAAGTATACATTAAATATATAGTTATCAAAACAGAAATTATACGTTGATATACATTTATTATACATAAATTATACAATAATGGTATATTTTCTATACATATGCTTTAGGGATACATAATTTATACGATATTTATACAGTTTTTATACGTCAATATTTACTTATACGTTGTTATTTTACTTATATAGTGTATAATACATCGATTTTTACTTATATAGTGTAGAATTAGTAAGTATACATTAAATATACATTTATCGAAACAAAAATTATACGTTGATATACATTTATTATACATAAATATACAATAATGTACATTTTTTCTATACATATACAGTAGTGATACATCTTCTATATAACAATGATACATTTTCTGTAGTGATACATCTACAAAAAATGATACAATTTATATACATTGCTGGAATTAGTTGAAAATGGCTAAAAATAGAATTATTTTAAGAAGGCTAAAAAATAACTTTTAAAATTCTTGAGCCAACGGATGTCAATAGTTTCACTCGATTGGCTATTTGTGTCCATGCCCCATCAAAAAATTGCGTAGATTTCCTTCATACAGATTGGTCTTTAATTTTTTTCCCCTCAATTCGCTGGTCTTTAGTTTTTATCACTACTTCTCATTTAATGAAAACTTATGGGCAAAGTACCATTTGTTCGCGGGTCTACTAAATTAGAGACTCTAGGTTCGAATTCCTGCAGAGGCAAAAAAGAGGAAAAAATTAGCAAGGCAAAATTTTCATAGAAATTATATTTGTTCGGCCAAAGTTATATCGAGACTATGCCTCTTGGGGAATAGTTTCTATGTAACTACCCGGACAAGCATAATCTCAAATTTTCAACGAAACTTTGCCTTTAGGCATACTTACATAGAAACTATGTCCTTTAAGGCATAATCTCTATACAACTTTGGCCGAATAGGAATAATTTCTATGAAATCTTACCTTACAATTTTTTTTTCTTTTTCACTCTGCTGGAATTCAAACCCACAACCTCAGAGGTATTTTCGGAGGCATAATTATATAGAAACTATACCTCTTAAGGCATAACTTGTATACAACTTTGGTCGAATAGACATATTTTTGAATGAAATCTTACCTTTCAATTTTTTTTGACTTTGCTGAGATTCGAACCCACAACCTCAAAAGTATTTTTGATATTTTTTTAGGGGAAGGACAAAAATGAAAGACCACCAATTTGAGTAAAGCCTTCTTCGCAGCCCATAAATTCAGAAAAGGGCCTGGTTTAAGAGACTCATAACCAAATTTACGAGAGTACTCCTTCCAAAACATTGCACGGTTTGTTCTTTAAATGGGTTGGTCTTTAATTTTTTTCCGTGAAATGAAACTTATGTCTAACGGAACATAATTTTTTTAAGAGACTCGGTATAACTTATGCGGATTCCTTGAGAAACTTATCCACCACTAGTTCAATTTGAGGGACAAAAATTAAAGAATAACATAAAATAGGGTCAAACAAATGACCCAAATCCTTTTTCTCAGCCTAGAAATTCATAAAAGGGCCTGGTTTAAGAGACCCATAACCAGGTTGGCATTGAATTAGACCTTATGGTAGGAAATTCACAAAAAAAATGCTTTAGAGTGTGTTTGGTACGAAGTAATTTTTTTTAAAAAAATAAATAAATAAGTGGATTTGTTACTTAATCACTTATTTTTATGATGTTTGTTAAGTAGATAAAAAATCTTGTTCCATGAGCGTTTATATAAAATCTAGAGAAATATCCAAATAGTATGTGTGCTGGGTGTAGGACAATGGTGGCGGGCAGTGGGGTGGGGTCAGAGGTGCGTGTGGCATACAGTGAGGTTGGGGTGTTGAGTGTCGCGTCAATGAAACAACTACCACATAGTTATTAGTTACTCACTTAATATGTTACTTATAACAGAAGACAAAAATGCGTCTTATACAGAATTAGAAAGGAACTTAACTGCAATTATTGAAAATATAATGGGTCACTCATTAAGGCCCTCGTTTGGGTTAAGCATATACTCATGGGTCATTTGCACTTTTACGCCCCCTCATAACAAATGATATTTTTCTCAGAGTATAAATTTATATTTTCGCATCATAATATCTCACAAATTACGCCATGTGCCTTAAAAAACTTATGCACCGCTAGGTATAAGTTGAAGGGAAAAAATTAAAGACCTTAATTTGAAAGGAAAACTGTGCAATTTCTTCTATAGTTATCGTCTTACTACCCTCACTAACCACATAACATGCACAATTATCATAAATTAGGCTCACATTTTATGAACTATCATGCACAATGTCAGATCATTAATTACTCTTATCTTTGATCCTAATAAGCTGTCAAATTTGAAATTCATACATTTTTGGAGTCAATTCTGTCGCTTAACATGCAACAAATGAGAACCGTGACCCACCCCTCGAAGCCCCACACTCCAGTAGAGTCTTCGTTGCAGCAACAAATCGGGCCATCTTCCTTAATCACATCAGCTAAAGATGCTCATACCCAACTACTCTATTTCCTTAGGATAACGCTTTGGTCGGTTTGAATTTACTAAAATTATCTCCTTATCCTAACGCTATCATCCAAAATTAACCACACTTGTCAATTAAGTGTTATTGTGTTAACTAATACCAACTAACATAACTATAATAAAACAAGTCAGGAAAAGTAGCTCATACCTCAAAGCGATACTTCCTTTTGTATTTTCAAGCATACGTGGCAAACCTTCATCCTTGACTTATGATACGTGGCAATATATTATGTGTGGCCCCATGTTTAACTTCCCTAACTACCGCGGGCCCTGCCTCATTGAAGAACCACGTGGTAGGGGTTAGCCACGTGGCTGCATATTTGATGAGTTTGAGCCTTAATTTTGATCCTAAACTAGTTTGTGGTCGGCTACGGTTACAACTTTGTCAACAGTCAAAACCCGTGTTGTGGGTGAAAGATTTTGTATATTTATTGTACGTAAGCAAAAAAGGAAATATATGTATAGTAAAAGGAAAATTAAAATTCACGCGAGCAAACTATATAAAATAAAGGTAACGTAAAATGAGCTGTCCGATTCAAATAAAATCCATATGTTTTACAAGGTCTTGAAATCATTACGTGGTCACTGCTATTTTTATATAATATTTTCACAAGATTTAGGTTCAATCTTTTCTTTTCCAGAAGGAAAAAATAATCTAACGTCAGATTGGGTTCGAAGAAACAGTGGACTCTAAAAGTCTAAATAATCTGTCATTTAAATTAGTTTATATTTTCATTAACTTTAATATTAAAATTAAATACTGATAACAATAAAATATGTTTAATGAAATATGATTAAGTAAGCTACAATAATTAAGCAGACATGCCATATTACCCCTAGGTGAAGAACAGTGGACCAACAAACTTTAGCCACATTTTAAGAAAAATAAAATGTTTTTGTTAGTACCTTTGTATACAGGTATACAACTAATCAATAACGGAAGTTTATCCAAAATTTATTTAGTTTAGTGATACCAGTAACTACTAAGAGTCTGCCATATGATATTTGTCGATTCAATCCTTATTATTTCCTTTTTCTTTTCTCTTATATGTAAATGGAATAAGAATAATCATTTCTTGAAGGTAATGGAATAATCAAAATACATAAAAGGAGAGAATGTCAAAAAATATGTGACAGCGCCACATAGTTTCTTACGCTAAAGATTTTCTGCAGTAGTTTCCCTTTTTAGTTAAGATTTGTTATTCATTTGTATAAAAATATATTACCATATGAACATTTCCTTGTTAAAACACTTATTGCTATTTATGATCGAATCTTGCTGCTTTCCAAGAGTAAACTTGTAAAAGAATGTTATTCTACTATGTCGTCTGTTATGAGAAGTTCTTTTTTTTGCTATATATGTTCCAAATATGTTCATTCCCAAGAAGGTATGATTAAATTAAACAGACCTCTGATAGTGCTAGTTTGCTTCGTTAGAGGTCCTTAATTAAAAAAAAAAGGAGGCGGCAACGTGAATTGATATTAGCGAACTACAAAATAAATCTATTATGGACTATACTTTGTGATAGTGAATATATTTCATATATATTCACAATATATTTTGTAATTAATATTTAGTGTAATTAATGTAAAATAGAGATTCTAATTCTATTAGAACTACAATTGTATACTATATATATATATATATATATATATATATATATATATATATATATATATATATATATATATATTACATTAATAAGAGAACTCCTCAAAGAGATTTACACTATTCTACATGGTATCAAGAGCAAAAAATCCCTCCCTACCCTAACCCTAGTTTCAACCGCCGTCCATCTCTTCTTCGCCTCCCTTTTTCCGGCGACATTCAGCTGCATACAACCCTGTATATCACCGCCTCTTCGTGATATATAGCTAGTATATCCTGCTTCTACGTGATATACAAGTCTCCTCTCTGAAAAATAAACATGTATACCTCACATAACATGTGATATACAACCCCCATCCATCCCCTTCTTCTCAACGCAAACCTGTATACTACTGGTATACATTGATATACACGACACCCAACCCTCATATTTCCTATTCCCACCCGTATACATCAGGTGTACAGACGATATACAACCACCCGAGACATATATCACCCTAAAATCAGACATGTATACCGCTGATATACATCAAGCCCACACCCAATTTTCTTCCACCAATTTTTCGGCTCACCTAATGGATTCTCCCGCTTCCGCTTCCTCAACACCCGATGTCACAAATACTCCTCGTGGCACCCAATTTTATCCCCTCTTTTCCGATTATTTGTTTACGATCTTAAATATTTTGGCACCTCAAAAACAATTTTAATATATATATATGTATATATATATATATATATATAAGGCTTTTAATATCATCGTTTATCCGCGATATCATTATTTATTATCCTTATTATTATTCACATTTTTTCTATCATTTGTCTTTTAATATCATAATCATAATTTTACCCTAGCATTCTATATTATTCTATTTTCGCAAAATGACATCACATTTCTATTTTAATTAAGCATTGAGTTTTTCGCATTTGTATGCCATACTGTGAGCATTGAGCATTGAGCATTGAAGAAAAATGGCATCGCATTTGTATGCCATGCTTTCCGTTTGAACTAAGACATCTATACTATGCATGAGCCCAAATTTTTTGCATGTATTTAGAGTTTCTGGTTCCCCAACTGTTCAATGCCCCTCTTTGCCCCGAACACCTAGGTAACAGGCTATTTGCACCTATTTACATGCCTTGACTGCAATGCAAAATATGTGATTATGTGAGAGAATAGGATGACCGTTTTGTTTAGATTAACTGCCAGGAATCACTAACTAGTTAAGATAACAAGATATAGTTCATGTATGCTACTTATGAGAATTTCACATGAAACTCCACCATTATTTGCCAATATGTGTCATTCTAGTTTTCTCTTTTCTTAGAAGATTTTTTATCTGTTGCATCAACGTAAATAGCTATGTAATCTTTATTTTAGCATGATTCATGAGCTGCTATCATTAAGAGATTATGAAGTTCTCTTTTGGTTATTTATTAGTTTGCTGACAGACGTTTAAAATCTGATTTCCCCCTTTTCTAATTCTTGTTTGTTATTTCTTTGCATATGCACTTTGGAGCAAATGGAGTCTTAATTCCAGACTCTCTCAAATTAGAGTATCAAAGGGGAGACTCGAGGCTGTTAGTGTACCATCGCATGAGTCTACACATCCATATTCCTTAACCGTATCGACAACAAGAAAACGAGCAAAGTCGTTTGGGTCGCTTATGGCACCTTCATTCTTTTCACTTTTCTTCCCTTTCCTTAGTGTTCATTTTATCTTACCATTGCATGATTTATTTGTGTTATGGATTTGTCTCTGGATTGAAATTGTGTGCCGGATTTATGGTTCATATGGGATTATAATAGTTTTATCATTTAGGTCTACCGTTTTAAACATTAAGTAGTCTTACCAATAAAGTCCAACACCTATTTTTCTAAAAGACTTCTAAAATCATGAATAGTCTCACTTAAGAATACTTATTAACTTATCCTTATTCTAAGCGTGCGAAACAGTTTGAAGCTCGCTAGTTGCATTTAGTATTTCTCAAATTTTATTCTACTCTTTTGATAATAACATAGCTTTTGGGATAAATGAGCTTAACTTTCATTCTCTGTTTCTGGTGCATCTTTAAAAGAGAAAAATTGGTTTTAGAGACCCTGTTCGTGTTTTAAGCCAACAATTTCTTTACCAAATCGTTTTTTTTTTATTTCCTAACGTTCTAAACTCTTCAAATATTTTTAGAAAATAATGAAGGTTCAAGTCATTTTCCATCCACCAAAACTCTTCAAATACTTTTAGAAAACAATGAAGGTTCAAGTCATTTTCCAGCCATCATGAAATCCCATGGATTGGAGGCCGTTTTTCATGTTTTAATCTTCACCTAAACTTCAAATTTGGCCATCATCATTCATTTATAATATTTTATATTTATTAGTTATGAGTTATTTTTTAAAACAGAATAATTAAAGGCTAATTTCTTAGTTATTTTAGATCCCAGTTAATTAACCTAAGTTTGACCGGATAACCGTAATTAACAGATCTTAAAGGATGTCTAACCCCTTTCCTTTAGGATAATAAAGAGCCCTTACCCAGAATTATTTAGTTAAGCAGATCATTAATTGGAGTTAAAACTGATTCGACTTTTGCTCCTCTTCTTACAGTCGAGTGGCTTTCAAAGAAAGATGCATAAAGAAAGAAGTCAAGCTCGACAACAAGACAAGAGAAAGGCCAGTAAGAAAATACTCTCCCAATCAACATAAAAAAGGAGATAAACAACGATTTCTTAGTTAAATAGATGTCCTAATTCATCTTAAAAATAATTAGGTGGTGACTCCTTAAATCAATTTAGGAATCACCGATATGTTATACTCCACTTTGACCTGGTTAAAACGGGATATAACAGCATGACGACTCCGCTGTGGATTTAAGGTTCTTAACCACAGCAAACACAAGTTAATTATTATTGTGCTTTATTTTGCTCCTTATTTGATTTAGTGCTTGTTATACATTGATTTTAGGTCATCCGAACTAACATTAAGAAGATAAAAAAAGGGGACAAAAATATTATAGTAGTGAGTAGCTAAATACTTCAGAGAGTAAATTACACAGTCAATTTGCCTTTTGATTATTGTACTTCAAGTATAATAGGAGTATTAATTTATTTACATTCTTCGTGTTACACAGTCAATTACTGAACTCCTCTCTAAATATTATTAAAATAGTTTGTTGTTTTTAATAAATAAGTTGGGTGTCACACACCAAAAAAATATGTTTGCCGCAGTGTTTGATATAGAATCAAAGGGTAAGTAGTAATTTTTTGTGTATTATTGTCATTATATAAAAGTTTTGTATCTGCAACTGAGTTGTTATTAATACTGTATAAACTTTATTGATATACAGGATTGTACAATGTTTGATTTTGATACATTGTTGATATCGCTACACACGCGTAGAATATTTATTCTTGTATGAAAATTAAAGGTTTGATCATATATTATATAGAGTATTAATTAACTTTATTCAAAATAAATGACTCAATCGAAAGCGAGATCCAGGAAAAAACAATTTGTGGGTAATTTAAGGAATGAGATAATGGTGGGCCAAAAGAAAGATTATTCTAGTGTTTTCTACTTTAATTAATTACTGTAGAAAAAGAAACATTAATTTATTACTCAAACCACCGCCCAGTTTCGAGAGATTTCTCTCGAGCAACAAGTAACCGTCACTATTTGAGTGTTAATTAGGGAAAAAATAAAGAAAAAACGTTGAACCGTCGGATCTTACCTGCTGCAACACGGACAGTCCGATCCGTGTGGAGGAAAATATAATTTTCGTGATTTTGGGCCCCAAAGTGCGCTACTTCAATGAAGCTTAGAGAGATAACGACGATCAAAACGACATCGTATTAACAAACACACCATGCAATATGCTACTGTTTACAATTCAATTTTTTCACATATTTTTAATTCCTTCACTACGCCTATATAAACAACCCCAAAGCTCAATCCTAAACACATCAAGTCATCAACAAACATCAGAAATCCTCTCTTCTTAACACACATAAAAACAATCTTTGTTCAAAACTTTCAAGAAGTAGCTTCTTTTTTCTCATCTTAAATTAAATCCCTCAAAGAATCCTCATAAGTTACAAAAATGGCACCTAATGTTTTTGGTCTGGCAACCAAGGCTACTGGTTTGGCTAAGGCAGCAAGTTTGCCTAGGCGTGCCTACGTTACATTCTTGGCAGGGAACGGTGACTACTGGAAAGGCGTGGTTGGTTTGGTCAAGGGACTGAGAAAGGCAAAATCCGCTTATCCACTTGTTGTGGCTTGTTTGCCAGACGTCCCAGAGGAACATCGACGTATACTCATCAACCAAGGTTGCATCGTTCGAGAGATTGAGCCAGTTTATCCTCCGGAGAACCAAACTCAGTTCGCTATGGCTTATTATGTCATCAACTATTCAAAACTCCGTATTTGGGAGGTGCGAGAATATTATTTCTACTAGTACTACTTTTGTCTCCATTTATGTAATGTATTTTACTTTAGTGCTAAAAGGTTTGTTTTTTTAAAAATAAAATTGAATGAATGCAGTTTGTGGAGTATAGCAAGATGATATACTTGGATGGGGATATCCAGGTGTTTGAAAACATAGACCACCTCTTTGACTTGCCGGATGGCTATTTCTATGCGGTGATGGATTGTTTCTGTGAGAAAACTTGGAGACACACCTCACAGTACAAGGTTGGATACTGCCAACAGTGCCCAGATAAGGTCCAGTGGACTCAAGACTTGGGCCCTAAGCCACCACTCTACTTTAATGCTGGCATGTTTGTCTATGAGCCAAGTCTCTCCACTTATGATGATCTCTTGAAGACCCTCAAAGTTACACCTCCTACTCCCTTTGCTGAGCAGGTAATTATACTTTTAATAATTTCATGATAGAATTTAGAGTAAATAAAAATAACGTTATATAGTTGGAGCTTAAAATAATTATGCCCACAATTTTTTTATACTTCGATTCTAGCCAAAATGACTAAAAGGGGTCTATTTGGCAAAACTTTTGCAGGATTTCTTAAACATGTTCTTTAGAGATGTATACAAGCCAATTCCAAACAACTACAACTTAGTATTAGCTATGTTGTGGCGTCACCCAGAGAATGTGGATCTTGACAAGGTGAAAGTTGTCCACTATTGTGCGGCGGGGTCGAAGCCATGGAGGTACACTGGCAAGGAAGAGAACATGGAGAGAGAAGACATTAAGATGCTAGTGAAAAAATGGTGGGATATTTACAATGACGCGACACTGGATTACAAGAATGCCAACGTGGCTGCTATTGATGGTGAAGCTGAAGCTGACAAATTTATGGCAGCACTTTCAGAGGCTGGTGTTGTGCACTATATTACTGCTCCATCGGCCGCATAGAATATTGCTTTGCAATTGTTTTTAGTTAAAAAAAAACAACTTTGGGATGTATTGGGTCTTAAAGCAAATTATACTAGCTTTACAGAGTGCTTCTTCGATTTCAGAGATAGAGATTGTCTTAGAATATTAGTGTTAAACAGCACGTCCAGTTGGCTGGTAGCCAAAACAGTTGGCAAATATTTAGTATTAAGGAAAGTATATTGTTTGTATATTGTAGTATATTTGTTACCTAGATTAGGTTATACACTTACCATAATTAGGATATACACTTACCATATTGTAGAGTTAGAATTATGGTAGGAGAAGGTTTGTAACTTGTATATATATCTATTCAATCAATGAAAATAATGAAGGGGATTATTTCTTTCATGGTATCAAGAGACTAGGTCTAAACAAAAGTTTTCTTCTCTCAAACTTTTGCCTCCTCTTTGGCCGAGAACCCCCCCCCCCTCCCTCGGGTTTTTCTCTCCAAATATCTCGTCTTCCGCTCTCAAAAACCTCTCTTCAAATTATCCTCCTTCTTTGTTCTTTCAAAAAATGTCTAAGAACAATTTTCACCCTGCCCTCACGGTTTCCAATATCAAGCTCAGTGTCCCTATTGTCCTTGAGATGGAAAACGTTCAATATGCAATGTGGGCGGAGTTGTTTAAAATTCACGCTATCTCTTATCAAGTTCTTCATCACATAATTCCTCCCGCTAGACCCCTTCCTGCGGAGGATCTGAGGTATGGATTACACTTGATGCTACCGTTCTTCGGTGGATATACGCCACTATTTGGTGGACCTTCTACTGCAGCGATTATGGAGCCCGATACCACGGCTATGGCTGCATGGAATAGATTGCGTGACATATTCCAAGACAACCAACATTCCCGTATCGTCACACTCGAGCAGAAATTCTCTCTCGTTCGAATGGACGTATTTCCGAACGTTTCTGCATATTGCAAGAAACTAAAGGAATTGGCGGATCAACTCCGTAACGTTGGCGCACCAGTAACAAATAATCGTCTAGTTCTACAGTTGGTTGCCGGTCTTTCGGAGGCCTATAATGGTGTTGGCACTCTCCTTCGCCAAAGCAACCCTCTTCCCGACTTCCATCAAGCCCGCTCCATGCTTACGTTGGAAGAAGCGGGTTTGGCTAACTAGGGCGCTATCGGAGCAAGTCCAGTTGTCATGATGACGTCCTCTCCTAATCCGTCAGTTTTTGTTAATAATTCGGGCCAAAACCATAATAATGGTGGCGGCAAGAATAATCGCAAGAATAATAAAAACCGCGGGGGCAAACGCGGTGGTAATGGTGGAGGTTCCGGTAGTCAGCAAAACGTCGGTGGGTCCCATCCAATGAACAGTGGCCCACCACCCCCATGGGGCCAGCAGTGGGGCCCATGGCGATGGAAGCGATGGCGATGGACCGTGGGCGGCCCATACCAAAGCAAACAGAAATTCCGGTGGCGGTGGTCGCCAACAATCGAGCCCAATGCCCGGCGATGGCGCCCATCGGCGATGGCCCAACAGCGGCAGTGGTAGCAGTTACGGGCCAGGTCCAGCACGGCCAGGAGTTCTTGGGCCCCGTCCTCCGCAAGCCCATCATGCGGCGAGCCCGCTCGGCCCGATATCGAGGCCGCGATGCTGCGTTGGGGTTGACTCACCTGGACCCACATTGGTACACGGCCACCGGGGCCACTACTCACATGACTTCCGAATCAGGTACTCTCTCATCTTATTCCAATTTGAGCACCCCTCGGGGGATAATTGTTGGTAATGGCAGTTCTATTCCAATTCTAGGGTATGGTCGAACGTTGTCTCCCCTAATCCACCACTCCTCTTGAAAAATACTTTACATGCTCCTAAATTGATTAAAAATTTAGTGTCCGTCGAAAATTCACAAATGACAATTACATTTCTGTTGAGTTTGATCCTTTCGGTTTCTCTGTGAAGGATTTCAAGGCGGGAGTCATCTCATGAGGTGTGATAGTAGGGGATCTGTATCCTATCATGCGGTTTGATCCATCGAGTCCACCTTGCCGTCAACTTTGCGACCATCTCTCCTTCCATGTGGCATGCTCGTCTGGGTCATCAGGGATCTTCTATTTTATCGACTTTAGATAAAAATAGCTTTATTTCTTGTAAAGTGCGAGTCGTACTCCAATTTGTCGATCTTGTTCGTTAGGAAAAATTGTTAAGTTGCCATTTGTAGACTCCAATTCTCATACGTCTATGCCATTTGACATTATTCATAGCGACTTATGGACATCTCCTGTTCTTAGTTCAATGGGTCATCGATATTATGTTCTCTTTTTAGATGATTATTCTAGATTTTTGTGGTCGTTTCCAATTGCGAATAAATCACAAGTGTGTTCCGTCTTCATCAAATTTAGAGCATTCATACGTACTCAATTCGAAGAGAAATAAAAATATTGATGTGATAATGGGAAAGAGTATGACAATAGGGAGTTTAGAATTTTGTGCTACTAATGGGATAACTTTCCGTTTTTCATGACCTCATACATCTTCACAAAATGGGAAAGCTGAACGCAAAATTCGTTCCATAAATAACATTGTCCGAACTCTCCTAATACATGCCTCCATACCTCCATATTTTTGGCATCATGCTCTACAAATGGCCACATATCTTCTTAACATAATTCCTTCTAAAGGTCGACATATTCTTCCCTCAAAATCCTATATAATAAGAACCCTTCTTATTCTCACCTTGATTTTTGGGTGCTTGTGTTATCCGTTATTCCCATCCACCACAATTAACAAACTTCAGGCTCGGTCTACCCAGTGTGTGTTTTGGGTTATCCGTCGAATCATCGTGGTTATAAGTGTTTTGATTTATCCTCCAAGAAAATCATAATCAATCGCCATGTCATTTTTGATGAAACTCAATTCCCATTTACGAAATTTCATACTCCCGAACCTAAGTTGTATAATTTTTGGATGACCAAATATCCTCGTATATTATTCGAATTTTAGGACAACTCCGTGCATCTGGAATTCCCTCATGGCCCATCGTCACTGCCCCACAAGAACGCTACTCCCTATCGCTCCAGCCATCGAAGCTTATTGGGCTGGGCCCCACCCACTCGAATCGGTCCGTAAATGTAACCCACCAGAGCCGATTTGGGCCAAGAGCCCATCGTCACGCTACCCATCCCGAGCCCAGAAAATTCCCAAAATTCCTCAATTCTTCCTCAAGTCATAGACCGGTCACGCGTAGTCGGCGGGGTATTTTTACACCTAAAAGACATTTTAATTTACATTCGGATGTCTCTAAATCCCCTTGCCCCGCAATCTCGTGTCCGCATTAAATGACCCTAATTGGAAAATTGCTATGGTGATGAATATAATGCTCTTATTGATAATAAGACGTGGGAGTTGGTGCCCGTCCATATGGTATTAATGTTATCGTGTCTATGTGGATTTTTGCTCACAAGGAGAGAATTCAGATGGGTCCTTTGCTCGACATAAAGCGCGACTTGTTGGTGATGGTAAGACTCGTGAGTTGGAATTGATTGTGGTGAGACGTTTAGTCCGGTGGTCAAACCGGCTACCATTCAACCGTGCTTAGCTTGGCTCTTTCAAAGACTTGGCCAATCCATCGGTTGGATGTCAAGAATGCTTTTCTACATGGTGACCTCAAGGAAGCTTGATTTATATGCATTGCCGTTGGGCTTGAGGATCCCAACCGCCCTCATCATGTCTGTTTGTTGAAGAAGTCATTATATGGGCTTAGCGATCGCCACGTGCCTGGTATACACGATTTCTTGATTTTGTTTCGACTATTGGGTTCACACACGCAGAGTCGGACAATTCTTTGTTCATCTACCGCCGTGGTTCGTCATTGGCCTATATTACATTATATGTGGATGATATCATTTTGACCGCCTCCTCCGATGCTTTGCGTCAGTCTATCATGGCCATGCTCGATTCTGAATTTGCTATGAAGGACTTAGGGCCGTTGAGTTATTTTTGGGGATTGCCGTCAAACGTCATTCGGTGGTTTGTTTCTGTCTCAGCGGAAGTATCTGGTGAGATCATCGAGAGGCTGGGATGTCATCCTGTAAGTCCACTTCCACGCCCGATTGATGCAAACCCAAAGCTAAGCGCCGCAGCAGGTGCACCATACGAGGACTCGACCCGCTATCGCAGTCTTGCAGGGGCCCTCCAGTATCTTACCTTTACCAGACCGGATATTACATATGCGGTTCAGCAGGTGTGTTTATTCATGCATGATCCCAGAGTTGAGCACATGAATGCAATCAAACGCATCATTCGGTATATTCAGGGGACACTAGACTATGGGTTGCACTTGTACCCTTCCTCTACATCCACACTTGTCTCTTACACAGATGCTGATTGGGGTGGTTGTCCTGACACCAGACGGTCAACTTCTGGCTATTGTATGTTCCTCGGCAACAACTTGGTCTCATGGTCGGCAAAGCGTCAGGCAACTCTATCACGCTCAAGTGCAGAGGCAGAATATCGAGGGGTAGCGAATGTGGTCTCAGAATCATGTTGGCTACGTAATTTGCTTTTGGAGCTTCATTGTCCCATTCAGAAGGCAACCTTGGTATATTGCGATAACATTAGTGCCATCTACCTTCGGGTAACCGATTCAACCCCAGCGCACCAAGCATCTCGAAATGGACATTCACGTTGTCCGTGAAAAGGTTGCAAAGGGTCAAGTTCGCGTATGTCATGTCCCGTCTCGTTATCAAATTGCTGTCACTTTTCCAAAGGGTCTACCGGCGGTTTTCTTTGAAGATTTTAGGGATCTCGGCGTTCGAAGACCGCCCGCTATGATCGGGGTGTGTTAAGCAAGACGTCGGTTAATTTGGTAGCCAAAACAGTTGGCAAATATTTAGTATTAAGGAAAGTATATTGTTTGTATATTGTAGTATATTTGTTACCTAGATTAGGTTATACACTTACCATAATTAGGATATACACTTACCATATTGTAGAGTTAGAATTATGGTAGGAGAAGGTTTGTAACTTGTATATATATCTATTCAATCAATGAAAATAATGAAGGGGATTATTTCTTTCAATTAGAACAGACAATTTCGGTTCTACAAGTTTCGAGTGTTTTCCTTTTATCTTATTTTGTTTTGTTGTTATTGGAAGAGTATATAAATGAAGTACGTATTTACATTAATACTGATCATCTTCAGAATTATGTTGTTTATATTATATTAGCTCATGTGACAAGCTAGATATGAAAGAGTTTGAGGAAATGGTTGAACATTACCTCTGGGAAAATCGAATTACTTGTGTATTCGGAGCATGTCGGTGTTTGTGGATAATGCCTAGTTTACTAAAGTTGGAAAAGATTTGCTTTAATATGTGACGAGAGGCTAAATACATGGATTTTTAACAATATTTCACATTTTTATTGACTACACTTTAATCGTGTTTGAGCTATAATGTACGTTTTTATGCTTATTACGTGTGTTTTCTAGTGTAGGACTTGTTTCCGAACAACGAACACTTTTGAAGCTTAATTAGGGTTTTGGTACTTTGAAATCTGAGTAGAAGCTCAATTAATAAATCAGGATCGAGTTCGGGGTTCGAGGACCGGAGATGGATATGAAAAATAGAAGAAAATAAAGACAACGTGGAAACACATTGGCGCGATGCACTATGCTAGGCAGCCCGCGCCAGGCCTGTGCAGAAAAACGAAAAACCTGATTTTTTTTTCCAGGTTTCAGCATATTTACCTTGTCGCAGCGCGCTATGCTAGACAGCCCACATCGCGCCAGTGCTTTTCGCTGCCAATGATTCTTTTTATTTCGATTTAGAAGGGTATTTCGGTCCGGGTCTATTTTTGAAGGGTTTAAATACTTAAAACACAGATTTAGAAGAGACTTTTGATCTAGGGAGCATTGGAGGAGCGTAGAATAGGATTTGACGGTCGAATTCATTACTTTCCATCACGATTCGATTCAATACGAAAGTTTGGATACAAAAATTTTCGGCAATGAGCACACAATTTTGATTGAAAACATTTACAATACTATAAGATACCTATATTATTGAAAACTTGTTTCGATAGAAAGCATGCGATATGTCAAATCCGCCATATTAAAACCGCCATTATTGTTCCGAGTTTTTTGTAGCTAATTAGTTCTTTCAAACATACTAGTTACTATTTACTACCATGTAAAATTCCCTAGTAACAAATTAATAGGCCTACTGGCCTTTAATTTAGCCCAACACAAATTTGGTCTAAATTTGAGCTTGGACTTTTTAAGGCATTGCGACCAACTCGGGGCTGATGGGCTTTTCCCAAACTATACCCAAGAATCTATTGGGTTTGAGATGTGCAAATCATTTTCAGAATTGGATATAGTGGTTAATATGTCTAAGGAAAAGATGGTAAGATACAAGGCTTTAGATTTACAAATCTTATGAGTATTTATATATCCAACATAGATATATGCGTTATATCTTTAGTGTACGTGTGCCAGGAGTGTCAATTATAGTTGTAAAAGTTTTCCTACTACTTGACAAAAGAAGTACCCGATTCATATTGTATAGGCGAGCTGTTGCAATTTTCAAGCACCTAATCATATATGCCAATTCATATAAGTTATTGGTGCTCACAAAGTTGAAAGGACAAGTATAAAGCTTTCATAACTTAATTTCTCCCTCATTCTTTACATTCTCAGAAGTAGCAGGTTTAGCGATTGAGAATGACATTTCCGGGAATGCAGTCAAGGGTGAAGGAGCAAAAGAAGCTAACTCGAATGAAGAATCTTTCCGAGTAGTGTCCCTAAGTAGAAGTTAGAGAAGGAATTAACCTTCCAGGATACAAAACCTATAACTCTCAGAAATCACAAGTATACACTATAGAGTATAGACTTTGAAAGATAGAAGAAAGAATAAATCACAGAGAAGGGAATCTCAAATTATTTCTTATTGTTACTTGCACTTCTTCAAAGCACTAAGTATTTATAGATACTTAATGGTTGCCCCGAAGCGTTGCAACACTTTCACGGAGGGATACTTCGTTCACTAAACAGTTCTGTTATAAAACTGTTTTCGTTCCCTCTCTATTTTATTTATTTCTTTCATATATATATATATATATATATATATATGAAAATTTTTGAACTATTGAAGCTATTATTGGTTTCCCTTAATAATGAATGGAAGCCCAAGAGCTTGACAAATATGTTAAGCCCATTAATTCTTTTATCGCCACAAGAAAGTTCAAATTTTTACTCAAACACCAATTTGGGACAAATGACTCTTACTCAAAATCAATGTAGGACAAATGACTCTTACTAAAAAATTAATGTGGGACAAATGTATGTGGGATATATAACCGTTAGAGCTGACTGCATTTTTTTTTTTTGGGCGAAATGGGAATTTTTTTATATCAATCAAGTAGTATTTAAAAAGCACTAGTTCTTTTTGGACTCTAGAACTAGATGTCAGAGACATTTCTACTTCTTTACAGGAATATAAACAATGAAATTTGTCTAAGTAGGAAAACTATTGAATCCATCTAGAACTTCATAATTATTTTTCAAGCAGTTAATATATAGAATTTAAACTCATAGAATAGCAGGTTGTTTTTGTAAACATGTGTTAAACCATTCTTACCTGATGCCCTCTAACAAAAGCACACTTAAAAATATGTTGGAGTTAAAACATTACGAGAAGTAAATAAATATTACAAGTGTTCGAAAGGATAAATAAACATCCAAGATTATAATTGCCGCAAGCTTCTTGAGTCTTGAATCTTGATAACCTGAAATCAAGAAACGCTAAATCTGAATTGTTACAACTGTGGCTGAGTCGAGAGATGACTCTCTGTCTTTAAGACAAGATTGCCCCGTATATATGCTTTTACGTTAGCGGACAATAGTCTCTCAAGATAAAACATCAACTAATCAACACTACAAAGCAAATAAGTTAATTCTGACGAAGAAAACAAACATGAAACGACTTGCTGAAGAATGAAAAATTTAGAGGAAAAGAAAGAGTTTCTGCTCTTGTTCAAGACTTGTGTTTTCTCTTTTTCTCCACACTCTCAAAATTAGAGTAAGGTTTTCTCTTTATAGTGTTTAGGAGGAGGAGAGGTATTAAGAGGTTGTTTAAGAGGTATAGTCATGGCCAGAAACGTTTTGTAATAAGTGCAAAACGTTTCAAATGGTTAATGCCATAAAAACTGTTGGCTTTCCGTTGCTGGCAGCATTTCTTGAAACTCCAGGGACCAAACTATAAATACTAAGTAGTTTGGGGTCCAAAAAGATAACAGCCCACGACCTGGACCGGTGGGTGGTGGTGACGCGCGTGTGGGCCTAGCATTGAACCCAAACACACCTAGGTCTTCCCTCCTTCAAACACATGTGTTACTCCTTGGGGTCCGAAACCCTTATCCATTTTTTAGGCTTATAAAAAGAACAATTTTTCATTTTCCCACAGATGTGGTAGATTTGTCCACACCATATTTCCATGCCTCAAACACCTTACTTCGTGGACCAATATCTCTTTCATTTCTTAACGAAATTTGACGATCCTTGGCCCTACGGTTATCTACTCACTTAGTAGATTATGCACGTGTGAAGAACCAAAGTCTCCAACATACGGAACCCGAGTGTTTAAGTCATTAAAGATGGGTGGAAGCAACCCCCGTCAAAGGCAAATTTCCAACAAAATACAGTCGGATAATTCAAGAATCAAAACTAAGATTTTAAATAATTTAGAAACCAAAATCACAATTTTCCAATCGTGTTTAAAAGGGTACGCTATTGCTACTGATAAGTTCTATATTTACATAATTCTAATTGGAATCTTTTTCCTATAGAAGTACTTGGAATTCTGTCTAGTCCATTAGTCCATCACTATGAAAACTTCTTTTCATTGCTGAATCAAGTACTAACCACAAAAAAACTGTTTTCTTTCCGCTTTATCTTCTGCGCAAAGCACCAGGAGTAAATTCTTGGATAGCCATTCAACTTTATTATATTGCACCGAAGTAATAAAATTATTTCTTGTAACGAATTAAGAAAATACAAAAAAGGTGTCAAACAACTTTTTATATCAAAATTTGATTGTCTAAGTATAAGAGAGAATATCTGATTTGTTTCCTCCTAGTGGCTTTTAATGATATACCTATTCAAAGTTGAGTGATTTTTTTCTTACAAAAAAACTATAGTGCTTTCGTGGTACACAATAATGTTGAGCAACTTTTTTATTACCAAAAAAATATTTTTTAAACTTTAGTGATATAAAGCGAGTGACTAAATAATGAATTTATTTTCGAAAGACTATAATCCAGGACTAGGAAATAGAAATAGATGTTATCCGTCCAAGATATAAAATACTTACTAGTAATAAAATATAACGAGTGACATACGCGAGTTCAACGCGGAAACGACGGCATATTCGCATGCAAAATATCTTAATCTATAATCTAGAGAACAATTTATCAGCCAAGTTTGATGCTTGATGCTCTTGGAGTTGATGGAAGAAAATTTCGAATAGACAAATAAAACAATATAGAAGAAATGGTGACACACACGGAAATCAGTTCGATATATTCTCCTTTTAATTCAGAAATTCCAGAATACCACACATGCATGCAATGGCAAAGTTCAAAAGCATATAGCAATTGTCTCAGCATCACGAGCATTGCGATTCCAGAACCCAAATGTAGTGCAAAATATTACTCCATTATTAATAACTAAAGAGTTTAAGTTTATAAGTAATTTTTTTTATGATAAACATTAATTGGTAATAGATGCGGATTCAGGATTATAAATTTATGATTTCTGGATCACAATCCTTTTTGAATTTTGGATAGATTATTTATGCATATTAAATTAATATAAAAATATAAGGTTCTAGCAAAGCTAATCCTGCTAAACCCATAACTCCCTAATTGGTAACCTAAAAACTAATAACTGACATACTATCACAAGTAAAACTATACGAATAATAGTGCAAAAAAATATTTAGCACTAAACGCACATATAATTAAAATCCATAAATAAAATATAAAATAAGTCGTTTCGAAACAAGAAAGCAAAATGAAGTTGTCGTATTTTATATTTTTGGAGGGATCAGTTCGACCGCAAAAGTTGTCCCATAAAAAAAGAAAAAGAACGTTTAGGATTAAGGGTTTATCTGAAAGATGACTAGCCTAAATTGACTTTACAAATATTCCTTGAGCTCTTTACACGCAAGCTGTTTCTAATATGGGTTCTTAAAATACTCTCCTACTTTTAAAAAAAGACGAAAGTTTAGGTAATTGAGCTACTAGATGACTACTAATATTCTCCTACTTAAGAACTAGCTTATCTGAAATAATAATTCAAATTCTCTTTGGAAATTATATGATGAAAATCAGTTGCCTTTGTCAATTTTATCAACGCATATCAGCACCATAAGCTTTCACTGGCAGCAGATTCTCGGCTCCACCACGAGGGTAACAACCACTTTTCAGGATAATATTGTTAAGGACATGGAGCCCATATCTCACCCAGTATTCAGTATCTGCATTATATTGGAGTTCAATTATATTCGAATTCGTACTGGGTAAAGCTCATTTTTGGGAGAAGTGCTCCCTACCAAAAAAATTTCCATATCCAGGATTCGAACCTGAGAAATGTTAAGGGTTGGTGATCGATTACATGATGAACATGGAGTTCACCAACACTAATTGATGAGATTGAGAAGGAGGAGGAGGAGAGAATCTGTGTTTACGGTAGAGAGAAAAGCAGAGCAATCGTGTGTATTAAGAGCAAGAATTGTAATCTAGGTAATATACATGATGTGGCTCCTCACTATATATATATATATATAATACATGACCCCACCTTCAATTAATATTTCTCTAACTACCTCTTAACAAACTATTAACCACCCTAACAAACTCCTAACTAACAACCAATAACCACCGTAACAAACTTCTAATTATGGCACCCTTGTACACTTATCTACTTTTACACCCCCTCAAGCTAGGGGATATGAAGATATTCTTCATCCCTAGCTTGGACATTAAATGCTCATGTTGATGAATGTTGAGGGCCTTGGTAAGAAGATCTGCAGGCTGCTCCGCAGAAGGCAAGTAAACTGTGTGGATAAGACCATCTTGGATTCTTTCTCTGATGAAGTGACAATCTATGTCAATGTGCTTAGTACGCTCATGAAAAACTGGATTAGCAACAACTGAATAGCAGATTTGTTGTCTGTGAATACAGAAATAGGCAACTCAACAGATACTCGACTCACGAAAGCGGACACTGTAAGCCATACAATCTCACCATTTGAAGCGACTGATTACCTATACTCAGCCTCAGCTGAACTCCTGGAAATAGTGGCATGTTTCATAGATTTCCATGAAACATGAGAAGAACCAAATAACACCAAATAGCCTATAATAGATCTTCTATTGCTGAGACAAGTTCCTCAATCAGCATAACAGAAAATCTGCAACTGTGAAGCACTGGAGCCGCTGAGAAGAATACCTGATCCTGGAGCATTTTTAATGTACCTAACCAGTCTCATTCCAGCCTCCAAGTGGGAACTCTTAGGGGCCTACATAAACTGGCTCAGGTGTTGGACAGCAAAGGCAATGAGTCTTCTATACATACTGGGATCTGGTAATGGAGATCCTGTGAAGATGAAGACTTGAATGCAGTAGCATGTGGTATAAACTGAGTTGCAACATATTCATCAAACTCCACAGTGGTAAGTCTCTGATGCATTTCCATATGTGTGCTAAGCCTGAATCAGAAATAAATTCCAGAGCATACTTCATCTGATGCATAAGAATGCCCTGGAAGCTTCTCGCAAACTCTATACCAAGGAAATATTTCAGCTCACCCAAATCCTTGATTTTGAAAGCAGCTTTTAGTGATTGTTTAGTATACTGAATGAGTGTTGGATCATCACCAGTGATTAATAGATCATCAACATATACTAATACCACAACAATATTGTCAGCTTGCTTCTTGGTAAATAATCCCTGTGACTTTGATGAAAACCAGAGGAAATTAAAGCTGAAGTCAACTTAATATTCCATTGTTTGGATGCTTGTTTCAGGCCATACAGTGACTTGAGCAGTTTGCATACCTGATTCTTGCTTCATGTGGTATTGAACCCTTCTGGTATCTGCATAAACACCTCTTCATATAAATCTCCTTGTAGAAATGCATTGTAGACATCTATCTGATGAATGACCCAGTGTCTAGCAGCTGCAACTGATATTACAGCTCTTATAGTAGTCATTTTAACCACAGGTGAAAAAGTCTCATGATAGTCTAGGCCCTCCTTTTGGTTGTATCATTTTGCCACCAACTTGGCCTTGAATCTTTCAACCTCATATGTTGCTTTATACTTGATTTTATATACCCATTTACATCCAATGGCCTTTTTACCTTTTGGGAGTTGCACAAGTTCCCAGGTATTTGTTCTTTTCCAATGTTTGAATCTCAGCCTTCATTGCATCAACCCATCTTTTGTCCTTGGCTGCTTCTGAATATTTATGTGGCTCAACATCTACAGAGATCTGTGCTACAAAATCCTGATACTTGGATGATAATCCTGTGTAATCTACTCCATTTGATATGGAATACAAGCAACTAGTTGAGTCTTGCTTAGTAACATAATCCTCATGCCAAATGGGAGGTTTGCTAGTCTTTGTAGATCTCATAGTGTAAGATATGTGCACTGATTCATCTTGGCCTCTGGAAACATCATTGTGCTCATCACCATCTGTATGCTCACCACCACTTTCTGGATCATTGTTCTGACTGGTTGAGCAATTATGTGTGACTTCTACAGTCTGTGGATGTACCAAATTATCATAGCAAAAATGGTCATGTGATTGAATGAAAATACCTCTGTCTTCTGCATTATTTTTAATGGAAAAATTATTTCCATGAAAGTCACATCTCTGCTCATGAAAATCATTTTGTTCTCCATGTCATACAACTTGTATCCTTTCTATGCACTTCCATACCCTAAAAGAACAACCTTCACAGCTCTAGGACTGAATTTGTCATGTCTAGGCAAAACAGTTGCAAAGCACAAACATCATATCACCCTTAAGTGTGAGAATGATGGATTTTTGTTATACAACATTTCATAAGGTGACTTATTCTTTAGAACAGTAGATGGTATTCTGTTTAGAATGTATGTTGCACCTTCCACACAGTAACCCCAAAATTTATCTGGCATATTAGCTTGTATTTTTATAGCTCTAGCAGTCTCTAACAAATATCTATGTTTTCTTTCCACTACCTCATTCTGTTGTGGTGTGTAAGGACATGAGCTTTCATGTATTACACCATGTTGTTGAAACAAGTCTCTACAATTATGATTAAAAAACTCAGTCCCATTATCAAACCTTACTCTCTTTATTTTCATATCAAATTGAGTATGAACTTCAACAAAGAATTTTCTGAGTAATGTAATCACATCTGTTTTGAGTCTCATTAAGAAAACTCAAGTCCACCTAGAATAGTCATCCACAATATTCAGAAAGTATCTCATTCCATTATATGTTTCAACTTTGTAGGGTCCCCATACATCCATATGCAACATCTGAAATGACCCTGCTGTTCTACTTAGTACTAACAGAAAAAAGGAACTCTATTTTGTCTAGCCAAAGGACACACCTCACAATTATTTAAAATAAAAGAAGATTCATTCCTGAATTCTGAAATTAGGTACATGACATAGTCTCTGGTGCCAAACATTTGCATCAACCTGTTGAGATACTGCCAGACACTTATTCAGCTTCCCTTCCTTATTCTGTGAATCCCAACACAATACATATAATCATTCTTCCTCATTACCAATCCCCCCACCTTCTTAGATGATAGATCCTGAAATACACAATAATGTGGAAAGAAGGTAACGCTACAATTCAGTTCTTTTGTCACCTTTGAAACAGACATGAGGTTAAATTTGAAATTTGGCACACATAAAATATTCTTAAGAACATCACCTCCTCTGAAGTTGCAATCACCAATATGTGTGATTCTAGTTGAATCCCCTGTAGGCAATTGCACTTTACCTGCATTTTCTACCAAATTTCTATTTTGTAAGTGTCCCTGATTACTAATCATGTGATTAGTTGCACCTAAGTCTACAATCCATCTTAACATTACTTCATCAACATTAAATTTACCTGCCATTTTTGCACTAGCATTATGCTCTCCAGCTTCAGTTTTATCATTAATCATGTTGAGTAGTTGTTGATGTTGACTAGGTGTGAATTGGTGCATTCCATGTGAATGAAATCTCTCAGGTTGAAAATTCTGAACCTGTCTTGTATTGTGTTGATAATGTTGTGCATTATCTCCTTGTCCAATGTTTTCAAATGCTGAATTTCCTGTCACCACATTTGCCCTCTTTGTCTTCCCTTTGAAGTTTTTTGGATATCCATTCAGTTTGTAACAATCATTCTGCAAGTGACCAGTTTTATGGAAAAAATCACATTGCATCAACTTAAACAATCTATTCTTAGATGTCCTCTACCATGACAGAAGTCACATACTACATTGAGATTATATGACTTCTTTTGCTTTGTATTTCCACTGCCACTCCTAGCTGTGAACATGACCACTGACTCCAATGTATCTTGCATCATTCTAGTTGACCCTGCAACTATTCTTTGACTTTCCTCTTGATTAACCATTGCATATACTTGATTCAAATTAGGTATTTGTTGCATCATGATCACTTGACTTCTAACTTGACTATAACTATCATTTAATCCCATCGGAAATTGAAGCATCCTTTGATACTGCAAATGATCTATAAACTCTTTCGACTTAGGGCAACAATTTGGTGGTGGCATGATTGAATCATATTCATCCCATAGATGAGCTTGGAGTAGTATATGGATACTTGCATTGTACCCTGCCTCATTGTAAAAATTTCCTTATGTAACTGAAAAGTCCTTGAACTGTTGATTTTGTCAAATCTGTCTCTCAAATCTTCCCATATCGTATGAGAGTCAGAATTAAACAATATTCTGGAGAGCAAATTTTCGCTCACATTTCCCATCAACCAAGATACTACAATCGCATTACACCTATCCCATAGCTTGGCAAGATCCCCATGGAATGATTCTGTTTTCACGGTTCCATCAATAAAACTTGTCTTATTTTTGCCAAGCAACACCAACTTCATTGCCCTACTCCACAAGGTGTAATTGTCCATCTCGGTTAGCACAATACCAACAGATAATGAGCCTGGCGCATCTGACGAAAATATGTAAAGAGGATGATTATGATTGATGTTTGACGTCACTGCTGTATTCACCATTTCTTCTCCGATGATTCCTATGTCTGTTAAGTCCTTTAGATTTCAATATCTTTCACTGCATGTCCTTAATTGTATCTTCAACTGAACGGATTCCTCGAATTGTGATGTTAATTGACCATAACTCCTTCGAAACCCTAATTGCACTTTCCAATTGAATCGATTCTTCGAGTAATGATGCTTCTCGGATCTCGATTGACCGCAGCTCATTCGAAACCTTACTGCATGTACCAAAGGTTCCCTCTGATTCGCGTCAATCGACCAGCTCTGATACCATGTTAAGCTTGGTGATCGATTACACGATGAACATGGATGTTCACCAACACTAATTGATGAGATTGAGAAGAAGAAGGAGGATATAATCAGTGATTACAGTAGAGAGAGAAGCATAGCAAATTGTGTGTATTAAGAGCAAGAATTGTAATCTATGTAGTATACATGATGTGGCCCCTCAATATATATATATATATATATATATATATATATATATATATATATATATATATAAATAATATGACCCCACCTTCAATTAATCTTTCTCTAACTACCCCTTAACAAACTAATAACCACCCTAACAAACTCCTAACTAACAACCAATAACCACCCTAACAAACTCCTAACTAACAACCAATAACCATCATAACAAACTCCTAATTATGGCACCTTTGTACACTTATCTAATACTTTTACAAGAAATCTAGTTAATGAAGCAGTCTCATTCACCGCATCACATACTTTGGTGGTTTATTTATTTCAGTTAACTAATCTAAAGCTCATTTCATTCAACCTGTCTTTTTTTGGGATGATATAAAACTGAATATTTAACTAATATTAAGTCTCTCAAGTAGCAAAGCAAATTTCTCCTATTCAACATTAAAAGTATAGTTAATCAAATAATTGAGCTATGAGTTATGTACTCGTTTCCTTGAATTAAGCCCTCCCTTTTTAAGATATACTTACTTAAGTACGTAATAAAATAAAAGTCTCATCCACACTTCATTTGAAACAATTTCTTCATAAAATTCAGTTTTGTAGTTTGGTGAAGGTTTGGAATATTTAATCCCAGCATAAGTCTTCACATAAGATAATACAATGTGTTTGGGCGTTGATTACGTAATAGTCGTCGCATAACTAATACAACATTTGGTTGACAATATTAAATTTGGTTGACAATATTAAATATAAAATAAACATGTATATTTGCATATATAACAATCTTATTATTATACACTGCATAATAATTCCTTCGTATTTAATCTTATTTAAGTAATTGATCTTTGCATTACAATCCTCGTATAACTATAGCAAGTGAACCAAATCACCGCTTAATGCATTTGAGAAGGCCGCCTATATTTTGAACAACTTAATTGCAAGTATTATATATTATTAATTCAAATCAGAACAGTCACTTATTATCAAGTTTTTTAAGTGAAAATTAATTATAATATGCTGAAAGAGCAATAAGAGGCTATAACTTAGTTGCAAAAGAAGAGCAACGGAGCAAGTGCGATGGATGAATCTCGACCTGTCTGTGATGATGATTCAGGCCGGGAAGAAGATCGAGTCGATGGGAATGCCAATGGTTCGGGGACAAATGAGTCCTTAGAGGTCTTGAAGATGCTCGAGGCTTTGACTAAGCGAATGGATACTAATGAAAAGAAGGTTGTAACCGACCAGATTTCGGGAGTGCCTCCGATCCTGAAGAGACCGGACTAAAAAAGATACATCCAGTTTCATTCCCACCTAGTGCAGCACCGAAGTTGATACCGAAGAGTTTTAAGATGTTTGATCTCCCGAAGTACGATAGAACCACAGATCCACAGGAGCACGTGACGTCGTACACTTGTACGATGAAGGGTATTGAGTATTGACATACACCCAGATGAGATCGCATCGGTGTTGCTGAAGAAATTTGGTGAAACACTGTCTAAGGGAGAAATGACATGGTCATTCTATGTTACATGGTCATTCTATTAACTCGTTTTAAATGCTTGTAGATGCTTTTATAAAAGGCACATGCTAGAGTAAAGAATTCAAGCGAGGAAAGATGATATATTCAAAATTGCTCAGAAGGATACGGAGTTGCTATGGGAGTTCGTGATAAAGTTTGAAAAGGAATGGATGCTTCTTCCCCGGATACCGGATGAATGGGCAGCGAAAGCCTTCACTAAGGGATTGAATCCTAGGAGTTCCAGTGCCTCTTTAAAATTAAATGAGAACTTATTGGAGTTCCCGACAGTGACATGGGCGGATGTGCACAATATACATAAGTCTAAAATTCGAGTGGAGGATGATCAACTCGAACTTTCTCCGAGATCGGCAAGTCGTAACAAGAATTTTGATAAATCAAATAGAGTAATTGAGTCGGAATCAAAGCCTTCAAAAGATAGGTATCAACCCTACGGGTAGCCTGAAAGATCGAACTTCAGATCATATAAGGGTTCTAACAATCGCAACTTCTCATCGGACAGAGGGGATAGATGCAATGATCGAGGGTCCACTAGGAGAGGTTTGCAATTTAAGAATGATACCGGTGAATCTTCTTCTAATAATATTGAAAACCCGAGACTATCCGAGTATAACTTCAACATCGATGCGACCAGACTTGTTTCGGCTATTGGTCATATTAATGAGACAAGGTGGCTGAGGTTGCACGGGGATGAAGTTGCACGGTTGTTAAAAATGGCCATCTACGCTAGTTTTTAAGCGATCGAGCAAAGGAAAACTACAGAAATAAGAAAGCAAACAAGCAAGCAGACCCGATTGAACCCCAGTATGTCATAAACATGATTATCGGAGGGATGGACATTTTGAAGTGATCCATCATGACTGCAAATAGATGAATGTTTCAATAACTAGGAAGAAAAGATCCAGGAATTATGTACCGGAGGAGATAATATCTTTTAATGATGAAGACGCGGGGGGCATCATTCAACCTCACAATGTTGCGATGGTAAATTTTGTCTTTATTAATAAATTTCAGATTAAACATATTTTAATTGATCTAGGTAACTCGGCCAACATCATCCGGTGGAATGTGGTGGAGCAATTAGGTTTGTTGGATCAAATTGTACCGGTAGCCCAAGTTCTAAATGAATTAAACATGGCAAGTGAGATCACAAAAGGGGAAATTAATATTCCAGTCAATGCAGCCAGGACAATTCAGCAAATGAAATTTTATGTCATTAAAGGTGAAATGAAGTACAACACACTATTCGACAGAACCTGGATACATGACATGAATGTCGTACCTTCGACATTGCATATGATGCTGAATTTCCCAACTTCGGAGGAAATTAAGACAGTTCGAGGATAGCAACTGGTAGCAAATGAGATGTTCACGGTAGAGGAGTTGATGCAACCACCAAAGAAAGTGAAAGGCACGAGTAAAGACAAGAAAGTCAAATATCAACCACAGGATTCAGGCCCGTCTAGTTCGAAGAAAGAAGAAGGGAGAGTATAGATTACGAGGAAGAGGAGGGTTATCATCGCATCCCAAGGTCATTCATGCTGCCGGATGATTCAGATGCTACAAAGTCAACTATATAAGATCTGGATCAAGTCATCTTGTTCGTGTATTTACCGAATAAAAAGGTATACTTAGGCATCGGGTTAACCCCAAAGCTCAAGCTTAAATTAATTGAATTATTTAAAGCTAACGTGGATTGCTTTGCGTAGTCCCATTTAGACATGTCAGGTATTCCACCATAGATCACGGCTCACAAGTTGAGTTTGGACTTAAGTTTTCCTCCGGTAAAGCAAAAAATGAGGTCAATGGCCAACTACAAACATAAGTTTATCAAGGTAGAGATAACAAAGTTATTGAATATAGGTTCCATCCAGGAAGTAGAGTATCTAGACTGGCTAGCAAATCTAGTTTTCGTACCTAAGAAAGGTAATAAATTGAGAATGTGCATAGATTTTAAAGATTTGAATAAAACATGCCCAAAATATTATTTTCCTTTATCATACATCAATCGAATGATTGATGCTACAGCGAGGCATGACCGCATGAGATGTTAAGTTTTCTTAACACTTACTCCGGGTACAACTAAATTAGGATAAATCCGGAGGATCAAGAGAAAACCTCTTACATAACTAAGTATGTGACTTATTGTTATAATGTAATGTCATTTGGTTTAAAAAATACCGGAGCAACATATCAACACCTAGTTGACCGCATGTTCGAGGACCAAATAGGTAACACAATGGAGGTTTATATTGATGATATGTTAGTGAAGTCCTTGGAAGTGGAGGACCATTTGGAAACATTTGACATACTCCGAAAGTACAACATGAAGCTGAATCCAGAAAAGTGTGCTTTTAGAGTTGGCTCAGGCAAGTTCTTGTATTTCTTGGTTTCAAACCGAGGAATAGAGATCAATTTGGATAAAGGCAAAACTATCGAAGAAATTCTGGAGGTACTTAAAGATGTGAAGGTAGTGCAAATACTCACCGGAAGGTTGGTCTTCCTGAGTAGGTTCATTTCTCGGTCTTCAGATAAAAGTCACAGGTTCTTCTCTTTGTTAAAAAAGAAGAACAACTTCGAATGGACATCGGAGTGCCACAAGCATATTTGAAGAAGTACTTGTCTAGCCCGCCACTGAAGCACAAACCAAAGGCAGATGAGCAGTTATTCCTATATCTGGCAGTGTCCGAAGTAGCCGTAAATGCAGTTTTGGTTTGAGAAGAGAAAGGTACATAGTTTCCTATTTATTATGTGATTAGAATATTAGTGTAGTGTAGAGACTATGTATCCTCATTTAGAAAATTTTAGCATCATCATTAATAACGACTGCTAGGAAATTGAGATCATACTTTCAATGTCATCTTATATGTGTAGTAACAACTTATCCGCTAAAAAATGTAATGCATAAACCGGAATTGTCCGGCAGGTTAGCCAAATGGGCAGTAGAAACTAGTGGATATGACGTAGAATATTATCCAAGAACATTTCTAAAGTCTCAGGTTCTAGCAGACTTTGTTGCAGATTTTACACCCGGAGTGATTTCCGAAGTAGAAAGAGAACTGATAATAACATCGGGAGCAACTTCGGGGGTCTGGACCTTGTACATGGATGGAGCTTCAAACGTGAAAGGGTCCGGACTCGGGGTAGTGCTTAAGACACATGCGAGAGATGTTATTAGGCAATCAATAAGATCTGTGAAATTAACTAACAATGAAGCTGAGTATGCAGCTATGATTATAGGTTTAGAGTTGGTATGGAGTTTGGGAGCAGAAGCCATCGAAGCAATATGTGACTCGCTTTTGGTTGTTAATCAAGTTAATGGTGTGTTTGAAGTAAATAAAGAAAGAATGCAAAAGTACTTAGAGAAAATTCAAATAATATTGTATCGGTTCAAATAATGGACTATGGAACACGTATCTCAAGAATAAAACAATAAGGCCGATGACTTGGCAAATTTAGGGTCATCCGTGGAAGCTGAGGATTTTAATTCAGGAATAGTTGTGCAACTGCTAAACACCACGATTGATGGTGGTCATGCTGAAGTGAATACGACAAACATGAGTTGGGATTGGCGCAGTAAGTGTATTGGCTACCTTTGGGATGGGAAATTGCCTACAGATCCGAAGGAGTTAAGGGCACTTCATACTAAGGTAGCTGGGTTTAGCTTGGTACATGTCCAGTTGTACCGAAGGTCCTTTTATGGTCCTTTAGAGAGGTGCTTAGAACCGGAGAAACGGATTATGTGATGTGCAAGGTTCACTAGGGGACATGTGGAAATCATTCGGGAGTAGAATTATTGGTTTGAAAACTGATTAGGGTCGGGTACTATTGGTCTCAGATGGAGGAAGATACAAAGAACTTCCGGAAATGTGATGAATGCTAAAGGCACGCACCGATGATTCACCAACCGGCATAATTAATGCATCCAGTTTTCTCACCATGGCCATTTATGAAATGAGGACTGGATATTGTAAGGCCAATCTCATGGGCACCCGGAAAAGTATGCTTTATTTTGTTTATGACTGATTACTTTTCTAAATGGGTTGAAGCGAGGCCTTCAAGAAGGTTAGAGAGAGAAAATTCATCTATTTCATTTGGGATCACATCATTTGTCAGTTCGGTATACCGACAGAGACTACTTATGACAACGAATGTCAGTTCGTTGGAAAGAAAGTAAATGACTTTCTTGAGGGATTGAAGATCAAGAAAATAGTGTTGGTGTATCACCTGAGTGCAAATGGTCAAGCAGAGTCAATAAATAAAACAATAATTTAGAATTGAGAAAGATACTAAATGAGTCGAAAGATAAGTGGAGAGAAATTCTACCGAAGGTGTTGTGGGCATATAGAACGACGCCAAAGTATGGCACCGGGGAGACACCGTTCTCTTTGGTTTACGGTGCAGAAGCACTAATTCGGGTAAAAGTTGGCAAGCCGAGCTTAAGGTTCAATCTTGCAACTAAAAAATGAAACAATGTAGCTATGGTCATCAAGCTTGATTTAATGGATGAACACCGTGAGTTAACATTGCTACAATTAGTGGATTAAAAGCAAATGATGGGAAGATAATACAACCGAAGGACTAACCTTAGGCACTTTCAAGTAAGGGACTTGGTTCTACGAAAAGTAACCCTCAACACTAAAAATTCCAATGAAGGGAAATTGGGCATGAACTGGGAAGGTCCCTACAAAGTGTCAGGAATAATCGGTAAAGGTTCGTACCAGTTGGAAGCCGAAGATGGTCAAAGATTGTCAAACAACTGGAACATTGCACACTTGAAGCGGTATTACTGTTAAGGTATTGGATCAATTAAATTTTTGAACTTTATTTGTGTCGATATTGCTAACTTTTGCAGGAACAAAGACGGAGTAATCATTTAGAGATTGGAGAGTTAGAATTAGGTTTGAAAATACATGTTGCACTCTTTTTTCCTTAGCATGATTTTTATCCTGAAAATGTTTTTTCAAGCAAGGTTTTTAATGAGGCAACAATGTAAAACGTGTTACTAAGTAGTTGAAGACCCGAGTTGAAGATCGAACAAACACTGGGGACTGCCCGGTAATGAAGAGCAAATAATGTTTAAATTCTCATGCTTCGAATACAAACACTAGGGTACTGCCATACCCTCGATAAAGAAGTTCGGAATGAAGTAATTCGAAGCTATGGAGATTCGAAGCTATGAAGAAAGTCCATTTTTAAAAGTTTTTTAGGATTATTGTAAGGGTTAAAAGATCGAATGAATCTTGCCCAGATATTTGACCATTGCAAAGTTTGAATGAAAATACATTTTTCCAAAATTTTCTTTGACTATACTCGTTTACATACTTTTACCTCCGGTCGATTGATGAAACTTAAAAAGCTTACAAGCTAATTGTTTTATTAAAATCCTTAACTGGGGACTATCGTCGCAAAAATACCCAGAACAAAAATAAGAAAGGTTCTGAGAGTATCCTTTTAAGACACCGGGTCAAAGTGACCTATTCTTAAAGACACTTGAAATTGTTTAAGGAATTAGAAATAAATGAAGTTCCAATATTTATGCCTGAAGTGAATAGGAGATGTCTTATTCACAAGCATAAAGATAAGGTCCTTATATTTAGTCATTGAATGACCTGACACCGGAAGTAATTGTCCGGTGTAAAGCAAAATAAAAGTAAATGGTTGTAAGAATGACTTAAGTTATTTTTAATACCGAGATGCACTTTAATTCGGCCCAATGCAAACTTAGTAATGGTTTGTTTGATTAAAACTCCGAAGCCAAAGGCAATCAACCCAAATTGGGTTAAAATTTTATTTGACTAAGTGTTGAAAATAAGAAAGCAATGAAACATGCCAAAATGTAGAAAAATCATAGCAAAATAAGGTATTCATTTTATATAGAAGGTCGTTAAACGGCCAAAGTAAAACATATACAAAGGAAACAAAAAAAGAAATAAATACAAAGGCATGAAAGCCTGGAAGTTAATCAGACTCGGACCTAAAATCCTCTGGGTCATTCTCGGAGCTATCATCATTCAACTTACGGTAGGTCTAGAGCTAGACCTCTTTAGCTTCAACAATCTTGATATCAATCTCCGAGATCCCATCCCGAGCCTGCTCCAAAATATATTTTTGAACATTCTAAGTTATGTACTCAGATCGAAGAACCATTCGGGCTGCCTCCACTTCTGCATCATCTCGAGCTTGGTTTCTTTCAGCCAAGGCTTGGTGAAGTTGGGCCAAAATCTCAACATTTCTTTGGTTTGAGGTCTCAAGCTCATTTCTTAGCCCTTCATTGGTTTGGGCTTGTTGGTCGGCTTGGTCCTGAGAAATTTTTAGTGCAGCATGGTCGGCGGCCCTGTCAATATCCATTATAGTAAGTTCGACACTAAGGCGGTCTAATTTGGTACTCAGAAATTCAACTTGCTGAACCTGATAGTGCCAAACCTCTTCTTGTTCCTTGAGCTGGTGACTGAGGACTTCAACATCTTCGATGATTTTTTCATTCTCTTCCTCAAAAATCTTATTTTCCTTAGTGACAAGCTCGAGGTCATTCATTGCATGGATGTATTTGCCCTTGACCTGGTCCAGCTCAGCCCGGACAGTGGGCAAGTCATCAACTTGCTACAGTTGGGCATCCTTTTATTGACAAAGCCCTGTGAGGTGCTGGATTTCTTTCTCTTGAGCATCCAATTGTCCTTTAAGGTGCTCGTTTTCATCCAAGCACTGGATGAGACCTTCACCAACAAATATGAAAGACTGCAAAAATTGGATATCGAAGGAAAGTTAGAAAAGAAAAATAATAGAAGTGTCAATTTTAGCCATCAAGAAGAATACATACCCAGTTTGAGGCGTGCATACCCTCGTTGATGAGGCACTGCCAAGAAACATTCTAAATTTTCTCCCTATCAGACTCCAATATAAGGGACCTCATGTAGTTAGCAATCCCAATCGGATGGGATAGAAAGTCGTGTCCTCAGGGAAGGAAATGATGACAAATCTTATTTTCCTCGGGTCCGTACTTGGGGTAGGGAAAATGTTCACAAGTTTGGATCGGGAGCTAGCGTGGTTTCTAGGGGTCCTGTAGGATTTAGTCATTTTGTATGGTATAACCAGATGAGAAAACTCGGCAGTCTGAGCTCGCTCGGCCCAGGCTGCGGAGGTACTAACTTCTTTGAAGAAGCGGTCAAAATCTTCTTGCCCAAAGGTTTGGACCGGTTATGATAATGGAGGAATAGTTGAAGTGGAAGTCTTTGTTTTTTAGCAATCGACTCTTTATTCATAGCTTCATCGTCATCTTCAATGATGACAAATTCTACGATCATTGGTGCAGGGGAAAGGGTAGGCGCAACCTCGGTTGGAGGCAAAATTGGCTCGGCTACTTTAATAGCACTGTTGTTTTCTCTCACTTTGGCTGGAGTGTCTTCCACCGGAGTGGTAGTGGTAGTCGTAGAGACTTTGCTTACCCATATATCTTCAAGGGAGATGCAGGTATCTTGAGCTCGGGAGGAGCCTCCCATCTCCGAGTTTCTTTTTCGCTTTTTGGCGACCGAATGTGACTTTGAGGATTTGGATTTTGTGAGTTTTTCTTCTTTGGTTCCCCAGAGATATGGTGAACTGAGGCTTCCTGGTTGAGCACCAGATTGAGAATAGTTGGAGCAGCAGAGGGGTTGGACCTTGAGTCAAGGAACCCTTCGGTAAACCTGTGAGTTATAAAAAATAGAAGAAGTAGAAAAAATGCACAAGGTTATTGTTGAGGCCACAAAAAGAAAGTAAAAAAAGCATGAAGTTAGGCATATGTTTACCATGGTTTCAGGCCACCAATAATTTGTTGGAGAGTTCCTTCCATGTCCGCTGCTTATGCGGATAAGTGCTGGTTATTTTCTTAACCCATTGGTGGAGGTTTTCCATGTGGGCCGGAATCCATTGAACGACTAAAAAGATGGAAAAAAGGGAAGTTAAAAAGCAGACCATCTAAATTTAAAGAAAAGGAAAGAGTTTCGATACTTACGGTGCATGTTTCATTCATCCGGGAAGGGCATGTACCTAGTCGGAATGGTTTCAGCAGTTGGAACTGCAACAAAGCATTCCATCCAGCCCCGATTTTGATTCTCATCAACACTGGAGATGATGGAGAATTTGCTTCGTTTAGAGAGCTGGACGATCCCACCATGAAAGAATCGCGGCACATACAAATGGATCAAATGATCCAAAGTAAAATATCCGTTGACCAAGTTGGCCAAAAAATGGAGACATGTTACGACCCTCCAGATGGACGGACCAATTTGTGCAAGGCACAAATTGTAGGTCATGTACATCTCGAGGATCACGCGGTCGATTGATGGGTTGAGTTTTAAAGTGAAGGGGTAGGTGTATACATTGGAATATTCGGACATGAAGGCAGTGGTATCTTTGTCTAGGTCAGAAATAATGATCCTGGAGAGATATTTCCAACCACATTCATCTCAGACTCTAGCGAGGTCTGAGGTTTTGATTGAGGATGGCCAATTTCTAGCGTCCTTTCCTCAGTCGATTCTTTTTGGAGGCCGTTTGAGCGACGAATTCAGTGTTGAAGTGAAAGGTTGAATGGAGCATATCAAAGGCTTTGGATTAGGCAACAATCTGAGTGTTGGAATATTCCCAGGCGTCGTCGGTGACCGATGGAGGAGAAGGAGTCAAAGAAGAATTTCTTGAAGAAGACCGAGTAGTTTGAGCCATTGTTTTGAAGGTATGAAGTTATAAAGGTTTGAAGAGTTAAAGATATAAAGACTTGAAGGTTAGAAGCAATTCTGGGGAATTGAAGGATAATTGTTCGAAGGATTAATTTTTTTTACCAAAATGTAAAAATTAAGGAGTGAAAAAAGAGGGGGTTTTACAGAGGCAAAGTCATCATTGCAAAATATTTTGGTTCGTGAATTGGAACGGCGGTTTCAACCAGAAGGTGACACATGTCCGGAGTGGCAGAGTGAAGAGACGTGAGTCAGATCGTGGAGAAGGTCAAACGGTTCGCTTTCCCGCCTATTTCGGAGTGATGTGAAAGGAAGTTTGCAAGAGAAGACACCGAGAAAATCATTTCCACTTCCCATCACTTCTGTAAACTTTGATCCGGAAAGTGTGGAGATTATCTATATACGGTTAAAACCGGCACGACATGTGGCATTGTTTAAGTATGAGGTCGAAGGGAGTAGCAACGCTGTGCACCGGGTGCGAGGATACCCGGGGTGAGTCCGAGTGAAAGAGCAAGGCCGGGCATAGACCGAACCAAATAACACCAGGTAAGCGACCGAAGAAGCTTGATGCATGCCCGTCCCGGGTTTGGTGACAACTGTTACTCTTTGGTCATTAAGTGGCCGTTATTGGCATTTAATTGCATTAAATTAGAGAATGATTCTCGGGCATAAATGCCTTGTATTGATAGCTATAAAAAGAGCCCAACCTTCATGTTGGAAGGGCATCTGATTCTCATTTCACTTACTTGTACGATTTCACTCTAATCTTAAACTGTACAAGCTCTCAATATTGGCTCGGGATTGAAGCAACTTAGCTAAGGACCGATCCAAGCTCATTAACAAGTTTCAATCAAGATACTATCAATTCAGGCTATTTCTCTTGTCATTTATTTACTGCTAAATATTTAATGCATTTACTTACAAATTAAATCACGTATCTTAAAACAACTATACAAATTCAACTATACCTTTTTTTTTTGGGTAAACAGATTCAAATAATGTCATAAACAAAGAGAACATGACATACTAAGGCTAGAATAACAGGGAGGCAATGTCGGGAAATTTGTACCGGAGTTGATAGGTTTTACCATTTATGCTACCACTTATAGCTGATGTTGAAATAACATACGGTGTAGCGACAAAGGGAACCAAAAAATAGTAGCTAGCTAGTTGCTGTAAACAACGCGTTGACCTGAAAATTTGCAAACCTTTATGGGGCAAAAATGTAACCTTTCATAACAAAATCGAGAGCTTGAATAGTAGGCATTATTGCCCATTTGATTCATGGAAAAAAATAGAGTTGTAGCAGTAAATTGTAAGGCGGGCCAATGGGCCGGGTCGGCCCGGTCCCAATCCGACCCCGACCTGACCCGCCACGATCCCCCCTAAAAAAAATGGTGTTGGAATTCAAAATTGGGATGGGACTTGGGCTAGTCCCGCACAGGCCCGTACCGCTCAAATCCGCCCTAGACCCGCCCCGACCCCGACCCCTCTTTGCAAAAATGATTGTTGTACAACGACCATTTTATATTTTGATTGTTGTACAACGGCCATTTTTGCCCCACCCCTCCCCATAAACTCCCCCCTATCCTATTAATATTTATTTTTAAGCCCAAAGTTACTATATTTACAATTTAATCCAATTTTTCAACTATAAATACCTCATTTTTCTCTTCATTTTAATCTCACAAATCATCCTACAACAATCTCTCTAATCTCTCAACTCAATCTATCTCTCTATAAGTCTACAATTACATTGACTATTAAATATATTTTATTTGCTCATTTGTATAATTGTATCAAAGTTAAAAAATTTGGGACTGAAGTTGACAACTAGCTTGAGGATCATCCATCGATCAAAGTTTCAATTTTCAACATCGATTACAAGTCGACGTTACGTCGGCGTTTGGTACCTTCTTTAAATTATTATTGTTACTTTATTTTAATTATCGCACTTAATTTCATTATCTTCAATTATTTATTAGCATAATTAAAATGGAAGGATTAAGATGTATGTTTAAGGGTAAGAGTAAGAGTGCTTCTTCTAGTAGGAATAACAATGGCAGGGGTACTTCTTCTAGTTATCCTATTCCTAGATATGATGATTTGATTGATTACACTCATATAGATGAAACTGGATCTTTTAATGATATACCATTAGACGATGAGATATATTCTGCAACTCAACCAGACTTTAATTTAGAAGATAATCTAGATGACACACCCACTAATCTAGATGACACACCCACTAGTGCACCTCAAACTGAATCTGGAACGTCTCATATTCCCCATAGTATGAGATGAGGCCCCACACAACGAAAATTAAAATCAGTTGCATGAGATTTTTTTAATAGGGACCAAGAGAATCAAGTATGTAGAATTTGTAAAAATGTTTATAAATTTAAAATGGGAAAAGGTCAGGGTGGGAAGGGATGTTTATTGAGACATGTACAAAGTTAGGTGGGATGAATACGAGGCTACAAAGTCAGGTGCGCCAATGCGCTCTCAGTCGGGACAAGATTCACATAGTGTCCCGGACCAAGTACATGGTCAAATTAACCCGACGACGGGGGGAATTGTAGGTCATAAATACGATAAACATAGAGATATGGAAGCAATAACAAAATTAGTTGCGGTGGAGAGTTTGCCTTTTTTATTTCCTTCCTCCCCTGATTTTATTCATTACATAAGAGATATGTATAATCCTGTTTTTAACGATTTTTCTAGATCAACTGTTAGGAGAGACGTTTTTAAATTCACAAACGAATATCAACAATATTTACGTTATGCATTATATCATTTTCCTGGTAAAGTATCTATCACTTCTGATATAGGCCGTAGTACTAATGGTCATGATTATTTAATTGTAACATGTCATTGGATAGATCATAATTGGTCTATGCAAAAACGTATTTTAGCATATAGATATATAGATGATAGGCACACCAGAAATTTTATTAAAGAAAATATTCATCAAGTTTGCGATTATTATGGTATAACTGACAAAATAATGATTGTTACGTTAGATAATGCTTCTTCTAATAATTATGTTGTGAGACTTTTAAAAAATCTATTAACTCCATATTTTCCTAATCATTTTCATATAAAATGTGCGTGCCATATTTATAACTTAGTTGTAAAGGATGGTCTATCACTTTTTGAAGACATTCTTAATAAAGTACAATTCGCTATTAACTTTATTTTTAAAAGTAATAGAATACAAAGAAAAAAAGAATATATAAAAAAACTTGTCACAATTGTGGTTTACCTTATAGAAAAATTCCTGAAGAAGTAGCGACTAGATGGAATTCTCTATACGAACAACTACTTGTTGCTTACGATTATAAAAGACCTATAACTTTATTTTTTAACGCCCATAATCGAAATCCAACTGATATGCTTATAGATAATGATTGGGAAAAATTTCAGAACTTATTGTATTTTTAGAGAATTTTTTTCAAGCAACTAAATACTTTTTTGGTATATATTATCCTACTATTTTAACTATGTTATTTTATATAGCTCTAATATTTTTGTTATTTAATGAATATATGGAAAAACCATCTTATAAGGCACCTATTAAAAAATGTTTATCAAATTAAAAAAATATTTTTTTTCTATTCCCACTATTTATATTATTGGTGTTGTATTAAATCCGACTATTAAAATAGACGGTTGTAAATCACTTATTGAAACTATTTATGATTGTATAGCAATACTTCTACCTTCAACTCCAACTCCAAAAAATCCAAATGAACAACCACCTAAAGAACCAACTAAAGAAGAAGTTTTGTCTAGCATACACGATGAATGCAAAATAGTATATACGCATTACCAACAAGAAAGTGCTAGCAACCAGCCGGCTTCTATACCATCTTCTTCTTCTATAGTACAACCTTATAAAAAACACGATGTTTCTGCGGTTAGTATTGAAATCCTTAGAAATGAAATGTTTAGTGGTACCACTACTAATCAAGTTTGCGAGTTTGATGTTTGTGTTTTGCATGGTGTTGTACCGTACCAAGCAGTTCTCAATGAAGAAGGATGTGAAGACTTGCTCAAATACTGGAGGGACAATAAGAAGACATTTCCGACACTAGCAAAGATGGTTCGAGATGTGCTGAACATTCAAGCGTCATCAACAGCGTCTGAAAGCGCTTTTTCTGTCGGAAGATTTCAAATAGGAGAGCACAGACACTCATTAGCGGGAGACAGCTTGAAGATTGCAGTTTTATTCAGAGATTGGATACGAGCGAAGCGTATAAGGTGCGGTCAACCGGAGATCAACGAAGAAGACGATGAAAACTACAACGAAATCTTTTCCGACGGAGGTGGAAGCGACGTCAAGCAATTTGACCAACAAATTCAAATTCCAACCGAATAACCACAAGACATTGTGAAGAAATTAGAAAATGTGTTTATAAATATGTGATTTTTTTAATTACAATTTTACTATGTAATTTGCAACTTTCAACACCACAAAGTTGCACTTTTGAAATTGTATTACAAAAAAAATTATATTTCTATTAAATAATATAAGAGGAACAAAATCAGTTTTGGATGTTTTTATTACACTATCTTGTTCAATTATTAAAGTGTTTATATATGTTATTTTTTAAATTAAGTAACAAAAAAATAGAAAAACCCGATCCCGCCTCGCCCCTGCCCCGCGAAGACCGATCCCCTTTTCTGACGGAATTGGGAACGGGATGGGACATCGGCGGATCCCGTCAGGCCCGCCGGAGGATCGGTCCTGCCCTCCCCCGAGTCCCGCCGATACCCGCCCCGCCCCGCCAGAACCCGGCCCACTGGCCACCCTTAGTAAATTGTGCAAGAAACAAATAGAAGCCAGAGCTTTAAAGCAACCTTTTCTGTTTTATTTTTAATTTGTCATCCATCCATCTGCTACATGACATAAAAAAGAAGGGTAGTCCCGGGCATAGCTGGATGGCAAAGGAGGGAACTTAAAAATCCAGCTAGAGGCTTGCAGCGTAGGTTCGACCCTGGTGGGAGCAATTTGCTCTCTTCTGGGGTAGGATCTTGTAGGTAATATCAGTTGCTCTGTTCTCAAACCATGATTATTCAGGCACATCTCGCGATTTACTGGTAGTAGTGCTGAGGGACCGGAACTACTATCTCTAGAAATAGTCTGACGTACGCCGGGAAGCCGAATATCAAAATAAAAAAGAAGGGTAAACAGTGTTGTTGAAGATGATTGTGAGAAAACAGAGAGAAGCCTAAGCTTCACAACAGTTTGTCTTAATTCATCGTGTATATCCTTCGGTAGTAATGTGATCACGTTTACTTTGTGTGTAATACTACTTAGGAATCTTTTAGATTTATCTCCCAGAAATCAGAGATGAATTTAAAATTCAAATTTAATGGGTTCAACTTTTAAATTTTTTAGTATTGAACTCATTGTACGGTTAAAATTGTGGATTTAGATTTAATATTTATTAATATTTTAATAAACTTTTACTTATATATTTATGTACTCTGTGTCGAAAGTTTTGGATTCAAATAAACCCATAGCCAAAAGATTACATCCGCATCTAAGTAAAATATATAAAGAATTATAGGTACTTCCTGTTTCCCATATTCCTTTATAATATTATCCTGAGATCAAAGATATAAATGAAGCAACATGAAGAATAGTGATATATATAGACAACCTCAGTTTTGTTGATATTAAGGTGTATTTGTTATTATTTTGTATCCGGTAGGGGCGGAGGTAGAGAGTGCACGAAAGCTCAATTGAATCCCTTGGTTGAAACATTTCATTATATAAACAGGGCAAAAATAATTTTCTTTTTGTATATATATAAATTGTTATAAAACCCTTGACATTAGATTTTTTTTTAAAATTTCTTTATTAGAATTCCTGACTCCTCCGGATGATACCTAGTGTCCCAGTTCCAACCTAAGAAACAGAGGTGAGAGGTTATCTGTAGCAGGCCCCTTTTTTTAGTGAATAAAAGCACAGTGAAAGTAAAGTTTTTGACATCTTTGACAGGCAAGTCAAAAATAATTTGGAGAGGGCATCAACGGTTGTGAAAACTGGAGCCTGTGACACATTTGCTATTACTACGACATTATTTCTAGTGCCTACTAATAGTAGTATATAGTCAGACTCTACGGCGTGGGGGTCTCATCTAAGTGCAAACTAGTTGCCAAGTACATTATTCTAGCTTTGCTTCAAAAAGTTCATGGTAAAAGAGTGGTATATCAATGCTTGTATAAATATCTATGTAGACAAAATGAGCGAGACAAGCATGTTGAGGACAATTTGACTTTTTTTTTTGTTGTAACGGTAAATATGTATATCAATGAAATGTACAAATACAGTGAGCGTACCCACGTTCAAAAGCGAATGACGCTCGAAATCTCATACTAATCCCACAAGTCAGGAAGTTAGAAGATTTAATTGCGTCAATACAAAAAGCCTCAAACTGCACACATAGGTGCTCAGTCAAAGGGAGCAAAATCTAGCCAGTGGCAAGTCCCTCATGTGTGAAACATGGGTTGCAGTTGCGGGCCTCGTTAAACCCTTGCCATGGTAAACCCAATGGGATAAACTCGTGGCAAGGGAAGAGTGCATGAGCGTTAATGCTGACTATCGGTACAATTGCCTTGGGCTAAAAATTCAAAACGGGAAATCAAATGAGGGAAGAGCGAAAACAAGACTCTATAGACATTGGTCTTGATTATGAAGATGATGGCTTCCTTATCTAGTCTTGCGTCGTCGAAGAGTACCTTGTTACGTTCTGTCCAAATGTGGTAGATGGTGCTGGCCAGTGCAATGCGCTTTGCCTTGGCCTGCCATCCTGATCCGCAGCCCTTCTTTCTGACGAACTTGAGTGCACTGTCTATGGTGGACATGGTTCTCGTGATGCCTAGCCAGCACCTAACCCATAGCCAAATATATGCACGCGTGGTGCAGCTCAAGAACAAGTGTGCATTAGTCTCATCACCGCGTCCGCAAAGAGTGCATGATCTGTCAATGTAAGAGGACCTTGTCTTTTGTACGAAGCATTTTCTTGGTACTCAGCCAGAGAATGAACGTATGTTTAGGCTGGATACATGCATTCCAGACTTCACGTGGCCACGACACTCTCGAACTGTGGGTTCTAAAGAAGTTGTAGGCAGCCCGTGTGCCCGATGCGGAAGATACTTCACTATGCCAGCCCGCAATAATGACTTATGCCAGTGTTTGTGATCTGACCCGAACCCTTATCTGATCTCTGATTTTTAGCAACTGTTTTATAAGTGGAGAGTCTTCCTTCTTGGCGTTCCAGGACCACACATCGTTATTGCTCAGTTATGTTTGGTTGATCTAGAGCACCCAAAGAGTATCCTTCTTCCGATGGATATCCCAAAGGCGTTTAGCCAACAAGGAAGAGTTTCAGTCCCTCATATCTCTAAAACCAAGGCCTCCCTCGGTCTTCGGTAGGCAATAATCTCTTCACGACACAAGGGGGGTTTCATAAGAAATTTTGGCAAAGACGTACAATTTTATCACACACCGTAGCCGGGATGGGGAGAATGGACAACCAGAAGCATTCGACGCCTTGGAGCACCGACTCAATAAGCTTCGTTCTGCCCGCATACGACAGTGTAGCACTTGTCCACACATTTATATACGAAGCAATCTTGTCAATAAAAGGCTCGTAATGGATGACTTTGAGCTTTTCGCCTGCCAAAGATATGCCAAGGTAGCGAAAGGACATGAAACCACTCTGGAAATTTGTGATCTCCTTAATTTCCATCATATCCTCCCTTGAGATATCTGCCGTATAAAGGCTGGACTTGATAGCACTCGAGTTCAGCCCAGAACATTTTCCGAAGCTTTATAGGCAATCCATAAGAATGCGAACAGAAAGCACGTCGCCCCTAGACAGAAGCAACAAATCGTCTGCGAAGGCTAAGTGTGTGATCTCTAGGGTGCCGCATTTTGGATGATAATTGAACTCAATTCCATGGGTGTTCGCCTTAAGCAGCCTCGAAAAGTACTCAACGCGTATTACAAAAAGAGAAGGGGATAAGAGATCATCTTGATAGAGCCTTTTTTGACCCTTAAATAGCCGTGGATGCTTTCATTTACTGCTACGGAATAAGAGCTGGTAGTGACGCACTCCATGATGAGGGACACAAAGCTGTCCGGGAAGTTTAGCCCAACGAGGGTGGACTTGAGGAAACCCCAATCAACAGAATCAAAAGCTTTGCGAAGATTCATTTTGAGCATGCATCTTGGAGATACTCTCTTGCGGTTATAACTCCTCAATAATTCTTGCGCAAGGTGAATGTTCTCGATCATACTCCTACCCTAAACAAAAGCCGATTGGGCTCCATCAATAAGGTTGTCTAGGCAAGGCTCAATCAGCGCGACAATAATTTTTGTGATGACTTTATAGACGATGTTGCAGCACGAAATGGGCCTGAAGTCCCCCACGGAGGGGCAATGAGAAGACTTATGTTTATAGTTTGGTAGTCACTAAAGTGGCCAAACTAGAATGTTTAAATTATTCACATGTATAAAAAGATTATGATATTTACTTTATGTGTGCATTTATGTTAATATAGTTTGTTAGTCACCAAAGTGGCTGAACTAGTATGTTTAAGAAAAACAATATGCATATATAAAATTATTATTTATCCATGAAACTAATGAAATGCCTATTATTGAAAATAAATGGATAAATTGACTTTCACTATTGCTAGAACTTAAGAATTTACTCAAAGGTGAGTCAATTATTCTATGAATAGTGAACATAATGAGGTAAATTAATATTCTTTAATCAAATATGTATTGTATATCCAAAAATGTTGTATATATTTGATTGAAAATATTTAATTGCTTATTAAAGTTGAAAATGACATTTAAATTATGATAGTGTGTCGTAGTATCACCCAAAGGAGAATTACGATATACTTTTATTGGTTTGCTGAATCCACAATATTTTCTAATTTGTAAGCATTATATCTATTTTGCAGCTATTCCTCTTCATTCGCTTGCTTCATCTGTTACTGTGTTCGATAGATTGAACTTCTCTGAGTGGCATGAACAAGTCAAGTTCCACTTAGGTGTGATGGATCTTGACTTGGCTCTGTTTATAGGTACACCTACTGCCATTACTAATACGAGCAGTGAGGATGAGAAGTCTTTCCATAAAGCATGTGAACGCTCTAACAGATTGAGCCTTATGTTAATGCGAATGACTATTGCCAACAATATGAAGAGTACTAATTCACATACAAAAAGTGCCAGGGAATACCTGAAATGTGTGGAAGAACATTTTTGTCCTGTTGATCAGTCTCTCGCTGGTAGATTAATGGCTGAACTCAACATCATGAAGTTTGATGGGTCGCGTAATATGCAGAATCATATCATCGAGATGACTAACATTGCAGCAAGACTCCGGACCTTGGGGATGAAAGTGGATGACACCTTTTTGGTTCAGTTTATTCTGAACTCATTACCTCCTGAGAATGGACCATTTTAAATTAACTATAACACTATTAAGGATAAGTGGGATGTTAATGAATTGTCCAGTATGCTTACTCAGAAGGAGTCAAGACTTAAAAAACAAAAAAGTCATTTTATTAACCTCGTGGGACAAGAAGCTGGTAAAGGACTTAAAGTGAAGCCCAAAAAGTTCAAGAATAAGAAAGCACATGCTAAAGTTCAACAGGATGCTCATAAGGAACTCAAGACAGATGTGTGTCGTTTATGTAGAAAGGAAGGGCACCATTAGAAAGATTGCCAGAAACGTAAGCTTGGTTAAAAAAAGACACGTTTAGTGCTTTTGTATGTTTCGAATCAAATTTAGTAGAAGTTTCTAATAATACTTGGTGGTTTGATTCTGGTGCAACTACTCATGTATCTACTATGTTGCAGGGATTCCTTACGATCCAAACAACAAATTCAAAGAAGGATTTCTTGTTAACGAAAAATTATATGAAGGCTCCAATTGAAGGCATAGGGACTTATCATTTGATCTTGGAGACTAGACATCACCTTTATCTTCCTTCAGTTTCTAGGAATTTGATTTCTCTTTCAAGACTTGATGTTTCTGAATTTGATTTTAAGTTTGGACATGAATGTTTCAATTTATATAAGAATGTTATTTTTTATGATTCTGGTGTTCTTATTGATAATTTATATAAATTGAAACTTCATAGTGTTTTTTTTCTGAATCCCTTCTTGATATTCATCAAAATGTTAAAATTAAACATAGTTTGAGTCATATATCCAAAGAAAGGCTAAAAAGATTAGTAAAGAATGAGATTCTCCCGAATCTAGATTTTACTGATCTTAATAAATATTTAGATTGCATTAAGGGAAAGAAAATCAAGCATACTAAGAAAGGTTCCATAAAAAGCACTCAGCTTTTTGAAATTATACACACCGATATTTGCGGATCCTTTGATGTTTCATCTTTTGGTGGAGAAAGGTATTTTATCGATGATTTTTCACTTTATGAATATATCTATTTGCTGAAAGAAAATTTTCAAGCAACGGACGCTCTCAAAATGTACTACAATGAGGCTGAAAGACAATTAGATAAAAAAAAAGGTGAAAATCATTAGGTCAGATAGAGGTGGTGAATATTATGAAAAATATAATGAAACGGGATAATGTCCAGGTCCATTTGCAAAGTTTCTCAAGGAACGTGGCATATGTGCACAGTATAATATGCCAGGAACACATCAATAAAATGGGGTTGCAGAAAAGCGTAATCGGACACTTATGTATATGGTTAGGAGTATGATAAGTAATTCCTCATTACTCAAATTTTTGTGGATGTATGCTCTTACTACTGCTATGTATTTATTAAACAAGATTTCTAGTAAGGCAGTTTCAAAGACTCCTTTTGAAATGTGGACTGGAAGGAAACTTAGTTTAAGGCACCTGCATGTTTGAGGTTGCTCAGCAGAGACTAAAATTTATAATCCACATGAAAAGAAATTAGATTCTCAAACAATAAGTGGTTATTTTATTGGTTACCTAGAGAAATCTAAAGGATATAGATTTTACTATTCAAACCATAGCTCAAAAATTATTGAAATCAGTATTACAAGATTCATTGAAAATTGTGAAGTTAGTGGGAGTGTTGAACGATAAAATGTGGAAATAAATGAGGTAAGGGTCAATGTTCCATTACTCATGAATGTGCCTACTTCTACATCAATAATAAATATTATTTCTATTGTCGAAGAACACTTTAACAATACTGAACAACCCTTGAATGAAACACTTCAGGAAGAAACTAACTCACACATATTTGACACAAATGAACCACGAGCAATGCCATTAAGAAAGTCTCAAAGAGAAAGAAAATATGTTATTCCAGATGATTATGTGGTTTATTTACAAGAGTCAGATTTTGACATTGAACTTAATAAAGATTCGATTTCATTTTCACAAGTCATAGAAACTACTGAGTCTAACAAATGGATTAATGCCATGAAAGAAGAGTTAAAATCCATGGAATACAACAAAGTCTGGGATCTCGTTGAATTGCAAGAAAATTCTAAAAGAATCAGGAGTAGATGGGTCTTCAAGACGAAACGCGATTCAAATGGAAATATTGAACGATATAAAGCCAGACTTGTTGCCAAGGGTTACACTCAGAAATAAGGCATTGATTATAAAGAGACCTTTTCACCGGTCTTAAAGAAAGACTCTTTAAGAATTATTATGGCTTTAGTGGCTCATTATGATTTAGAGTTACACCAAATGGATGTGAAAACTGCATTTCTTAATGGAGACCTCGAGGAGGAAGCTTATATGGACCAACCAGAGAGTTTTGAAATTAAAGGAAAAGGTCAAATGGTGTGTAAATTAAAGAAGTCGATATATGGATTCAAACAAGCCTCACGAAAATGGTATATAAAGTTTAATGATACCATAACATCTTTTGGATTTAAGGAGAACATCGTTGATCGGTTTATATACCAAAAGATCAGTGGAAGCAAGTTTGTATTCTTAGTCCTGTATGTTGACGATATTTTGCTTGCTGCTAATGATTTGAGCATATTACATGAGACGAAGGATTTCCTCTCAAAGAATTTTGAAATGATAGATATGGATGAGGCATCCTATGTGATTGAGATAAAAATATTTCATGATAGATCAGAAGGATTGTTGGGACTGTCTCAGAAAGACTATATCAAAAGAATTCTAGAGAGATTTAACATGAACAATTGTTCGGCAGGAATTGTTCCAATTCAAAAAAGGTATAAATTTACTCTCATGCAATATCCAAAGAATGATATAGAATAAAAGGAAATGGAGTCAATTCCTTACTCTTCTATTGTTGGATGTTTGATGTATGCTCAAACCTGCACAAGATCGGATATTAGTTTTGCGGTCGGAATGCTAGGAAGATATCAGAGTAACCCAGGAATTGATCACTAGAAAGTTGCAAAGAAAGTCTTGAGGTACCTGAAAGGAATGAAGGATTATATGCTCGCGTATTAGAGATTCAACCGCTTGGAAGTTATTGGATACTCGAATTCATATCTTGTGGGATGTGTTGACACTAGAAAGTCCACTTTTAATTACATGTTCCTATTAGCTGAATGAGAGGTATCATGAAAGAGTGCTAAGCAATCTGTCATTGCTACATCCACAATGAAAGCAGAATTCATGGCATGTTTTGAAGCCACATTTCATACATTATGATTGCGGAATTTTATTTCAGGACTTGGGGTTGTCGACACCGTTACCAAACCGCTGTAAATTTATTGTGATAATACTGTAGGAATATTCTTCTCCAAGAACGATAAGTACTTAAAGGTGTCAAACATATGAAATTAAAGTACTTTACCATTAAGGATGAAGTTCAGAAACAAAGGGTGTCACTTGAGCATATTAGGACTGATCTTATGATTGCAGATCCGTTAATGAAAGATTTACAATCAAAGTTATTTAAAGAACATGTACATAGAATGGGTCTTGATTGTACATATGATTAATGTTTTTATGATGTTTTGACACTCTTGATCTCAATTATATGTTTCTAATGTATTTTCTGTTTCTCATAATGTTGTACACATTATTGTTTTGAGATGTTACAGGATAAGTCTCATTGAGACATTATTGTGGACCATAATATTAAATATTTTATAGCTTATGAACCTGATATGATAAGTTGGTAATGTTTTGTAGTATATGAAGGGGGTATGTAGCACAACATTATGTATAATTGTCATAACTCGCGTTAGTGGTTTGTCATATTATGGTATGTATGAAGGACATTACAGAAGAGATTTATTTTTATGCGCAACTAATGTTTATGTCATTAAGTATTAGTGTTATGTGGTCATTGGGCCAAGTGGGGGAATGTTCGATTTTATTAATTAAAAATATGTGGCCCAATTAATGTAAAGCCATAACTAATATTTAATGAAGAATAAATCTCGTCCGTTAAATCGGTTACTTGATGGACGTACCGTATAAACTCACAACTCCTATAAATTGGTCCTCCCTCCACCCATTAGGGTTACCACAAAACCTCTACATCTTTTCCATTGTTGACGGTTGTGGTAACATAAGGCTATGGCAATGAGGTAGAAACTAGTTTATACACGTAACGCTTCCGCTTTCGTGATAATGTCTTCCGCTCTGGTATGTTTTCCGTATTATCTCTTTATAAGATTATTGTGTTCAAGATCCTGTGTGAATTAAGTTTTATTCCTTACAATTTACGGTTACAACTATTATATTTTGCAATTAGGTGCAAAGTTCACCGGTTAAAAAAGGACGAGATAGATCCAAGATCGAACGAGGTAATTAACTTATCTTAAATGATCTACTATTTTTCCTAATTAAGGCAAACATAGCAAATTTAAATTGGAATAAAATGGAAGCATAATTGATTTATGTAAATGATATGAATTAATAGTCTGAGTTAAAATTTACTTGTCGTTATATTTACTACACCTTCAAACCATCACTAACATAATCACTATCCATCGACAACCGGTCAACCACCACCATACAACACTATCAATTGTCACTACTTATCATTATCCATCATCATCGCTAACCACAATAATCAATTGTCACCATCAATTATCTCCATCCACCACCATCTTTGCTACTACCACACTAATATGTACTATCCACAACTATCACTATCAGTTATCACAATTTAATCAATTACCACCGCAAGTAAACACCACAACCATCGATCACCATATAAATTTTTTTTTTCTAATACATTGTCGAAACAATATTAGATTAATTGGTATATTTATTTGAATTTTATATTTATTAAATTTCAAGACAATTTTATATATTCAGATATTGAAACCAAACAGTTTTAATTTAGTGTTTATATCTTAATATAACATCTTAGCATTCAGAATCAAACATGTAACTTTAATATACATATTAAATTTATATATATTCTCAAATTCAATTGTCTTAATCTTCTTAAAAACAAACTAGGCCTGATTAACCCTCATCTTTGTTTGTCTGTATTAATGTCGTAAAAGAGTCGATACACGACTATATGAGCTATGAACATCTTCCATCAACACGGGCCTGGGATCATAAAAAATTTAATTTATTTCTGGTCAAAGAATTAAAAGTTCTAGTTTTAGATTCTCTTTTTTCTTTGTTTTGATTTGAAACGTTTCTTAGATGAACTGCAATAGGCCACAACTTGTTGAGAACACAATTGCAAATTGTCCATATTGTGATTCTCTTTAAACACATAAAGCTTTGTTCCTTTTTCTATTAGAACAAAAGAATAAAATGTAACAGACGCAAGTATAATAAATCAACAACAAGCTTGAAGTGTCTGAAGAATAGTGACTGTTTTTTTTTCCAATTTTTGCAGGCTTGAAATTGACAAATTATTGACTAATTACTTAAAACAAAGAGATAAATTTACTTCTATTATATTTAGAGTAAACTCAAAGGATATTCCCTTATATATTTCAAAATCAAACACTTAACCCCCATCCTCACCCCCTCCCCACCCCCACCCCCACCCCCACCCCCACCCCTTGTATTTAAAGAATCCTACATACCTACCAACATGGGCGGATCTAGAAGCCCGATCACGATTCACATGAATCCATTACTTTTGATCCTTTATATGGTAAGAAATCAATAAAATATATATATAAATATTTGATGCGAACTCAATTATTATTGTTGCATTAACTTAAAATCAAAGTAGGACCCATAAACGACAAGTTTTAAACCTGCCTCTGCTTATCAATCTATATACAGTCAAATCTCTTATAACTCTCATCCTCTATAATAATATTTTACTATAACAATGAAATTTCTTTAAAATCAATTTTTTATTTTATATATTAAAATTCGATACAACATTTTTTGTAGGATAGTTACCATATAAGGGTTTAAATAGTTGGTTTTAAAATATAGAGGCAACTGTTACTATATTGTTTTTAAAAAAATTCATCACATAAGGGTCTTATTTGATTTCTAAACACAAGGGGGTAAATTCGCAACTTAGTTAATATTATAAGGATGTCTTGACTAATTTATCATATTTCCAAAGTATGGCAAAAAAAAAAAAAAGGGGTAACCTAAAAGAGGCACTTTATTCTTATCATTGTTAAGGAAGAAAACATGAATTAGCGCTTATACAAGTAAGTTTTTATCACATGGATAATCAATTATTAATGATGAATTTCTTTTTCGGCATAGCGTAGTACTACAGAACCAACACACTGTTTTGGACCGTCAATTGAACTTTTGAAGACCAAAATGTGTCTTTTGTCAATTATTTAAGGGTCATGTTGGCGGAGAGAACAAATGTTTGTTTCAGCTTGAAAAATTATATTGGAATTAGTTATTCTTAGTATTGATCGTTTGATTTCATAATTTTTAAAAAGTTATTTGTTTATCAAAATATCCTTCAATTTATTTAGTAGAATAAAATTTGAGAGAACTCAGGAGTACTTTTGTCATTTTTATTATTTTATTCAGGGATAATTAATATTGATACTATTATTCCACCCTCACAGATGTAACTTGTTATGTTACTATTTCTAATCCTGCTACTCCTAACTTATCCCGGATTAGTAACTAAATAAAAAATTCTAGTAATAAATTTTTATCTCAAAACTAATTATATTTGTCCAGCATACCGAACCACCTCTTATAGACCAAATTTCAATTATTCGCCGTCTGATTACAACATAAATAGCTTTTTGCAAAATCGTATTGTTTATTCGACGCTTCAGTATTACTACTCTATAAAAATGGGAGGAGCTATTCATTTGAAAAGGTTCAATTGCTGCAATGAATCCAAATTCCTCGAGTCTTTTTCTCTTATCTCACTAATAATAAGCCAAAGTGTCACTGCTATAGCTTCTCTTCCGCTACTCACATTGTTCTTCAAATGGGTGCATTCGATTTCGGTACTGAGAAAATGGAAAACAGAGTGATTCTGATATTCCACAGTTTCAAAAGCGTCGCGAAGCTTTTTCGCATCGCGGAGCTTTGCCTTGGAGTTTTTGTGCTCTTATGGAGTTCTACTCGGTTGCCTTTTGCGGTCAAAATCTCCGGCGAGTATTTCCGGCAACTTATCTCCGTTATACTTAGCCCTCTCTTCATTTTCTTACTTAGCAACGTCATCGTCCTCACTCTCTTCCTCAAATCCGGCCGACTCTCCGGCGATTCGTCAACTGTCTGTAGCACCGCCGAAACCGAACTCTACGATTCATTCGTCGAAAAGGAAGACTACTCCGGGAATCTCAACTCTTCTCCTGCACCTGAACGCCGGAAAGAGACTGTCTACCAAGACAAACAGACTATACTTGAAGTGAATGCTCGGAAGGAAACAGAGACGGTAACTGAAAAGGCTATTTATTCACAAATTCCACGGAGAACTAAATCGGAGAAGTTTGAAAGGGGAAGTAACAAGGAAATATACGGAAAGCTTCGTAGATCGGAGACGGAGATGTGCCGGAAAATCGATAATTCCGGTGATTCGTCGGAAACGGTATATCCAGTGGATGAATTAAGCAATGAAGAGTTTCAGAAAGCCATTGAGGATTTCATTGCTAGGCAAATCAAATTTCATCAGGAAGAGAAGTTGGCTATTGTTCTTCATAGCTAAGCTAAGCTTAATTGCTTTACTGTAGTGTCTATTAAAATAAAAATAAAAATAAAAACTAGAGAACATAAAATTAGGGTTAATGTACAGAGTCTAATGAATAATAGGAGTCGTAAATCTGATGTGGAAAAGGGGGCGCTAGTTGATCTGAGCCGTTGATATTTGCAGCGGATAAGAAGATTCAGAAATTCCCTGAATGAGTTGTGCTCGCTATTTTACCAGAGTGAGCTATGGTTGTTAGGCTCAGAAATTTAGACGTGTGCTTTAATTTTCTATCTTTGTATTAAAATTAAATTAATCAAGATGGAAAAAGGAGGGAATGTATTCTCAAATTCCAACTTATGTTATTCTTATATTTTAAAATTTTCTTCTTTTCAGGTAATATTCCACTAGAGTTTTTTTCTGTAGAAAAAAGTTTCTCGTGAACTATTGTAAACCTATAATAAATATATGTTAGTCTTATGTTCGACATCAGCAACATATTTGGACACTAGGGGTGCAATATCTCCAACTAGCATTGCATAATGTGCCTTTGGAAATGACTCAAAAATAAAAGAAAAAAGCATTTTATTCACAAAATAATGGTCGTGCGATGTAATGTAGATAATGACCAATAGAAGTTCGCAGTGAAGTTTGTTTATATATATGTAGGAGTAATTTTACAAATAATTACTCAAATTTTATTGTGTTACGCCAACGTTACTAAGTTAATTTGACAACATGAAAATCACTCAGTTTTATCCAAATATCACAGAAAGCTTTATATTTGCAATAAAAAAATCATTCAACTTGCCTAAGTAATACATCAAGCTTCTCACTAAGTAGCTAAAATGTCATTCAACTTTATCTAAATATCAAATAAATTGTTGGTTTTGTTTTCTTCAAAGGCTTTATGTAATACTTAGACACGTTAAATGACTTTTTTGTTGCAAAAAATAATTTCGTGACTTGCATGAGTACTTTCTTATAATAATTTTAGTGCATTAAAATAAAACTTAAGTAATCATTTAATATATAAGATATGTAGGAAAAATTTCAAACGATCAAAACTTTTGATTCATATAATCGGTCAAAATATGCATGTGTTCATCTTCATCTTCATATGAAGATTTTATACCTAATGGACTAAATCGATGTCAGACCGTCTTCAAACACTGAATTCCTTGGTTACAGAACAATACATTCATATTCGTTTTTCTTTGTTGATATACAATACATATATTTTGTACTCCTTTTATTTACACAATGTTAACCGGACTTTAACTTGTTGAAGCTGAGCAACTTATTACGTTAAGCATTCACCAAAATTTGGGGATAATTATAAATTGATCTACCGTAAATTCCCATTTCCAATTTGGATGACATCAGAAAATGGTGGACAAGCCAATAAGTGAAAATTGGGCATGCCAAAATATTTGGAGAGTTCTATCTAATCTGAATAATTATTATTACTGTTACTATTACTACTATTTACGAGAACTCAGGAATTAATGAAAAGACTTTGACGAGAAATAATGTGGGTTCAATTAGAAACTTTGAAAAGACTAATTATGGAGCATATGAAACAAAAAGCTCAAACACTAAGGCATAGATAAGGGACTTAACCATCATTAGGTTAGAAAATTAGGAATCCCTTTTCACCGCCATCATTCATATCCATTCTCCCCAAAAATAATGACGTCGTCTAGTACTATATGACATACAATTAAAATTTACATTATAAATAGTGTGTAACGGAGTTAATTACTATAAATTTTTAATTTTCTTAAATAAACTGCATATTAAAAAGTTATAAACGTATTAGTATCAAATAGTACCAGTGCATTATTTTGAAACGAACAATCATATGTATAATGAAATAGTATGATACTTCTCTTTTCCATTTATTTTACTTGTCAAGTTTTTCTTCCGACTTCACTTATAGAATTTCACTGAATATGTTGTTGTCAAGTTTTTCTTTTGCAGTATCTTTCAAAACATATTACTATTAACAAACAAAAAATATTTTGAGTTAATTTTACTTTATATTTATTTTTTAATTTCAATTCTTGTTTTTACTATATTAATCTCCCTCCTCATTTGTTAGAGTAATTAAGAGTAACATAAAAAAAATAGAAAGCATCAAATCTCTATTTGTTTTTTCTTTAGATGAGAAGTATTCTAAAATAACTATATCTAATCACTATGCATTACAAGAAAGTAGGCCTACTTTATATTTATCTTTTAATTTCAATTACTTCTTGTTTTTACTATTCTTTCCATCTCAATTTATGGATCACTATTTGATTTGACACGGAGTATAAAAAAGAAGTGAAGATTTTTGAAATTTATGATTCAAAATAAGACTTAAATATTTATGTACCTATAAATCATTCAATAAAATTAAATTATTTTTAAATGACATTTTTTTAAATAAATTAAAATGAAAATAATGTCATATAAATTGAAACACATGAAGTATATTAAGAGTAATTTTTGCCCTACAAAGACTCATCATTGCCAAAGTTTCACAAATAATTTATCTTTGCAATCATTTAGGTAATCAAATTTTGCTACTATACCGAATTTTCACCCCACAGGCTACCCCACTTTAAGATGACTGTGCTTTGAATTATTTTCATAAAGAAAATTCCAATATATTTTAGAAAAATAAAGGAAAAGAAGATGAAGAAGCCTTTAGAGTATTCTAGTGTTAAAAAGAGAACAAGGCAGTGTTTAGTGATCCACGCGTTGATATAATCTTTTCACTTTAATTTTCTCCGTAATCTCTGTTCGAAAAGAGTCACTTTTACACTTTTTTGTATAGAGTTATTAAAGACGGGTAGATTTTTCTGCTCAACCTTTCTCCGTCTTTATTTTAAAAAATTCAATTTCGCTTTTCCTAATTGTTCTGGGAGACACCATCATTACAATTCCACCAAAAATTGCATGTACAAATTTCTATTGTAGCAGTTATTAAGATGGATATCTCGTTGGTTAACAGAAAGAGTCCTGCTTTAATTTAGGCAAAACACATCAACTGAGTCTTTAACTTGACACGAGTTGATAATTATAATCATAAACTTTGCTAGTGCATAAGTAGACATTTAAATTTGTCAAAAGTCGAACATTCATACACACGCATCCTACATGACAAAATGTGTGAGATACACTCGAAAACAGGCGAGTTGAGGCTCAAAACTACCATTTCCAACTGTAAAAAAATCTTTAAAATAACTAATATACCCTTAATGAACCCCTCCTATATTTATCCTCAATTCTCAAGTCAAATTTTCACATTATTCTCCTGTTCTTATTACCGTTTCTTCACCTTCTTCATGATTTTCTACCAATTTTTAAATGTAAATGCCATCTCGTAATTTTTTTCATTGTGGGAAAAGATCTATAATGAAAATTTCTTGGTCCGTAAACAACCCATGTCGCTGATTTCTTGGTTGTGAAGATGGTCGGGTAAGGTTGCATTGTAGATGTGTTTTTTTTATTTAAATTCGAGTATCCAAGATTCGATTTTTACGATTCTTTTGTTCTTCTTAAACAGGTTGGATGCAAATTTTTTAGGTGGTATGAAATTGATTATCCTGAACAGGCTAGAATTGCTATTTTGGAATTACAAAAGAGGATAAAAAAAATATGATGAAAAAAAAGAAAAAATTAGGAGGAAGTATTGATTTTTGCTTCTCATTGTGATATATTAGCTTGGGTTTATATAGAGTTATTTATGTAATAGCTGCTACATATGTTGCTTTTTGGGTAGTTTGATTGGTTGAAAAAACTTGTTTTGGGGTCATTTTGCTGGTGTGCAATGTAGCTCTTTTGGTGAAATTGAAAATGTCATTTTCCTCCCTTTTGGTTGGTTGCTTTTTTTTTTTTTTAGTCTGCAATCTGGATTTGTGCTATATTCATTTTGATTGCAAAGGTTATATCTCTCAAAACATTACTTCAATAAGCATATTTCATAGCATTACTTCAATACTTCAAGCGACCTGTTTATGACATTTTCCATAGTTAATGAGCAAAGAACAGAGGACAAATGTGCTTTATTTTGGAGTTTTGGTAAAATGAAAATAATGAAATACAAACTTTTTCTTTCAAGCAATAACAATTCTCATCTCCCAAATAATTGATGGGTTCTGAAAATACTAGCTACACTTAATATACATTTATAGTGTAAGCAAATTCTAATGAAACTGGTACGAACAGCTGCAACTGTTGAAACCATTGAATCCACTCCACAAACTGTTGAAACCATAACCAACTAATAACAACTGCAAGCAAATTCTAATGGAATTCTTACATATAGACCATATAACAATAATTTCACAAAAAGGGGTAAAAAGATTCAAACTTTAACCACAACACTATCAACTATAGCAATAACAAACACCAAGTAGATGGAAAAGGTATAATTCTTCAAACGAACAAAGTAGAAGTCAACATCAAAAATTTCAAAAGCCAATCTAGCTAAAAGGCTCCACAAAACATCAACAACATTCAAAATATGGCTGGCCAACGGGGCGGGTCGGCCCGGTCCCGCCCCGACCTCGCCCCGGTCCCACCCCTATCCCGCTATAAAAAAAAATCGGTAACGGGACTCGAACCGGGATCTGGGCTCGTCCCGCCTGGGCCCGTCCCGCCCCAGTCCCGCTACGCTCACCCCGCCCCGATCCCTCCCCTTTGCAAAAAATGGTCGTTGCACAACGACCATTTTATATTTTGGCAGTTGTGCAACGGCCATTTTTGGCCTCCCTACCCCCTTAATATTTATTTTTAACCCCTAAGTTAATATATTTACACTTTAACCCAATTTTTCAACTATAAATACTTCATTTTCTATTCATCTTTCTCACAAATCTTCCTACAATCTCTCAATCTATCTCTCTACAAGTCTACATTGTCTACTAAATATTAAATTTTATTTATTCATTTGTAATTTGTATAACTACATCAAAGTTCAAAAATTGGGAGTAAAGTTGGCAATAGCTTGAGGATCATCCATCGAGCAAAGTTTCCATTTTCAACCTCGATTACACGTCGGCGTTTGGTACATTCGTTCATTCTTTAAATTATTATTGTTACTTTATTTTAATTAGCGCACTTAATTTCATTATCTTTAACTATTTATTAGCATAATTAAAATGGAAGGATTAAGAGATATGTTTAAGGGTAAGTGTAAGGGTGCTTCTTCTAGTAGAGGTAACAAGGGTAGAGGTACTTCTTCTAGTCATCCTATTCCTAGACAGGATGATTTGGTTGAAACCGAAGTTTTTTTTCTGAAATACCATTAGATTTAGACGACGAGATATTTTCTGCAACTCAACCAGACTTTAATTTAGAAGATAATCTAGATGACACACTCACTAATCTAGATGACATACCCACTAGTGCACCTCCAACTGGAACGCCTCATATTCCCCCTAGTATGAGACGAGGCCCAATAAAACGAAAATTAAAATTAGATGCATGGATTTTTTTATAGGGACGAAGAGAATAAAGTAGTTAAATGTCAAATTTGTAAAAATGTTTATAAATTTAAAATGGGAAAAGGTCAGGGTGAGACAAGAGGTTTATTGAGACATGTACAAAACCTTCACAAAGCTAGGTGAGACCAATACCTGGCTGAAAAGTCGGGTGCGTCAATGCCCTCTCAGTCGGGACAAGATTCACATACTGTCTCGGACCAAGTACATGGTTAAATTAACCATATGATGGGGGGAGGGGAATTGTATGCCCCAAATACGATAAACATAGAGATAGGGAAGCAATAGCAAAATTAGTTGCGGTGGAGGGTTTCCCTTTTTCATTTCCTTCATCTCCTGGTTTTATTCATTATATTAGAGATATGTATAATCCTGCTTTTAACGGTTTTTCTAGATCAATTGTTAGGAGAGATGTATTTAAAATTGCACATGAATATCAACAGTAATTACATTATACCTTATATCATTTTCCTGGTAAAGTATCTATCATGTCTGATATAGGCCGTAGTACTAACGGCCATGATTATTTAACGGTAACATGTCATTGGATAAATTATAAATGGTCTATGCAAAAATGTATTTTAGCGTATAGAGATATAGATGATAGGCACACTTGTACTTTTATTGCAGAAAATATTTATTCAATTTGCGATTATTATGGCATAACTGATAAAATTATGACTATTACATTAGATAATGCTTCTTCTAATAATTATGCTATTAGAATTTTAAAAGATCTTTTAACTCCATCTTTTCAAACTCATTTTCATATAAAATGTGCGTACCATATTTATAACTTAGTTGTAAAGGATGATCTATCACTTTTTGAAGAGATTCTTAATAAAATATAATTTGCTATAAACTTTATTTTTAGAAGTAATAAAATACAACGAAAAAAGGAATATAAAAAAACTTGTCACGATTGTGGACTAGCTTATAGAAAAATTTTCGAAGAAGTAGCGACTAGGTGGAATATACGAACAATTACTTGTTGCTTATGATTATAGAAGACCTATAACTTTATTTTTTAACGCCCATAATCGAAATCCAACTGATATGGTTGTAGATAACGATTGAGAAAATATTTCAGAACTTATTGTAGTTCTAGAGAAATTTTTTCAAGCAACAAAAGAATTTTACGGTATATATTATCCTACTATTTCAACTATGTTGTTTTATATAGCTCTAATATTTTTATTACTTAGTGAATATATGAAAAACCAGCTTATAAGGCACCTATTAAAAAATGTTTATCAAATTAAAAAAATATTTTATTCCTATTCCCACTATTTATATTATTGGTGTTGTATTAAATCTGACTATTAAAATAGACGGTTGTAAATCACTAATTGAAACTATTTATGATTGTATAGCAGAACTTCCACCTCCAACTCCAAAAAATCCAAATGACCCACCACCTATTGAACAAACTAAAGAAGAAGTGTTGTCTAGCATACCAGATGAATGCAAAAAAAAATATGCATTACCAACAAGAAAGTGCTAGCAACCAACCGGCTTCCATACCATCTTCTTCTTCTTCTTCTTCAACACAACCTCAAAAAAGACATGTCGTTTCTGCGGCTAGTATTGAAAGCCTTATACATAGAATGTATAGTGGTAACACTACTAACCAAGTTAGCGAGTTTGATGTTTTTATTTTGCAGGATGTTGTACCGTACCAAGTAGTTCTCAATGAAGAAGGACGTGAAGACTTGCTGAAATATTTGGAGGGAGAATGAGAAGACATTTCCGACGCTGTCAAAGATGGCCCGAGATGTGTTGAACATTCAAACGTCATCAACAGCGTCTGAAAGAGTTTTTTCTATCGGCAGATTTCAAATAGGAGAGCATATACACTCATTAGCGGGAGACAGCTTGGAGATTGCAGTATTATTTAGAGATTGGATACGAGCGAAGCGGAGAAGGTGCGGTCAACCAGAGATCAACGAAGAAGAAGACGTTAACTACAACGAAATTTTATCCAACGAAGGTGGAAGCGATATCGAGCAATTTGACCAACAAATACCAATTCAAACCGAAGAACCACAAGAAATTATAAATAAACTAGAAATGTGTTTTAAATATGTAATTTTTTTAATTGCAATTTTGCTATGTTATTTGAAACTTTCAACACCACAAAGTTACAATTTTGACAATTGTATTACAAAAAAAATCATATTTCTATTAAATAATATAAGAGGCACAAAAACAACATTGAGATGTTTTTATTACACTATCTTGTTCAATTATTGAGGTGTTTATATATATGTTATTTTTAAAAATTAAGTGTAAAAATAAATAAATAAATAAGATAAAATCGTTAAAACCCGACCCCGTTCCGCCCCGATAATGCCAGTCCCTTTTTCCGAAGGGACAGGGAACGAGACGGGACATCGGAGGATCCCGCCAGTCCCGTCCTACCCCTTTCCCATCTCGCCCCGTACCCGCCCCATTGGCCACCCTTTCAAAAGCCAACATCAAAAAGACCAAATGTTAATAGTTTGAAGGCAAGTCTAAATGCCACCAGATTTGTTAGAAGCTTTACAAAAGTTACACCAAATGAATTTGAACTTTTATGACCGCCAAGTCTTAGCTTTGGATCTGATTTCCATTTTTTTTACGGTTCTGCGTTACTTCAAGCAGGTTCGCAGTGATAGTATCTTTATTTTTCCACTTTAGTCGAGGTGGCTTGAATCCAAGATCAATATTTATTAGTGATGCATCCTTAAATGCTGCCCCACTTGATATCACTCTTTCACTTGATCTCCCAGGCTGAAAAATTCATAAATATTACACACTTCACACTATACATATGTAAGGAAATAGCTAATAAATATACATACAATGATCATTTGTCTTTCAGATTGTGTCTTATGTAAACACTAAATCCCACATCTCTTGTTCTTTTTCTTCCAATTGCAGAAGATGTTGCCCTTGTAGTTGAAGAACTAGCTTCTGCCTTTGAGCTTGATGAACCAGTTGCTGCCTTCTTTCGAGTTTCTCTAACTCTTGAAGTTTCTGGACATAAAGAAGAGGATTGTTGAGTGTTTGGATGACTTGTTGGCCTTGTTGCTATACTGTATTGCAAAACCGATGAAGCAGTAAAATTAATTTCTGAAACCAGAAAGCAAAAAATCTAGACAGATTCTGAAAAATATTAAGAATGGAAAAATTGAGCTCACTGAATGCACGGAAATTATTCCCCTCAAGTACCCGAGGTTAATGGAATATATCCTCCCAGGATAGAACGATCTTACTCACCGGTGTATCGGTACCTAGAACAACGGTGTCAGCGAACCACTCAACAGCAGTAAATCACAACACTGGAATTTATTTGTGCAGAAGAAGAAGAAGTTCAGAAAATTAGTGAATTAAATTATGAGGAATCAAACGAATTTATAGCCATGAAAGTACTGTTTCTGAAGGTTTGCAACCCTTCTGAACAGCCACTAAAAACTAGTGAAAATTTTAAATATGGGAAAGAAACCGGGTCGCGGGTCCCGATCCCGGAGCCGAGCCGGAGCCGAGCGACGACAACGGCGCGAGGGGAGACCCTCTTCTTAACCCTTTAGCAACAAGAAGGAGTACTTCTACTTATAAGTAGAAGAACTTTTCTTTCCACTACCGATGAGGGACAAATGCTTATTTTATAAAGCAAGAGGGAAGAACTTTTCTTTCCACTACCGATGAGGGACAAATGCTTATTTTATAAAGCAAGAGGGAAGAACTTTTCTTTCCACTACCGATGAGGGACAAATGCTTATTTTATAAAGCAAGAGGGAACTCCCTCCATTTCCCATTCAATCTATCATTTAAACCCAACAGACCTTGATCTTGATGGTTGTTGAGTGGGCTGTTGAGAAGGCTATACATTAAGTAAAATAAACTAGAAAGAAATAGCAAAAACTTGCTCATCATTTGTAGCCCCCTTTTGTTGTGGCCAACTTGATGGCATTTAGAACATGTCATCTTGACTCCATTTTTTATGCTTTTCCCCATTTCTTTTTTCTTGGCTCATCCTTGTCTTTTCTTCTGCGTCTTTTAAGTCTCCCAGACATTGGCTTCACTTCAGGGGGCATCACTATTGGGTTATTTGTTTGAGGCCACATTATCATATTTGGAATTGGTTGTAAGAAGTACTTATAAGCTTTAAGAAATGTTTCTCTTCTGTACCAATGCTCCACATAATTTTCTGATTCTTCCCCAATGTGGTACAAGGCACATACACAATGTTGGCAAGGGATACCCTTCAACTGCCACAACCTACAGCTACATGTCTTTCTATCCATATCAATTATGTGTCTATATTTCTCATCCTGGATCTCAATTCAGTATCTTGATTCCAATTCACCTTTAGTGTCCTACCAATAACTCTGTTATCTTCTAAAATAAGCCTTGCCATGGGTGAAATATCACTGATCCTAGTATCAGCAAACTTGATCATATCTTCATGCCTATCCATCATTTATGTCTAGTATCTTCAACAATGCTAATCATAGCTCTGTGTCTAGGAGCAACAATCCAAAAATTAAATGTTTCACACATATTATTTTCTACCATATCACATTTGAATCTGTCACTAAACAAATACCTACACCAAAATTCTTTGTTGTAGATAAGCAATGTCTCACATATTCCCTTACCAAGTTTGCCCAAATGTTTAAACTCCTCTGTCAATTTTACCTCAAAACTAGCCTTGGCACACCTCCAAAATGATCTTTCTCCTTTCTTCACCTCTTCATTTCTTTTGCCAGTTTGCCAAAATATGTCTTGCACACATTCTCCTTTCAACATTAGGAAGTAACTCTTGAACAGATGATTAAAGACCATAATAGGCAAAACAAATAATCATTAGAAAAACTATAAAACTGGATAGAACTATAAAACTTTATGCTAAACTTACACAACTTTAGTTTCAAGTTACATTCAGGTCCATGAATAACACTAAAATTAGTAAGACATAAGCAATTTATGGTCCTTAGAGTTATACAGTTTCATTCATAGAGTTCCAATTCAACCAACATTTTTCCAGAAGATAAATAATATTAAACCAAAATGCCCTTAAATAATGTCTTTCTCAAATAGCCATCAGCATCTAAAATTAGTTGATTTTCTATGTCCTTGATTTAGAGTAGGGCTGTCCAGTGGGCTGGGTCGGCCCGATCCCGACCTGGCCCGATTACCAGCCCACCCCACCCCCAAAAATAAAAACAGAATAAAAAACGGTAGCGGGGTTCGACCTCGGGATGGGACTGGGGCTCGTCCCGTCCGTTCCGAAACCCCCACCCCCTTGGCAAAAATTTCATTGCAAACAACAACCAAATTTTGATTTTGGCCGTTGGGCAACGGCTATGACAGCCATTTTTGGCCCCCCACCCCATAAACCCCCCCTTACCCCCCTTAATATTTATTTTTAACCCCTAAGTTAGTATATTTACACTTTAACCATATTTCTCAACTATAAATAACTTTTTTCCTCTTCATTTTTCTCACAAATCTTCCTATCATCTCTCTAATCTCTCAATCTATCTCTCTACAAGTCTACATTGCCTACTAAATATTATATTTTATTTGCTTATTTGTATCAAAGTTAAAAAATTGAGAGTGAAGTTGACAACTAACTTGAGGATCATCCATCGAGCAAAGTTTCAATTTTCAACATCGATTACGCGTCGACGTTACGTCGGCGTTTGGTACCTTCGATCCTTCTTTAAATTATTATTGTTACTTAATTTTAATTATCGTACTTAATTTTATTATCTTTAATTATTTATTTGCATAATTATAATTGAACGATTTGGACGTTTTATTTATGGTAGAGGTACTAGGGGTAAGGGTGCATCTTCTAGTAATCTTATTCCTAGTCTCGATGATTTCACTCATGTAGATGAAACTTATCTTTTTAATGTTGATATTAATATACAATTAGATCATGTGGTATATTCTGCATCTGAACTAGACTTTAATTTTGAAAATGAATTAGACGATAATGTAGATAACACACCCACTAGTGCACCTCCACCTTAGGCTCATACTGAGTCTCAGCCTGAAACTGAAACTGGAATGATTCATATTTCCCCTAGTATGAGTAGAGGCCCTAAACAATGAAAATTAAAATCACCTGCATGAGATTTTTTTGATAGGGACAGTGAGAATCAACTAGCTAGATGTAAAGGTTGTCAAGAAGTTTATAAATTTAAAACCAGAAAAGATCATTGTGGGACGGGAGGTTTATTGAGACATGTATAAAGCATGCACAAAGCTAGGTATAACGAATATCTAGCTGAAAAATCGGGTGTGCCAATACCTTCTAAGTCGGGACAAAGTTCACATAGTGTCCACGACCAAGTACATGGTCGAATTAACTCAATGACGGGGAAAATTATAGGTCCTAAATATGATAAACACAAAGATAGGGAAAATATAGCAAAATTAGTTGCGGGAGAGAGTTTGCCTTTTTTATTTCCTTCATCTCCTGATTTTATTCATTACGTTAGAGAAACGTATAATCCTGCTTTTAACGGTTTTCCTAAATCAACTGTTAGAAGAGACGTTTTTAAATTTGCACATGAATATCAATAGTATTTACGTTACGCATTATATCATTTTAATGGCAAAGTGGCCATCACTTCTCATATCATTTTAATGGCAAAGTGGCTATCACTTCTCATATTGGCTATAGTAATAACGATAATGATTATTTAAACGTTACATGTCATTGGATAGGTCAGACTTGGTCTATGCAAAAACGTATTTTACAATATAGATATATTGATGATAGGCACACTGGATTATTTATTGCAAGAAATATTCATGAAATTTGTGAATATTATGGAATTACTGTTAAAATTATGACTATTACATTAGATAATGCTACTGCTAATGATTATGCTGTAAACTTTTTAAAAACTCGATTTACTCCATCTTTTCTCGATATTTTTCATATTAGATGTGCATCCCATATTTATAACTTAGATGTAAAGGATGGTCTAAAACTTTTTAAAACATTCTTGATAAAGTACAATTTGCTATAAACTTTATTTTTAAAGGTAATAAAATACAAAAACGCAAAGAGTATAAAAGAATTTGTCATGATTGTGGACTAGCTTATAGAAAAGTTCCAGAAGAAGTTTCGACTAGGTGAAATTCTTTATATGAACAGCTACTTGTTGCTCACAAGTACAAAAGACATATAACTTTATTATTTAACGCCCATAATCAAAGTCCAACGGATATGCTGGTAGATGATGATTGGGGAAAAAATTCGAAACTTATTGCAATTTTAGAAAAATATAATTCTAGCTACTAAAGAATTTTTTGGAATTTATTATCCTGCTATTTCAATTATGTTATTTTATATAGCTCTAAAATTTTTGTTACTTAATGAATATATGAAAAAACGAGCATGCGCTCCAGCTATTAAAATGTTTATAAAAAATTTTAAAAAAAAACTTTTTTCCTATTCCCACTATATATTTTATTGGTGTTGTGTTAAATCCGACTATTAAAGAGACGGTTATAAGGCACTTGTTGAAACGATTTATGAAAGCGTAAAAATACTTCCAACAGACCCAATTGAAGAAGAACCAACTAAAGAAGAAGTTATGTGTAGCATACACAATAAATGCAATATATATATATATATATATATATGTGTGTGTGTATTACCAACAAGAAAGTGCAAATAATCAATCGGCTTCAGTACCATGTTCTTCTATTTCACTGCAACCTAATAAAAGACATGCGGTTTTTGTTGCTAGTGTTCAAGGCCTTAGAAATAGAATGTTTAGTGATTCAACTTCTTCACAAGTTAGCGAATTTGATGTTTATATTTTGCATGGTGTTGTACCGTACGAATCAATTGTCAATGAAGATGTACGTGAAGACTTGCTGAGATACTGGATGGTGAATGCGAAGACATTTCCGACACTATCAAAGATGACCCGAGATGTGTTGAACATTCAAGTGTCATAAACAGCGCCTGAAAGTATTTTTTCTGCTGGAAGATTTCAAATAAGAGAGCACATACACTCATTGGCGGGAGACAGCTTCGAGATTGCAGTTTTATTCAGAGATTGGAGCCAAAACAGAAAAGGGACGCAGACAAGAGAAAAATCTTTTTTTGTTGGAGCATGTTGAATATGGACGGATCCGATGTGACAACGGTGCGGTCAACCGGAGATCAACGAAGAAGAAGACTACAACTACAACAAAATCTTGTACAAGGGAACATGAAGCGACGTCAAACAATTTGACCAACAACTTCCAATTCCAACCGAAGATCCTCAAGACATTGTGAGGAAATGAGAAAGAATATGGTTAACTATGTAATTTTTTTAATGTCAATTTTACTATGTGATTTGCAACTTTTGAATAACGAAACAAAGTTGCAATTTTGAAACTGTATTAAAAAAAAATCATATTTCTATTAAATAATAAAAAGACACAAAAATAGTCTTGTGATGTTTTTATTAACTATCTTGTTCAATTATTTAAGTGTCTAAAAAACTACAAATCACGCAACGCAACCTGACCCGTCCCGCCAAATTCCGGCGGGATGTGGGAGGGGACGGGACCTCTTCCTGTCCCGCCAGATCCCGATCACGACCCACCCCGTCCCGCCGGATCTCGACCCACCCCGCCCCGTTGGCCACCCTTAATTTAGAGGATATATGACCCAATGAATCATCTAAAACTCATACTCTTGTAATAGTGACTGAACATTAAGTAATCATATGTACTACAATATAAAATCATCTTGAAAAGATTCAACACATACTCCTAGACCCCACATTGTGGAATTTCATCGGGTATGTTGTTGTTGTAGTATTTAGCACATACTCCTGAAAAAGATTCAGTAATACTTGCCTTGAGACTTCACATTTTCAATCTTTTTTTTATAATATGAAATTATTGTACTAACTATATGACAGCAAAATTCGGAATCAAAACTTGAGATAGCATACATAATTAGCAAAAGGGTCTATTACAAATGTCACTAACAGGGGTTTAAATTTGCAAGCCATCAAAAGTAGGTAAGTATTAGCAAATGAGACTAGAAAAAAAATGTCTTTCTCACATTGGAATAAAAATATCAATCTAACAAACAAATAGTTGTTACTATAAGATAAATTGTACCTCAATCCTATAGAATAGTCCAACAACCTGCAACAATCTTTAAAGCTCAAACTATGTGCAATATTTATTAGGAAAACTAAAAGAGTAACTACCATTCATTTTGCAGGTCTCAAAATTTTGATCCATTTAGGACCAAACTAACAAAGATGTTACCAACAATTAGAGCACTATACACTATAAAATCATGCTAGTATATAAGAATTGTCTTTAAACTACAAAAAACCACAAAATTCATACAGGTCATACTTAGAAATTATTAAGCTGGACAGAAATTAAAAACTAAACAGAAAAACAGTAAGAAAGCATACCTTCTGCATGTCAGACATTATTGTTATTTCTGAAAGTATATGTATGTCCTAGAGAGAATCTATATTAGGACAAATGTACTTTATACACATTCGTATTATTATTAATGGAGATTAATATTTTGGCATTTACAATTATTGAATTATTAGTTGATTGTTTATAATATTCTATAATATGCATCCCTAGTGGTTACATTGTTATTAATAATGTGAGATATTAATATTATAACGTAACTCTTAAAATAGCCTCGACTAATGATCATCGAGAATGTGATATCGATGATATGTGATAAGTCAACATGTGGTCTGCATCACATACTTAGAGGATGTAGTATGTCTCACCTGCTACGAGTAATGGCTACTCGTGATGGACACATGGATACTTTGGAAGTATTGGTATACCCTGATGATATACTGTTTGTTATATTTGTCTAAAGTATGATCAATGTGTGGAGATAGAAGTCTTTAGATTTGAGGTCAATGCACACTTTGTCTACAAAGTAATATACTTTGATCATGTCCTAAGCTCAAATGCCTTATAGGTTGAGATACGACTTGTATTGGGTACATTACGATGTGGATTAAAGGTGGTAGTTGAGCTAAGATTAGGATTCATTCATCGAATGTATATTCGAGAGAATACTCAGCTTATCAGTGATATTAGGTTGACTAAATTGTTGGCTAACGCAATAGACATATTTAGAATATGGTCTAGTTGTCAACTAATATAGATGAGATACAATGATTAAGCCATTTGGATACACTTGACAAATCCTAAGCTTGATCGGGTGTGTCGTGAATGAAAGGATGTTATCTTACCACATAGAGGTTAAGTTTACTGGATTCGTGTAAACGTACTTCACATATTGAGTTCGTCTTGCGGCGCCGTCTAGGAGTTCCACGTAGACCTTAATTTGATTAATGTCGATATGTGAAGGCTTGTAGGGTCACACTATGTCGATTGTCTTTTCGATCTAAGGACGTATTGAGAGAGTATTAAATATTCGATTTAGAATCGAGATATTTAAATGAATAATGATTGTTTTAATTAAGTCAAAATTGGATTTTGAATTTAATTAAGAATGTGTGGAAAATAAAACGAGACAGTGTAGGGCCGTGGCGCCCATACCATAGGGTCGCGGCGCCATGATCTAATCTGTCTCGAATTTTAGGCCAGGCCCAAGGTCAAACCCTAATCCGGTTTGACCTAATTTTTCACCTATAAATACAGACCTACACTTCATTATTCATGACACTTGATTTTCATATCATTATTCTAAGTCTTAGAGACTCAGAATCAAAACACTATCTCGAACCCTGCCGGATTTCCTAGCTTTCCAAAGGAGGAATACATTGAAGCTTGGAGCTTGCAATCGAAAGGGCATTCGCGTGCGCACCCACAGTTGATAAAGATTCCAGATATTGTAAACATGTAAGTATCATTCAAGTCTTATGTTTACGGTTTTAAATTACCCTATAGTCAAGCAGTTCTATGTTTGTTGGGTTTGAAACAAGTTTTCAATAACCGCTGCGTATAACAACCCAACGAAAACCTTCAATTCCATCTCCATCACCAAGTTGCAAATCTTGAATGAGATGGTTTAAGAACCAAGTCCAAGAATGTTTAGTTTATTGATCAACCACTGCCCAAGCTATTGGATACATTAGGTTGTTTTCATTTCTTCCAACAGCCACTAACAATTCTCCTTTACAAGCACCCTTCAAAAAACATCCATCCAATCCTATGATCTTCCTACAACCTTCTAGCCAACCATTCTTAAATGCAGCAAAGCAAACATAGAAGTATTTGAACAAGTGTTTGTCAGGTCCTGTTTCATTGTCAATTCTCACCCAACAAGAAGTCCTAGGATTTGTACTCCTAGTCATATCTGCATAGTCTAACAACCTTGAAAATTCAAGCTTCCAATCACCCATGAACTTGCTAATAACTTGCATTTTGGCTCTGTAGCAGATTGATCTTCCCACTTGTAACCCTCAATCTTTTCTTATTTCCTCTTGAAGCTGATGAACTTTAATATCAGGCTGAGATATTATTCTATCCTGCATCTTACTTGAAAGAAATAATCCCTTGATTATTTTCATTAATTGAAAGGCTATATATACAAGTTACATAATAGGAGAATCATATTCCTATTATATTCCTAAAACCTTATTCTATACATTTATGGTAATACACTAATTATGGTAATACAATACTAATTATATTACAACCTTACCTAAACTAGGATACTAAATATTTACCATAAATTATACATAATTGTGTATATTTAACACACACCCGCAGTCATAGCGGGCGGTCTTCGAACACTGAGACTATCCCTAAAATCTTCAAAAAGGACCGAGGGAAGACCCTTTGTAAAAATGTCGGCAATTTGATATCTCGACGGGACATGGCATACGCGAACTTGACCACGGGCAACCTTTTCACGGACAAAGTGAATGTACATCTCGATATGTTTAGTGCGTTGGTGCTGAACCGGATTACCAGAAAGGTAGATGACACTAATATTATCGCAATATACCAAGGTTGCCTTCTGAATGGGACAATGAAGCTCCAAAAGCAAATTACGTAACCAACATGATTCTGAGACCACATTGGCTACCCCTCTATATTTAGCCTCAACACTTGAGCGGGATAGAGTCGCCTGATGCTTCGCAGACCAGGAGACCAAGTTGTTGCCAAGGAACATACAGTAGCCAGACGTAGACCGTCTGGTGTCTGGACACTCACCCCAATCAGCATATGTGTATGAGACAAGTGTGGATGTCGATGAAGGATACAAATGCAACCCATAGTTCAGTGTACTCTGAATATACCGAATGATGCGTTTGAGTGCATTCATGTGCTCAATTCGGGGATCATGCATGAATAAACACACCTGCTGGACAGCATACGTAATATCCGATCTGGTAAAGGTAAGATACTGAAGGGCCCCTGCAAGACTGCGATAGCGGGTTGGATCCTCGTAAGGGACTCCGGCCGCGGCACCAAGCTTGGGCTTTGTATCAACTGGAGTGGAAATGGACTTACAAGATGACATCCCAGCCCTCTCGATGATCTCGGCTGCATACTTCCGTTGTGACAAGAACAACCCATTGGAATGACGAGTGACAGCAATCCCCAAAAAATAACTCAAGGGCCCCAAGTCTTTCATAGCAAACTCGGAGCTGAGCATGGTCATGATGGACTGGCGCAAGGCATCGGAAGAGGCAGTCAAGATAATATCGTCCACATATAACAGAATGTAGGCTACGGACGAACCACAATGGTAGATGAACAAAGAATTATCCGACCTGCTGTGAGTGAACCCAATAGTTGAAACATAGTCAGAAACCTTGTATATCAGGCCTGTGGAGACTGCTTAAGCCCATATAAGGACTTCTTCAACAGACGGACATGATGAGGATGGTTGGGATCCCTGAATCCCATCGGTTGATGCATATAGACAGTTTCCTTGAGATCACCATGTAGGAAAGCATTTTTGACATCCAACTGATGAATAGGCCATGTCTTCGAAAGAGCCAAGCTAAGCACAATGCGAATGGTAGCCGGCTTGACCACTGGACTAAACGTCTCCCCACAATCTATACTAACCTGCTTAGTCTTTCCATCACCCACAAGTCGCGCCTTATGTCGAGCAAATAAACCATCTGAATTCTCCTTATGAGCAAAAATCCACAGACCTGATAACATTAATACCATATGGACGGGGCACCAACTCCCACGTCTTATTATCAATAAGAGCATTATATTAATCAGTCATAGCAATTTTCCAATTCGGATCGTTTAAGGCAGACATAGGATTACGGGGCAAGAGGGATTTAGAGACATTAGAATGTAAATTAAAATGTCTTTTAGGTATAAAATACACTGCTGACTACGAGTGACTAGTCTATGACTCGAGGAAGAATTGAGTGGATGTCGAGAATTTGCTGGGCTCGGGACGGACTAGCGGCCGATGGGCTTTCTTTGGCCCAACTAGGAAGCGATACGGTGGCGGAAGCAGAAAATGGACCGATTCGGTATTGAAATTTGGACATGCCCAATCTTGAAAGCGGCGATGACAAAGCGGCGAGAGGACTATGACGGGCGATGGGACCCGGCGATGAGACCAGCGGGCAATGGGCCCGCTGGAGAATTTTGGGTGCGGGAGATGTCCGAAAAATGCTAAATAATATACGGAGATATTTGTTCATCCAAAAAATTATACGAACTAGGCACGGGAGAATGACTTTTAGCAAATGGAAATTGGGATTCATCAAAAATTACATGGCGATTAATGATGATTTTATTGGAGGATAAATCAAAGCATTTGTAGCCACGATGATTAGAAGGAAAACCCAAAAACACACGTGGAGTAGATCGAGCCTGAAGTTTGTTAATTGTGGTGGATGGAAATAACGGATAACATAAACACCCAAAAACCCGAAGATGAGAATAAGGAGATTTATTATATAAAATCTGAAGAGGGGAAGAATATGTCAAACCTTTGGAAGGAGTTATGTTAAGTAGATATGTAGCCATTTGAAGAGCGTGATGCCAAGAATATTGGGGTACAGAAGCATGAATTAATAGAGTGCAGATAATGTTATTTATAGAACGAATTTTACATTCGGCTTTCCCATTTTGTGAAGATATATGGGGACAAGAAAAATGAAAATTTATCCTATTAGTAGCACAGAATTCCCGAAACACCCCATTGTCATACTCTTTTTCATTATCACACTGAATATTTTTTATTTCACGGTCGAATTGGGTTCTGATGAATGCTCTAAATTTTAGGAAGATGGAAAAAACTTGAGATTTCTTCGCTATTGGAAATGTCCATAAAAATTTAGAATAATCATCCAAAAAAAGAACATAAAACCGATGACCCATAGAACTAGGAACATGAGACGTCCATAAGTCGCTATGAATAATATCAAATGGCATTAAAGTATGAGATTTTGAGTCTACAAATGGCAACTTAACAATTTTTCCTAAAGAACAAGATTGACAAATTGGAGTACGACTCGTACCCTTACATGAAATAAAACTATTTTTATCTAAAGCTGACAAAATAGAGGACCCCGGATGACCAAGATGAGCATGCCACAATGAAGGAGAGATGGCTGCAAAAACTGATGGCAGGGTTTGACTCGATGGACCGGGACTGTGTGTGATAGGATAAAGATCTCCCCTACTATCACACCTCATAAGAGGACTCCCCGTCTTGAAATCCTTTACAGAGAAACCAAATGGATCAAATTCAAATAGAAACGGAATTATCAGTAGTGAATTTACGGGCAGAGACTAAGTTTTTAATCAATTTAGGGGTGTGTAGGGTATTTTTCAAGATAAGAGGGGGATGAGAAGGAGACAATGTTTTGTGATCATAACCACGAATTGGAACATAATTGCCATTACCAACAATTATACCGCGAGGGTTGCTTAAATTGGAATAAGATGAGAGAGTACATGAATCGGATGTCATGTGGGTAGTGGCACCGGTGTCCATATACCAATTCGGGTCCGGTTGAGTCAAACCCAATGTGTGCATCGCGGCCTCGATATCTGTCCGAGTGGGGCCTGTTGCGTGATGGGCTTGCGGGGGCCGAGGCCCAAGCACCCCTGCTTGCGGTCTCGGCCCAGACTGTTGTTGGCCGTAACTGGACTAGGCCGGGTGGGCTGAGCTGCTTCTTTGGTGGCAGCTACTGGCTTGTGAGTGGCGTGGGACCAAGCTGGCATTGTGGGCTCACTTTGCCCGCTGCGTAATAGGGGCCAGCTGTGGGCCCAGAACTGTGTTCTTCTTCTTGACCACCACGAGGACCCCCACTGCCACCACCATTTTGTCGGTTGCCGCCGTTGTTGCCGTTTTCCTTATTTTCACCCTTTTTGCCGCCACCGTTATTGCGATTTTGGCTCGAGTTGTTGGAACCGGTAGGATATACCATGGACTCGGTCACCATGACGGGACTAGTACCGGTAGCCGCTCGTTTCGCTATGCCTGCTTCTTCTAGTGTAAGCATAGAACGCGTCTGATAAAATTGCGAAAGCGGATTGCTTTGCCGAAGAAGCGTTCCCACATCACTATAGGCCTCGGAGAGGCCGGAAACCATTTGGAGGACCAAACGATCGTTCGAAATCGGCGCGCCAACGTTGCGAAGTTAGTCCGCCAATTCCTTTAATCTTTTGCAATAAGCCGAAACATTAGGGAAATCTTCCATATTGACGTGGGAGAAATCCTGCTCAAGGGTAACGACTCTAGAATTTTGATTATCTTGGAATATATCACGCAGTCTATCCCAAGTCGCCTGTGTCGTAGCGTCAGGCTCAATAATTATTTGCAAAAGGTCGGTAGATATTGTGGAATATATCCACTGAAGGACGGTAGCATCAATAGTCGTCCACAACTTAGGATCAGCCTCGCGTTTTGGCACCTCCGTATCCTCAGGAGCCGCGGGGATTATGTGATGGATGACTTGATGCGATCGTGCGTGAATTTTGAACAATTCGGCCCACATCGCATATTGGACATTTTCTATTTCAAGAACGATGTTATTTTTTATGTTAGAAACTGTAAGGGCCCGATGAAACATGTTCCGGGATGTAGACATATTGATAGAACAATATGTGGTTGAGGGATTAGGGAGAAAATTTTGGGAAGAAAAGAGGTCCCGTCGGCACACAAACCGAGAGCAAAACATCTCGGAAGTGGAGGGAAGTCGACGGAAAATTTAGGAGAGTAGAGAGAGGATTTTAAGACCTAGACTCTTGATACCATGAAAGAAATAATCTCTTGATTATTTTCATTAATTGAAAGGCTATATATACAAGTTACATAATAGGAGAATCATATTCCTATTCTTTTCCTAAAACCTTATTCTATACATTTATGGTAATACACTAATTATGGTAATACAATACTAATTATATTACAACCTTACCTAAACTAGGATACTAAATATTTACCATAAATTACACATAATTGTGTATATTTAACATTACTAGCAACATATTTTGATGTGCATAACCTATTCATGTTCATTGTAATACAAGTATAAGCAGGATAATAATTATTCACAACAAAGTTCCCTGTATTTTTATCCAAGCTAGCATAGAGTAACCAATTACACTTTTCCTTACATCTTATCCTTACTCTATCAGGTTCATTGGGTTTTAGTTTTAATTGAACCTTCTCTTTAATAGCATAGTCAGCCACAGCTTTTCTAAACTCAATTGCACTGTCAAATATCATACCCAGTTCAAAGAAAGAAATAGCAGCAGAATCATCATACCTTAACTTCTTACTTTTTCTTCTTGAAGGTAAATCAACACCTGATTGTGCTAAAACGTCTAGCTCTTCATCACTATCTTCACTTGATTCATCTGATGAATCAATATACTCTTCATCACCACTCAATCTACCAGCAAATTTATTTTCCTTGTTTTTGAAAATATCTTCAAATCCCCTATCTATACCAGCTTCCCCAAGCTCAACTTGTATAGTTGACTGTCACTTTCCAACAAGGAAAATTTATGGGTAGTAGGGTCGTCAACATAAAAAGCTTCAACTTCATCATACCCAATATCTTTGCATAAGATTTCAGTTCGGTCAGAGAGAAATGCTCTTTATGTATATTAAACACAGATTTCTCCATATTCGATGGATATCGACCTTTAAAAAACCTACCCCATGTTAAAAATAGTAATAATATGATCACCCATGTGACCAAACCTGTAAAAAGGAGAAAAAAGTACAGTCAATATTTCCTTCCCTTTGACAGATGAAAAAGCCTTAACTTTACCGAGAACACCATTTTTAAAGGCAAATTATATACACTCAACATGATAAAGTACAATGTTATTGAGTGTGGTGGCGTGTTAGTTATCATTGTTTAACACAAGTAACCCGATTTTATAAATATTTCTTTTATTCCAAAGCACATAAAACCTAAGCTTCTACTAAAGGACTTAGGGGTGGGCATTAGGTTCAATTCGATTTTAGATTTGTTCTTTTAAGGAATATTTGCTTGTCATAGCTATAATTACTATTAAATTTATTTATTTTTTATGCTAAAATGATGTTCTAATTTACATATACTGTAGTAACAATACCAAATGCATAGAGTTATTCCACGGTGTTCTCTCTTAGATCCGCTCCCTCACCTCTTTCTCTCTCCTTCATCGCCTCTCTCTCCGCTCCCTCTCATATCCGCTCCTCACATCTCTCTCCTCCACCGCCGTTCTCTCACCCCTTTCTTTCTATTGCCCCGCCGTTTCTCACCACTTTCTCCTCCTCTCTCTATTGCATCGCACATATCTGAGTGTACCATTTTCTCCACCGTCCAGATCGGATACTATTGTTTCATTTCTGAATTTTGTCGCATAATATTTGCATGAAGATATGCCGACACATTCTCATATGAGTGGAGGAGCAAACATACTGGATTGCTTCCCTTTTTTATGCTGGACATTTTTTTAGTGTATTTTTTGTATTTGATCGGAGATTGGACAGGAATTCGTGGCTTCTTCTCTTTCTTATATATCAGATTTGAGTGTATTCGTCATTTTTTTAGTGTATTTTTTTGTATTTGACCGGAATCCATTGCTTCTTCCCCTTCTTGTATATCAGATTTGAGTGTATTTCGTCATTTTTTTAGTGTAAATATAAGTTTAATATATTTAGCTGACTGTATTTTGAGGCAAACTAGATGTATTTGACTGTATGCGTTGTTTGACTAAGGTTGTATGTATTAAAATAAGTGATACTAAAATCTCAACCCAAAAATATAGGATACACAAAATACATATATTTAAATATAACAAAATACATCCAAAAATATCCTAAAAAAAAGCTATGAACCGAAATCTTGAAAAGTTATTATAATTGGTTAGAAACCTAGAAAATATAGTGTTTTATGTAAGTTTTCCTTCTTTTAATTAGCAGACTGAAAATCGGACCGAAATCAGTACAGTTTTTACGGTTTCTAATACTTCGGTTATGTCGATTTGGGCCTGTCCTATTGCACACTTTTTCTGCTAAAACATAGACTTCAGATTTAATCTTTTTCAAAATCAGCTCGTTCTATTAATTAGACTTTTTTCTACTGCATTCGGATACCATACATGAACGAAGAGTGATCTTTATATACATGGAAGTAATACTACCTTCAATTCACTAGCTCTGTCAACCATGTTCTAACATAGTTGAATTTTTTTGTGAAGTCTAAATTTAATTCGTGTCAAAATCAAGTAATTTTTGTTAAAAAAAATTATCAATGAGTTACAAATAGCTAAAAGAATGTCGAAAGAATCAGTAAGTTAAAATCTTTAACCTTTGAAAGCTCTCTGCTAAATTTCTTTGTTCCTGAAGTAATGGCAGCAAGAGCAACAGACACACTGAACATTTGATTATTAGGCCTAAGTTTCCTTTGTTTCTCCTCTTGCACAAGCAGTGCAAATACTTGTCCCATGGTAGGCAAGAGAGTCATCCTCAATATGCTTCCTCTAATGACTGTATACACCTCATTTAAGCCCATTAGAAATTGAATTAGCCTCATGTCCTGTCCTTCCATAATTCTACATAATCAACAACATATTCTAAGCTATCTGTTATCTCTCTTGAATGTGAATTCAAAATCCAAGATGTGATCATGTCGTCACATCTTTTCCATTGACCCGCATTTGTCTTCTTACACTCCCCAATAACAAAGCCTAATTTATGTTTAACGGAAAGAGATCTCAAAACACTTATCTTCCATGAACGATATTCAATTCCATCGAATGGAACTGGAACTAACACAGCACCAATATTATCATATGGATGAATATGCAAAGGGCTACTTACATCGATTGTATTCTCATTGTTCTCTGCATTTTGATTTTCAACTGCCATAGCTGAGCTCGAATTGCAGCTTCAATCGCACATTGTAAAAATTGAACGATCGATTGAATCGTCGTAACTATCGAACAAATCAGGGTTTAACGAAACGTAATTGAGCTGAGTAATCAAACTCTAGCTCTGATACCATAACAAGAATTGTGTTCACCTTCAATGGTGATTACACAAAACAGTTGTTAGCAACTAGAGAGAAACAAAGAGAAAAGGTTCAATGATGAAGCTCATGAATTGGGGAAATGAAAACTGATTTCCATTTCATGGATAAAGTCATTATATACACAATGATCAATAGCAAAATATCTACTCGAATTCTACACGTAACCGACCTAAGAGTGCTAGCTAAGATCCAGCTAAGTCAATCATTAACTAACTAACAAACAGACTAACTAACTGATCTAACCACTAACTAATTGTGCTGACTAAGCATTACAAATAATTACTTAACATCTATGATCTTCAATAATAATCATATGACAATTCAATGTTGTAATTCTTCACTACCAGAAACCAAATACCACACTAATTAAGTTGTTCAAGCTCCTTCAAAGACTAACAACCCCCCCCCCCCCAAATAATATAGCTTTATTCATCTCTAAATTTAGTGCAAACTAAACACTCTATACTGTTACTTGGGCCACTGATTTGGGCTTTAGCATATTTGGACAATTGGGCTGCAGAAACCAAAGAGTAAGCCTAAAGGAGCCCAACAGGCTATATCTAAGAAATACATGTGGCAAAATTAGCCCATAAAATCATAACACGCCTAATCTATCCAAGTTTGGGTTGCTTATTGACCCGCCCATCTTGTCAAAATATTTTTAATTTTTTTAATTTAATATGTTATAGATAGTCGTGATAAGGAAAAATAATACTCCATTTCATTAGGTACTAAAAATTATGAAAGAACAAATAAAACAATTAAAACTTATTAAGAATTGGACGGGTTGAGTTTTGATCCGCTTTTTAGCTCATTTCAGCTCAAGTAATTTTTTTGGAAGGTGGGGGAGGGGGTTTCAATAACACGCTCATTTATTAACTTAGCTTATTTTGACCCTCCCATTTACCACTTTTACTAAGAACTTTGATTAACCGAAAAATCTACTTGTAAAAATCGAAAACCAAACCGGTTAACTATAAACCGATGAATAAATTGAAAAACCGAAACCAAATTCAATTCGGTCTGGTTTTTTCAGTTTTATGGCCACTCCAATACTGTATAAGCACCCTCTAATTAGTCTAAATTACCAAATACCAGTCAATGAGAATAATGAATATCAACAAAGTACAAGCAGAAAAGAAAAGTTCTGCTACTGCTGTTATGTTGAATGTTAAGTACTACAATAAAAACACTATAACTTACTCATGGAAAAGCTCTGTCTGTTGAGCTTCTTGCAAAAACATGTGTAGACATAAGATGGTTCAAAACATTAATGTATATGGCTGCAACTAGTCGATCAAATTTTATGTGCTTATGAATTAAGACTTTAGAAATGATGCAATTCCTCATCAGGTGTATATAATTACCTTGATAAAATTAACTTACTTTGTAAGGAGATCACCATAATTACCTTGATAAAATTAACTTACTTTGTAAGGAGATCACCATAATTACCTTGATCAGATTAACTTACTTCCAAAGGCCAACACCAGTACATATCCTTTGTTCTACCTAAGTTTCTCTTAAGTTAATATTGCAGCCTTCGCTTGATTTTCGATGGGCGACTTAGCTAGGCACTAAACTATGGCTTCAAGGAACTAGAAGTATGGTGCACCGCCCTTGAAAATTTGGAACTAAAAATTGCAATAAGATTAACTTTTAGACACATATTTTTTTAGATCCTCGTGCATTCGATTGGAGAGTATATCATGGATAAATTGAGCATCAACTAGTAGTAGTTGCTAATTTGTTACATTTTATGCACATTATAGCATGCGGAGAAAACTTGAATTACAAACAAGAACCATCACAACGCCAACCACGACTATTTAAAGTGATGCATCGCCGTGACAGTACATATCAATTTGTTATGGTTTTCGAAGAACAAGGAGGGAAGTGATAGGCCTAATTTCCTCTTTCGTCATTTCTTCATCCACCAATCTACCATATTCATTAAACAACTCTTCTATTATTGCTTCTCCAAAATGGTGAGCCACCATAGATTCTTGGATTGACCTAACTGTCATAGCCACAATTGTTCCATAGCTCATGCCTTTTGGAATTGTTTTCTCTATTTCAAACATTTCAAGCCGCTCCACTTCAAAACACCCGTTTTCCCTTGCTGCTTCTTCTATTTCTTCCTTGCAAGGTGCATAAAAATGTACTTCGTAAGAATCGAGCATTTCCTTTTTCACTTGTCCCTATAAAAATAATGACATATAATTAAACTACTTTAAAAATACATTATATACCAATGTATAGTTACACGTCCAAATTTTACTCTTTAATACAATAAGTGAGTGACGCATAAAGTACTCTAAGGTGTATTAGTCTAATTGATTCATTCCAATGTACAAGTTTCTTCTGCGAACAAGATAAGATGAAATTAGACTAAATATACACGATGAGTACCTTGCTAATTAAATTAGTTAATGCTCGATAGAGGATTTTCCATAAAAAAGCATTTCCTCTATCAACGTGGTTAAAACTTTCCCTTCCCAATAAAATTAGCACCATTTTGCCTCCACTAACCAGCTCTTCCGACCGCGAACGAAGGAACAATGAGAAGTCCTCCTGAAACTGGTCAAAGTAAGCTTTGCAAACCTCAGAAGCACTATCTTCAGATATGTATATGCTGTTTTTGTTCAAGGAATTTCCCTGTTCATCATACAGTCCTGGTGGAATCTAAGACAAAAAATAAATTTCAAACATTATGAGTATAAGAAATATTTACATAATCAGGTCAATTACAAAACTAATCGTTTCAAGTAAATTCATTTAATAAACAGTGGTTCCTAACCTAGAATATATTAGTATGTTGAGTTAATTTGTAATATTGTGGGTTTATATTTTAGAACACTTTTCTGTTTATTTAAAACTTTAATTTATATTTAAATTTTAAATTAAAAAGACATACCTGTTTGTGAACAAAAAAGACTTTTCTGTAAAGTCAATTCTCAAGCTCTAAAAAAATTCGGACTCCCATAAAGTAGTCAATTTGCAGTATACAAAGGCTTAATTTGTCGTATCCTGTAGGACTTGTCGTTACAGTACACTTTAATTTGTCGTTACAGTACACCTTAAATTAAAACAAATAAACAAACGTATGTAATCTTAAATTAAAATGAAGAGACTAACCCTGGAAAGCCAATGCAAACTATAAGAGGAATAGATAAAGTGCAAGCAACGATCTGGAAAAAGTCTTCCATAAAATGAGCCAGGATAAGCAGCTACATATATATTTGAAGTGCCTACATTTTCATGATCATTTCTTTTTTGCTTTAACCATTGATGAAACTCTGGCAATGCCTGAAAGATTGCGTTGAAGTCGTTCGTCGGAAGGTCGTTAAAAAAAACTCGGAACTCCAGTGGCGATTGCTGAAATGTGTTTCTGCTAGTACCTTCGAGTTTATCAAGGATATCTTTAATGTTTGACAAAGTATTAGGTCCTGAGGAACAACCTAAGTCAGCTATGCCTATGCTTTTAGGCTTTGTTGCGAGATAAACTTCCTCCACGCTCTCCAGAGTTATATGCTTAACCATATCAGATGCCTTCTTCTGCATAAATAAAAATACTACTATATGAGAAGAGTTCAACTTTTATGACAATATAAGAAACTTTTATACTACTCAAATAAATATGATACTGTAGAACTATGACATGTCTATTTATAATTATGTGAGGGGAAATTAATGGGATGAGTAAGAGAAAGAGAGACCTGAAGTGAAGAATTTCTGGAATAGCTAGTTTCTCCAACTCCTCCTGTCATGTGGAAGACTTTCTCAACATCCATGGTGATGAACTATGAGAGTTTATTCACGCTTTGAAGTTTGAACTCAATTGTGTTTGCCATTCCCTTTTTAAAGGAGATAAATGGGGAGTGCGGTTTTCACTTATTTTGGCGTAATCTCATATCTATCAAGTGGCATACTACTGGCAATAGTACTACTTAAATTTTCATTTTTTACTTATTAGTAGCACTGCTTGGAAAACTTATGAATGACATATCCCATGCGCAATGACATTAGTTATAAGAGGGTGTTCGTACTCTTAATTAAGCTAAAATCAATCAAATCAGCCAATAATATTAACCATAATATCTACAATATTATTTTATCCTTGGTATTTATAATTGACATCCGTAATTTAATTTAGTTTCTTCTTCACACTTGATATTTTTTCAATTACTTTTAATCAGTTAAGCCAAACAAATTCTGAATATATTTAAATTACTGAGATTTTAGTGATGTTTGATGGCATTGGCTTAAATTTAAAGAATTCGGTTAAAGTCCAATCGAAGCCCTTGAATTTGAAAAGCTTTTTTCCCTTTAGAGTTTTAGACTATTTTGCGGTGCATTGTTCTATCACTTTTTCTTGTATTACATTATGTCCAAAACACTTGTCAAAAGGGGTACAAATTCCAATTCCAAGTACGTTTTTACCGCACAAGGTTGAATTCAGAAGGACTAATTACACCGTGGACGCTGGCCAAACGAATCGTGTGGTTATAGAGTTGGATACGTTTATTGTTGGGACCCAATTATTACAAGCACGTTGGGAGAACGTAACTATGCCATACTCACCCCCCCCCCCTCTTTAGGTTCCACTATACACTTTTGGCTCGTATTGCAAGAACGAACGTACTGGTTTCATGAACTTTTGATTTTTGGCCACTACTAATCTGTTGATGAGGAAGAAAAAAAAATGTAAAAGAATAATGAACCTCACTTAGCTTCTTAACCACATAAAATGATGAATAAGTTTAGCTAAAAAATTATCAAGTTTTAATATGCGTTTCCTCATTAATATGCTTGACTATTACATTTTGAACACGAATGAACCTCACTTACTAACACCTTAAAATGATTATTTAGTCAGTAAACTTCACAATTAGTACAAGATTATTATAAGCTTATAGGGTAAGAATTATCCAAGTCTATATATAGAGTTCTTGTTTTCACGTGGGACTCTTAACAATTATGCGAAGCCGTCATCCATCAAGGTAGCTTCTTGCCTTATTTGCGCATATGTCCTTGTGTTTGACTCTGAGCAAATTAAATGGGCAATAAAGCTAGTGTTGTGGCTGTGTAGAGTGGGTTCCTCATCATGTTGCGCGCTTACAGTGTTTTCTGCCATGGACATTATTGAATTAGACACTCAACTCACCACAACAACTCATCTTTTTACTTTTTTTTCCGGCTTCTTTTGCTTTAAGAGCAAGTCAAATCAAGTTGCTCCATATGGAGTATTGAGTGGTTGGTAGGGTAGTAACTAAAGAATTTATGACCAAAAATGCTGTAATCGCTGGCATTTCGACACGTGTCATTTTAGGGATTATAAATACGTAGTAAAATATTCCATCTTTGAGTTGGAGGGCCATAGTAGACAACTAGAGATTCTTTACTCGCGTTGCGAGTTTTTGGTCAAGATATCTACTCAGATGCTCTATAAATACTTTGGAGACCTCACTTGTGTGATCACATTGGGTATGTTGTTGTTGTATGCTCTATGATTACATCGAAAAAACGCTAATTGAAATTAGAAATAGCTTTTTTCGGGTTTTGTACAAGCACTTGATAATTGCTTGTGTTTATGCTTTGTCTTGAGCCGAAGGTCTCTTGAAAACAGTTGCTCTACTTATCAAGGTAGATGTAAGGTCTGCGTACACTCTACCCTCTCAAACCCTATGTTGTTGTACAAGCACTTGATAGTGCAGTGGTCATGATTCCTAATTCTGGTGCAGAGTACTATTAAAACATGTTTGCTCTATTGTAGCAATGTATGTGAGTGGAAATATATATAAAATTGATCAGAAGAGTTTGTGACATTATTATTTGAGTTTTATATTTGAGCTATGGCCAAAATGATTAAGTAGTACTTATATGAGATTACTAATTAGTAGAATCTAGTAGACCACACAAAGGAGGAGCACTAGAAGAAAAAAATAAGTTAGAAATGAAAGTAATCCACTAAAGAGCTAAGAAAAGACAGTCTTTCATCTTGTTTTTAGGGGTGTCGTATATCGATTTGATTTGGTTCGGTTATGTATCCGAAAAATATGAACCGAATAAAAATCGTTTTTTTTTTTAAAAATCGAATACAACTTTAAAAAAAAACCGATATGTTCGGTTTATATGCCGAACGTATCGGATTATATCGGTTTTTACTAGTGGGCCGGGCCGGGTCGGGTCGGAGATTTTTTTTTTTTAAATTGAATTTTTAAAACTGAAATTGACATTCACACCTACACTATCATGAAATTTCGACATTGAAATCTATTGTGTATCGTGAGATGTTTACTAAATAAAAAGGAAAATTAGAAATATATTTGGAGGAAAACACAAATTGATTGAAAAAATGGACGTTTTTCTAAAAATTGGTTGCACCATACCGCCTATTGACCGGCCCCGTATCGAAAAAATACGCAAAATCAAAAAAATATTTGGGTAAAACGGACATCCGAGCGCAGAGTTATGACCATTTAAAGTTTTATCAATTTACAACTACTTTTTCTCCCTACATTTTATGTCAATGCTTCCGTGATATGTTAATCAAGTTTATGCCGCATGCGACTTCCATAAAAGCTTCATAGATTAGCTTCAATGGCTATGATTCAAGAGATAGTAGTAGCCTAAAATAAAAAATGAAAAAATAATTAATTCAATTTTTTCGGTCGGTTCGTATCCAAAATAAAAAAACTGAACCGAATCACTAAATCCTGATTCGGTTCGTTTTTCAAATAAAAAAAATGAGAAAAAACCGAATCGAATTTCAGTTCGGTTAGGTTTTTTCGGTTCTCCGAATTTTTTGCCCACCCCTACTTGTTTTATAAGGCCTTGGGGTCCCTCCCTCCTTTTCAGGCTTTTGCTTATCCCCACATAATGCGTTTTTAGGCTCAATAGTCCGTGCCACCAGTCTACTAAATTACCCTAAATATTAAAACTTCATCAATCCCCTCACTAGGATTGTTGGTATATGACAGAATATACCGTGATATACACGGCATATACAGCAGTGTATATCACAATATTTCATGAGTATTTCGGATTGTTTTGGCCGTGATATACACTGCAAATACAGTTGTGTATATCACGGTTTATGGAGCTTAATTTAGTAACTTTAGTTTGTATTTAATTAGCATTGTACACTTACCATAATTGTAGAATTATTGTATAAGTATAGGAAAATCATATTCTTATTCTACTCCTAAAACCTTATTCTACTTGTACAATAATTTTACAATTATAGTAAGTGTACAATGCTAATTAAATACAAACTAAAGTTACTAAATTAGGCTCTATAAACCGTGATATACACAGCTGTATTTGCCTTGTATATCAAGGCCAAAACAGTCCGGAATACTCATGAAATACTGTGATATACACGGCATATATGTGATACACACTGCTGTATATGCCGTGTATATCACGGTATATTCTGTCAGTATATATTCACCAATTAGAACGAGGTTTATGAGATGCAATTTTGGTTCTCCAATCAAATTCAAACGTATATATGTGCGGCTTGTAACTTGAGATCTAGCACTAAGAACAGCAAGAGTTATAAGGAGGAAGATCGATCAATGTTCCAGTTCAAGCAACCGCTCTTATCAATTCTGCTCAAGGAGCAAAGTAAAATCTGTCATATCATAGTTTCCAAACTCTGTACATGTTTTTCATCTAGCAGAAGTACGAAGTATGGTAATGAGCCTCATTGACACCAACTAACAATATGCACGCATGAAGAAATATAATCACCTCCAAATCCAGTACCTTTTGGATGGTTAACTACCATTGTTCGATTGTAGAGCATTTGTCAACGTTGATCCATCACGAGCAATCACTCACGCATAAGACTAAGTGACACACGCATGAATCCAAGAGAAGTGGGACATATATACTCAAAATATCTTTTGAGAAAAAAAAGGAGAAATTGACAAAAGGGATATTCTTGAACCCATGAATTGGTTTTTCGATTCCACTTGTCAATCCTTCGAATTTCAACACCTTTTTTTGGAGTTGCTTAGTGTTTAGTTAAGTGTATTTATGTCCAGAACTTTTTTCGTGAGTGGCTAATATTTAATCGCAAGTATTAAAAGGGAGTAGTTATTTGCCCACCCACCCGCCGTGTAAATTCAGCCTATATAAAAGTTGTGCTGATTTCAGTTAAATTTATACTTAAATTGATTCAGGAGAAATTTTATAAAAATATTTAAGTAAAATATGTTATATATAGCTATAAAAAAACAATTTTTTTTAGTTTTGTTTGATATTTAAATAAATTAAAAGAAAACAAATAAAAAAATTCAAATACAATAAAAGTTGGATGAATTGAATTTGATTCATTGTTTAAGTTATTTGACCCAACTCATACAGTTAAATTAACTTTAGAGGAGACTGGTCAATAACTCATTTATTGAATCAATACATTTTCCCATGTGTCTGAAGGTCGATACTTGCAATTTTGAGAATAATGCCTCGCCTCCGAATGAGGCTTTATTTGGTCCTCCTTTGTAACAATTGTTGTTTATGAAATGGCACTCATGATTCTAGAAGGGAACTTGAATGATTTCTAGGAAGAGAAAAAAAGTCCTTATTGCCTTCGAATGTGGAGCTTTTATAATGCTCTTTTCTAGTTATAACTTTCTTATTATTAGGGTTTGCCTCAATTTCCTATCTTATTTGTATTCTATCGTAATGTGTTTTACTTCAAAAAAGATTTTTTTGATGCATATGATTTCTTTGTAGAAAATGACTATCATATTTTTTTTAGAAGAAGTTTTGAACTTTTATAAATAGAAGATTTTTTATTCTGAAACATAACACAATATCATTCACAATGTAATCATTAAAGAGTCTTGCTTAAGGGAGATTATTCTCTCATAATTTTTATGCTTTCTTTTATATTAGTTTTTTTTATATGTAGGTCAATTGACTAAATCATATCAAAGTATTATGCATCTTTAGTATACTATTCTTTGTCATCTGATTTATCGTCATTCAAAGTTTGTAATTATAAGCTTCCGCATGACGCCCTAATTATTTTCGATCCCAACAAGTGGTATCAGAGCCAATGGTTCAACGGGTGGAAGACAATCTAAAGGCGATCGGTTCAAATCAAGCTGCAACCGATTTCGTGATGATGAAGATTTTATCCAAAAGTACTACATGTGGAGATGAAATTTCAACCATATTTACAACATCCATGCTATGCATCTTTAAAAATAAAGTAAAATATTTATAAACTAATTTTTAACTCATAATATTCTTAACCTTATTTTTAACTATGGCAAGCAGCGGTGATGAATAATGTGAAGAAGAATCAAGATTAATTTGTCAGAAAATTCAGGCCAAGGGGAGATTTATTAGGATTTGTCATGAATTTCCTTCCTTATTTGGATTCTACCTTAATTGTGTTTCACATAAAAAAGAATTTCTTGGTGGAAAAAGGATTTCTTTGTAGAAAATGACTTTATCATATTTATTCTTTTTCTTGTAGAAGAAGTTTTGGACTTCTATAAATAGAAGATATTTTATTCTGAGACATAACACAATAGCATTCACAATGTAGTCATTAAAGAGTTTTGCTTTTCAATAGTCTTTAGACTTTCTTTTATATTAATTTTTCATATGTAGACCAATTGGCCAAATCATATTAAATATTATGTTTCTTTAGTATAGTTTTCTTTATCATCTAATTTATTGTCATTCAAAGGTTGTAATTATTAGCTTCCGTATGACACCCTAATTATTTTCGATCCCAACATTTATATCACTTTTTGAACACTACTATGTAATCTATTGTATTTTAACCCACAAAAACTCTTGCTTTCATCAGTTAACAAGAGAGGAAGAATTAGAATAAAGATAAGCAACAATCAGGAAATTAAGGTAACAAGTGGGAGGAAAAAAAAAAGCTTCTCATTTCAATTGTCACATTTTCACATCATTGTATTCCATTTCTTAATACTCCTTTTCGTAAATGTACTGCTGCTTCTATTATCATAATAACAGGAAATATATTTTCAATACGTTATGCAATAGTATCCAGGACAAAATTTAAAAGGTCGCACAAAAATACCATTATCATATAAGATCTGGAGAAAGCCAATCCATTATTGGTCACACCAACAAAGCCTCTTCTTTTTTCACTGTCTTCAATCTCCTGAGTGAGATTTTCCGGAGGAAATGACCTCTTATAATCAATCATAGTTTCAATAGAAAAAGTAATTTTAAAAAAATATATATATATTTTGTTAATTGATCTTCTGTGAAAAGAACCTTATAACTAAATGAATATTTGTAACGAATCATAAATTCAATCTTGCAAAGTTTCCTTTTATTTTTGTGAATTTAATATGTGATTTGACTTTTTTTGTGGTCTTTCTTGATTTTGAATATCTCCCTTAAAGAGTTGGTAGAATGCTATGTAAAGTCATCAATCAAATCTGAATATGTGATGAGTCGTGGCGTCTAGTAATGTTAAAATTAAATCGTTTTTTTAAGAGAAAACTAAACTCACAAAGAGGTGGTTGAGAAAAAGAAGCAAAATCCTCAAAGTTAAATCGTTTTCTTTTCAACTTGTTTATTTTGCCTTTTGGGAATTTGCCAGTGCTAAAATGCTGCTAATACACTTTCGTTTAGAATATATATATATAATCAAAACAAACGGTGAAGAATTTTTAAGAGAAATACGTTTGGGTATTAAAGATATAAAGGTAAATTCTGCGTATATTTTATTTTTTCCGGATCCCAATTTGATATGTTATTGTTGTTAGTATTAAAGATGTTATATACTATGGTAATTTCAACTCTATCTGGTACCGTGTGAATTCGGTGATTTTAATTTCTTACGTAAGCATCACCATCTTATTTCTTTATTTTCTCAATTTTACTATTCGTGGTTTACTTCCGCCCAAGAAAAATTAAGAAAGAAAATAGTTTTGGTTGTTCCACATTGTTTGTTACATAGATGATAGAACATTCGAGAAGAAACATCACCGTCAATACAAAGGGGAGATAGAAAAATGGAGTAGAAAAAATCAAACGTTGAAAATTATGATTAAAATAATTGCGACGGAAGAAGACAATTGGAAGGAAGCATTTATTGGAGAACTTAGTAAGAAGAGAGTGAACAACCTAAAGCTGATCTCTTTAGTTGGTTGTAATTCCTTTCTTTGAATTGACATAACCATTGTCAATTTTTTCAATTAGGGATATAATTCTGAAATAGATCCAAAAATAAACCTTCTTGCTAATGGTGCAAAAGACTGTATTGAAGGTTGATGTTTCTTGTGATAAATGCAAGAAGAAGATCCTTAAAGCTGTTTCAGGACTACCAGGTATCTGCAAACTTTCTTTGCTCTCTCAAAATGTGAATTTGAGATTATGTTGCCTAAATATGGAGAGAAAAAAAATGTTTCATTTACTTTTTTCGAGAATTATTGTTCAATCTCATTTCAGTGTGTATTGAGATTATTTTTTTTTGCTTGAAAGAAAGATATGGTGATTTTGTAGTGTCACAAAGAATAGAGTCGAGAAACGCCGTTAAATGTTATGTTTTGATTCAACGTTTCTGTAATTAGTTTTTCTGGTTTTTGTTTGAGGCCTTTTTAATCATGTCATTATTCCTAGAAGGTGGATGTGGTTTTTAGGTGCTCTTTTAGGTATAATCTTTTGGTTTGTCTACGGTAATATTTCACATTCTTTATCAACAAAAAATAAAGATATGAAGCGATTTGTTAAGACTAAAGATGGCCATTAGGTGTAAATCTAATAACTTAAATGTCTAAATTAGATCGAATACTCTTCCTTAATGCTCGGTCTATTTTATTTTGTACGTCGGTGTTATAATTATTTAAGGGTCAAACAAATTTTTATTTGACTAAAATTCCCAAACATTTTTAGACTATTTGAAATCATAAATGAAATTTATATGAAACTGAAACTCTATAATTATGTTTGAAGGTGTGGAAAAAATTGAAATTGATGGAGTAAAGGGGACTTTGAGTGTAGCGGGTAATGCTGACCCATACGAGGTCATCATTAGATCAAGGAAAGCTGGGAAATTTGCGGAGGTGGTCAGTATTGGGCCTCCACCAGCTCCTCCTAAACCAGATGGACAGAAAAAGCCCGACGAGAAGAAGCCATGCCGGAAGCCCAAACCCCAAACTGAGCCCCAGCCCCAGCCCATGGCCCATATGCCCCCTGTCTGTGCTTGCTGTCAGAGATTACCACATGTTGTTCACGTGACACGTAGGGAAGAACCCACCCCACAATGCTCTGTTTTGTAGTAGCTCCTTTAGTTGCACAATTTTGAAAGCAGTCAAGTCTATAATGTCACCAACAAGGACCAATCAGTGTTATAATATACATAGGGGCGGATTTTCGAATCGTCATGATTACTCTTGTTGGCTGTTTCTTTAATGTTTTCAAATATGTAGCTGTCATGACGAAGAAGATTTTTTCTTATTCATACTTGAGAATTATCAACTGGCTGAAGAAGAGAAAATGTGGATGACATTATCCTATGTATTACTAAGCCCCTATTCGTCAACAATAAAATTTTATAGCTACACTATGCATCTTCTTAATGGGCCCATTTGTAGAAGTTTGCTATTCATCCTGCAAGGCTGTCAAAGTTATTGGACATCCACTTCTTAATCTAGGGATATGGGCTTTTCTTTCCAGGCTGCGATCTAGATCGTCAACTGTCCACCTATACAAATGACAAAAATGCAAGTTAATATGATAGGAAATCCATGGTAAATGAAAGTTGGAAAAATATCAAATCTCTAAAAGATATCGACTGACTTGTATCCACTTGTTAGTCTGTGCAAAAATACCAACATGGTCACTTTTGCCATGTTAATTCCCAAGCAAGTTCGTGGTCCTGATCCAAAAGGAATATAACTATATGGCTTTTGCATTTCCTGAATATGAGAAATATTCGTATTACTATTCCATGTTTAAATAGTGTTCATAAAATTTCAAAGTTCCCATGATAAATAAGCATTAGAACTTAGTACATCAAATCTTGAGGGGTTGAAATGCATAGGGTGTTTGTATAATGTTGGATCGTAGTGTATGCATGTCGCGTCTATGTTGGCATGCCACCCTTTCTTTATTTCAAAACCTGCCATAAACAAATACAAAAAATTGGTTGTCAGAAGAATATTATTTCTGTAATTTCCTGTGGAAGAGCCAACTAATAGAGGAATTCTCTTGTTCACTTTTGTAAGTTCAAACAAAAATGTGGACGTTGCAGTGTCACTAACTATCACAAATCATGGAGTATTGTGCTAAGATTAAACTTGCCTTCAATACTGCAGTCATTAAGTGCAACTCGAGGGAACCATAGCAGGACATTTGACATCCTCAGTGTCTCTTTCACAACCTAAGTATAGAGGAAATTGAGTCACATCTTATCTGATTCTGGTGCTCATATAATATAGAGAGAAGTACCAAAATTTTGCAGTAGTTAGAAAAAAACAAATCAAGAAGATAGCTAATCCGACATAGTTTCTACAAACCTTTGAGGCATAGGACATGCTATTGAGATCATCCATGGTAAGTAAGGCTCCATTAGGCTTGCTTCTGAGTATTGACAGTTGATCTTCCTGTAAGTTGATAGTACTATTAGTCATAATACCTATATAGAAATTAGAATGATTGAGTTTTATATGAATAAACTTTCCAGAGATCTGAAAGACTTCTCATCAATTTCCATACTCATTTAAGTTAAATTGGTTGCAGAAATATGCTTCTTCAACAAAATCTCACCAGTTACATTTTAGTTTAATTAGGTGTGGGAGTATATCGGTTCATATCGATTTTGTATTCGAAAAATATGAACCGAATAAAAATCGTTTTTTTTTAAATAACGAATCCAACCTTTTTAAAAAAAAACTGATATGTTCGGTTTATATCGCCGAACGTATCGGGTTATATCGGTTTTTCTAGTGGGCCGGGTCGGGAATTTTTTGTTTTTTTTTTATTTTAAAAAAATTGAATTTCCAAAACTGAAATTGGCACTCACACCTACACTACCACGGAATTTCAACGTTGAGATCTATTGTGTATCGTGAGATGTTTACTAAAGAAAAAGAAAAAGAAAAAGAAAAATTAGAAATCGATTTGGGGGAAAACACAAATTGATTGTGAAAACGGATGTTTTCGTAAAAATTGACTGCGCCAAACTGCCTAGTGGCGTTTGGCCGGCCCCGTCTCGAAAAAATACGCAAAATCAAAAAACAAATCGGGTAAAACGGACATCCGAGCGCAGAGTTATGACCATTTAAAGTTTCACCAATTTACAACTACTTTCTCTCCCTACATTTTATGTCAATGCTTCCGTTATATGTTAATCAAGTTCATGCCACATTCGACTTCCATAAAAGCTTCATAGATTGACTTCAATGGCTATGATTCAAGAGATAGTAGTAGCTTAAAATAAAAAATAAGATTATTTACATATTTAATTCGGTTTTTCGATTCGGTTCGTATCCAAAATTAAAAACCGAACCGAATCACTAAATCCTGATTCAGTTCGGTTTTTCAAAAAATGGATTTTTTTTTAAAAAAAAAACGAATAAAAACCGAACCGAACAGCCGGTTCGGTTCGGTTTTTTCGGTTCTCCGAATTTTTTGCCCACCCCTTAGTTTAATAGAAAGATTTGATTTTGAAATGCCAAAAGTAGGATATTTAATCTTTTTGTTTGCAGAAGAGTGCATAGTGTAATCAAATATCTATGTGGATACTCTGAGCTTATCCTGTGCTTCTCTGTGCTCATCTAAAAACTTGACACTCCACATCATTGCAGCTGCAGTTGTTGTCTGCCCGGCAATTATCAGCGTTAACAAATTATCCATTATCTCTTCATCATCAAGCTTTTGATTGGCTGGACATGAATCCTTCTCCAACATAGACTGCAGGAAATCTTCATGATATTCCTTCCCATTGCGCCGATTTGTTATCATTGCCTTGAAGGTCTCCATTAGCCTCCTACGTGCCTGGACAGAGATTGAGGTTGAGCATCATCTAATAGGATAGATTTCTATAATTCCCTATTTTCATAATTGATGATCTACTTTCTCAAGTCCTATTTGTTCTTATGGTGGTAAGATTTTGGACATGTTGCAAGGAGCAAGCTACCTTGATTCCTTTATAGTATCTGGTGCCTGGAACCATGACCGGAAAGGACAGCATGGCATCAGAAACAGCAGTGCAGTCTCTTTCAATTTGTTCTAGCAGCAAAGTATCTTTGATGCTCATCAACATATCGCACATTGCATCAAATGTTATCTGCATCCATTATTCACAGAGGTCAGTGTATACTCACCATTTTGGATTTCTGCATCAGTGGCAGAACCAGGAACCCTAACAAGGTAAAGAAAAGAAGAAGAGGCAGAATGCTGCAATTGGAATTCAAACATACAAATTTTTGAGCCACCTTTACTACAATACTAGAAGTTTCACGTGTGCACAATGTAGTTTCCTAGCGAAGGGTATTCAATTGAACACTTTTTACCACAATACTAACTTTGGTTCCAACTAATAAAGAAACTAAATCTCTTCCAAGCAATTGTGACCCCTGTTTAAGTTGTAATTATTCTATTGCCTAAGATATATATTGGTTCTGGTAGAGGAAGTTAGTGTACTATTCAGTGAACAGAGTAGAAGATGCAAACCATTATGGACAAACTACCTTCATGTTGAAGTCAAGCACAGTGAAGCTCTTTCCTTCCTTGCGTACTTTCTTCAATCTTTCACATAGCATATTATCAAACCTCTGGACAAACTTTGACAATGAATTCATAGAGAAAGGATCAGATAAAAGACGCCTAATCCTTTTGTGACTCTCATGAGGAACACACAACAAGCTTTTCTTTCCCACAGCATCTGCCATCGATTTCACGTATCCCTTGTTGAAAAGAGCAAAATCATTGGTAAATATTGCTTTTGCACCTTCAACACTTGGAACAAACACATGTACCTTCCCGAAAATTCTGGTTTTGAACCATTTTCCGTGCCTGTATTAAACAACAATAGAACTACCATAATTTGCATGGCGTATAGCTGATAAGCTGGAGGAGCAAATGAGACTAGAAAAGAATGTTTTCCAAGGTGCCTTACTTCTTATGAATTGATTGTTCATGCTATTTGGAAATGAGTTTTTTTATGTTGTCACAATGTAAAAGAACTTTCATAGATTCACTTCAAAGATAACTACAAGTAACTGCTTGTAATAAGTGTTGGGTGTAACAATTTAATTACACGGACAATATATATGAGTTAAATTCTTCGAGAATACTGAGTACATTCCCCCTGTGAGATAAGAAAAGGCTCGTGTTTCCACATCACCATATTGCAGACTTGGGAGAAAAACCTTAGAACCAAGTCCAGATTAGAAACTTTAGGAAGGATTTTTATCATAAACTAGAAACTTATTGATCAATAAATATATGTTGATACGTAAATATTTGGGAAAATATGAAATTTCTCTGTTTTTGGTCATTGAAACAGTTGATCTTGAGTCACTCAATATAAAAATCTGAAGTGTTGGATTTAGATTGTAATGGAACATTTAACGGATTTAAACAAATGGAGTTTCTTACCATTGGCGTCGCAGTCTAACAAAGTCATAGCAACCTTTGACACTGTTGGTTGCTGATAGGAGTGCAAAGGTCTCGCCCACGAAAGGTATTCCCAAACTCCCAGGTATACAGCTTTTTGCATCTTTAGATCTTCTTGATACCTTTGATAAATAAAGTGCAGTAATACTTATGACGAGTATAGAAGCCAGAAGAATATCATAGTATTTGCTTACTAGGAGAAGAATGTCTTCCATTGACACAGTAAGAATATGCAGATTTTAATGTCAACCTGAAAGGACATACTTATCAGTTATACTAATGCACTCACTTTATAGGGCATAATTGTGCATTAGGTGGAGATTGGAAGGTTCAAATGTAGTACAGGACAAGATGCCACAAGCCTGGATCTTTTGTCTTGACTTGCTTTGCATAATGGATACGGATCTATCTTTTAAGATAAAATAATAGAACAGGCTGACAAAAATGTGAGTTGCTTTCAGTTACTTTTCTTTGTGGATTGAGACACGATATATCTAGGCTAAGATGCTGAATGTGATTTTTCCTAGCCGGCATCGTCTATTATTATGAGTGACCACATAAAAGATGATATTGACAGCTAGTCATGAATTTTTGTGAAGGATAATCAAACATACGAGGTTGTAAGTACCATCTTAAAAAAAATCAACAACCTAGATGAAATATAGCAAGAGTGATTTGGTACGTTTGAAAGAGCCCCTGTAAAAAATTGAGACAATTTATTGAAAGAACCTAGATGAAATATCCCAAGAGTGATTTGGTAGGAATAGATTACTTCATAAAATTGGACATCTCCAATATAGTGGATATCCTCTCGTATGCTCAACAGGAGGGCAGATTCTTGACATGTGACAAATGAGATCGTGCACTTATTTTGGCTGTGGTCTGGTGAACGTATGCTTATCCAGTTATCGGTATACTCTCTTCCATGTTTTTGTTCTGTCTAGATTTGCAACTGTTCCAGTATTTTGAGATTCAATACCGGAGCTGAGGGTATACCGGAAACAACATTTATAACACAAAGTTAGGGGCAAGGTCTGCTACATCCTATCTTCTCCGAACCCCACTAATGAGATCACACTGGGTTTGTTGTTGTAATATTTTTTTAAGAATTTGGTATAGTATTTTAACATCAACTTGAAATAGGTAATTTGAAGTTGAAAAACTTATTTGAGGAATATTTAAATTCAAGTGGCAATATATATATATCCAAATACAAAAGTTTTTCTCTTTCTTATTTTTTAAGTGCCTGTTTGCCATGGACAGTTTTCACTTTTTCTCAAAAATTTATTTTGAAAAATTGTTTGGACATATAATTATTACAATTTTCCAACTTGAAGTTGAATTACTAAATTTTTCGGTATTCAAAATACTCCAAATTAAAAGATGTTTTCACATTTTTCACTCCAAATCACTCACAAAAATTTAAAAATAACTTCAATATATTCATGTTCAAATGCAACTCCAACTTCTAAATATTATTTCCAACTCAAAAATAAATACTACGTAATTTCTTTTAAAATCACAATTCTTATACAAAAGTTTTTGAAAAATAAGTTGGGAGGGACTAATAAACCTAATTTTAAGTAGACCGCGAAGACTGCACAGTTAAAACAATGGGCCTAAGGAGGAAGCAGTCGGGGGCCTTCTAATACTAAGCCCATTTACTGCGCAGATTCAGATTTCTTCAAATTGAATCTTCTGCAACCCTAGCTCCATCGAATCACCATGACGAAGCAGCAAGCTAATTGGTCTCCTTATGACAACAATGGCGGGTAATCTTTCATAAATTACTAATTTTGTCAGTTGTGTCGGTGCTTATGTCCCTTTTGTACGACTTTGCAGAACGTGTGTGGCAGTAGCTGGAGCAGATTACTGTGTAATTGCAGCAGATACTCGCATGTCAACTGGCTATAACATTCTTACTCGAGATTACTCCAAGATCATTAAACTGTAAGTTCCTTTTTTTGTGTTTCAATTAAAACTTGTCTTCTGTTCCGTTGAACTGGTTAATATGTTGAAGTAGGCTTATCACAGCTTATATACAGCTGTATATATTTGATTGGTAAACTCAGTGCATTGCAGTCTCAAAGGTTTTTTTTTTGGGGGGTAATTGAAAGCCTAGTTAGTTTGGTTTTTCCGGTAGAAAGTTAAAGTATCCCTTCTATACTGCACAATGTAACATCTATCCCATGTATAAAGATTCGTAATATGGGGGAACAGTACCGTACACAGAAATTGGAGTGGCAGGGGATGAGCAAATTATTCAAACCACCACTGGCCTTGCGGGTTTCTCGGTTAAAAAAATACTGCTGTCAAATTATTCAAATTATTGCTGTTTTCATATTAAACAGATGAACTAAACTATTGCTAGTGTTTAAATTTAAAAGAAAGACTAACATAGAACCATCACTATTCAAGCCATAACAATTGACTTTATGTGTCTCTACCATGGGAGGAAGTGAGTATAGAAATGGTTGCACTTCCAGGATTAACAATAAAATCAGATATTATGATCTCCTCCTATAGATTGTAGCATGAGAGTGAATGAGCTGGGTATGCATACATGTAATTTCACCTCATGTCATGATACTAATTGGTTTCTCTCCTTTTATATTTACACATAAACCTTTTTATAATATATCAACATTGTATATTAACTATCTGACTATGTAGATCGGATAAATGTGTGATGGCGTCTTCGGGATTTCAGGCTGACGTGAGAGCTTTGCAAAAGGTTTTGGCATCAAGGCATCTGGTAAAATGCTAAAAAAATTATTACTCCTTTTTTCCTTCAGACAGTTTGGTGTGGAGCGTGTAAGCTGTCATTGTATCTACTGTCAGTTGTGCTTCACCTGTTTGTGCAATATGATCTTATGAGCTAGTTGCTTTATGTGCTTGATTTGTTTTTTAAAAATGTGAATATGGAGTATGTGGTAGAGAGACAGAACAGTTACCATGGTCTGATCATAAGCTTTAAAGTTCCTTAGCCCCGAGGATATGATTGTGGGCAGGATTGGAGTTTGGGGGGGGTGTTAAAGTTGATCCAATAAATTTAAGCTCTTTTTCTTCTCTCTCAATCAGGAAAGACATGATCAGAAATGATGGAATCTGACAAAAGATGCAAGTACACAGAATAAAATAAGATAAGATCCTCTGAAATGGTGGTCATATTTTACTTAAATCTGTCTGATGGTGTGAAACCATGGTGATCGAAGGTATTAAAAAGGGATGAGATATACCTAACATCACATAGAAGGAAATTGTCTCAGAGAACTTTAAATCTCCAATAATACAATGCAGATTTAGCCACAAAAAAAAAAAACAGAAGCAAAAGATCCATATTGACGATAACAACATTATGGCTTAGTTATGGTGCTATGCTTATAATCAGCCGATTGTTACTAGGAAATCCTTTCAGTCTGTTTAGAGATTTGTATATCAGTCTGAAATGTAGAAAAAATTTAGTGTTAGAGAACCCTGACCTATGAGATACAAGTGCTACAATTCCATGCTTTATAGTCCTATGTGTTCTATAGGGTACTTTGTTTATCTTATTTACCTGCGTTAGTTACTGCTTCATTTATTCGCTTTTGTTACCGTCATTTCCATACTGCTTTAAATTTCTTGTTCGGGTCTGACCGTTTCTCTTGCTTTGCTTGTGCTTATGCTTTGTCTTGAGCCGATGGTCTTTCGGAAACAGCCGCTCTACCTACCAAGGTAGAGGTAAGGTCTGCATACACTCTACCCTCCCCGGACCCCACGTTGTGGGATTTCACTGGGTATGTTGTTGTTGTTGTTGTTGTTGTTGTACAGTTCCATGTATAATTGCCAAAATATATGTTTGGTTTGCAAGTTGGAAAAAAGTAGGACAATATATCATTGACTTGTTTGGGGTTGCATCTGGTGTTTGGTTATGCAGGATGTGGTTCATAAATAGGTTGTTACATAATTTCATGAGTTTGACTTACTTTTGTGAGAAAGAATTAACCCATAAGTGAGTGAATAAAAAGTTAAACTTGAACTGATTTGTATCATATTTGAATAAAAAGCTAAAATGATCTGATTTGTATTGTATTTGGCTTTTCAGGAATCATAAAGGTGAGTATCTAAAGTAACAAAGACTACCAAGAAAAATGAAAACTGATAAAAAACAGTATACATGTGTAGCTTAAACTCCAATAAGAACAATACTTCTACTAATGCAATGAAATTCTCATATTAAGATCCTTAACGCCACCTCCCCTTATATTTATTTAATCTCCCCTTGTAGTTAAATAATCTTGTTTTTAGAAAGATTACTTAAATAATCTGATAAAGCATAGTTATTCACCATGGTACCATTTTGCGTTGAAGAATGGGTTGAGGGTAGGAGTAATTTCAGAGCCACTTGATGTTGTTTAGTTTTGCAAAGTAAAGGTGCAATCACTAGTAATTTTGCCCCACCTTGTGATCTGGTGGTATTACGAGCCCCTCTTATCCTCGAAGAACTAAAGAAGCCTTAAGTTTATAGGTAAGCATGAAAGAAACAGGTAGGAGGGAAAAAAATAACCTGGCTGTACAAATCAATTCGGTAAGGGGTGTGAGGAACCATCCATTTTCCCACTATGCTTAATATCTAAATACTCAAATTCTGGTTGTCGTTAAAATCAACTGGCAGGAAAATGTCGTACCTAGTCTTAAGGGAAAAAATGCACCGAAAAAGGGGACACTGATTCTATTGTTGTCAACAATATCATAGCTACATTCTTGTCTATTCTATGTTATCTCTAGTACAGGGATAACAATAGACCTTTTTTCTTAAATTCATAGCTCTTCACCCATAAAAAGCGATGATATTGACCCATTAGAAGCAATGATCTCTCTCTTTCATCCACCTCACCGCTTGAGAAAAAAAGAAGAAAAAAAGACCGTATATTGCTTACTTTCGAAATCGCACCTCTTCACCCCCGAGAAGCCATAATCGCTCGTTTTGTATCACTTCATCACTTTAATCACCATATATACACTTTTAATAAGACTGTCATACCATTGATGGTTTTCGGCTTCAAAACTGGGTGGATAGGGGGCTCGCCCTTCTACACTATATGCGAGGGCTCAATACATGTTAGCAATTTAGAAAGGGCAGGGAAAAGTGTAAAGCATGTATCATAAGCTTGTTTTCACTTAAAGGTACATCATATTTATTTTTGAAACAGTTCTTGCAATAAAATTTTCAATAGAGGAAATCTTCCCCACATTCTTGGGAAATGGCATTAACTACTTAAGTACAACTATTGCTTTCAAATCTTATGTTAGAATTTACTTCATTTATGGCACAATTACTCATCTCTTTGAGTTATCAAAAAAGGAAAATAAAGGAAGTTACTTGGTAATCTTCTTGTTGTGTTGGTCTTTATTATTGAATCTTTTGGTCCAAATAAACTATATTACAGACGGCACATATTGTTACCTTCCAATGCTTAGTTTTTTACTTTCCCAAATTGGTTATTCACCTTTTGTTGATGTTGATTTTAGGTGCTAAGTTCTAACATAATAACAATACAAATATAGGGCACTATATTCACTCTTCTTGTTTTGTATTTTCATTCTAAGAAACCAAATATTGATTCTCACCTTCATGTTTTCTACTTCCGAAATTATCTGGTAAACTATTGTCAACTTTTTTATTATTTATTGTTCCAAAGCAAACTTGGACATCCAATTTGGGAAGTAGAATGTTTATACCATCCCTAATGGGACTAAAATATAGAATGATGTCTGAAATGGTAATTTGTAGTTCTTCTATCTTGAATCATGTGCTCTCTAGAGATTAGCATTTATATTTTTAATGAGATATTGGATATGATCTTCTGATGTTTGTTATTTTGAAATAGATCTACCAGCACCAGCACAATAAGCAGATGAGCTGTCCAGCTATGGGCCAGCTGCTTTCGAACACACTATACTACAAACGTTTCTTTCCCTACTATTCATTCAATGTTCTAGGTGGCCTTGACAATGAAGGTAATCGGTTATCGGTGAAAGTGCTGTCTCAAGGTTATTTATTTGTAGGTCTTTGCTGGTAAAGAAGTTTATACAATTTCATCCATAAACCTTGTAGGAAAGGGGTGTGTCTTCACATATGATGCTGTTGGATCATATGAGAGGGTTGGCTACAGCTCTCAAGGTTCTGGCTCAACTCTGATCATGCCTTTCCTGGACAACCAACTCAAGTCTCCTAGCCCTCTCTTGCTACCTGCCAAGGTTTGCCCCCTACTTTATCTTTTCAAATTTTCTGTTACATAGACGAAGCATTTGAAATTGACCTAAAATGAGGAGAAAATATAAACATGCTCTCTTGCTCATGAAGATCCTATGACCTCTGCAGGATGCCGTTACTCCACTTTCTGAATCAGAAGCCATTGATTTAGTTAAGACATGCTTCGCTTCTGCAACAGAAAGGGATATATACACTGTAAGTCATTTATATGATGTCTTTTGGGCAATCTGTTTTAGAATTAAAATTCTTTGGCTTCTTGGGCTTTGGTTTTATTAAGAGCAAGTAAACTTCTAATTGGCTTTCCCTTTTTCTCCCCCACTCTCCAAACTCTACTTTTGCCTCTGTTTTACATATTTTACGAATACCCACTATGTGTTAGCTGAAATGTAGAGGTGGTCTTTTTCCTATATATTTAATTGAGAGGAGAAACTTTATCTTAGATGATTAGGAAAAAACTTTACTATCAACCTGTATTTATGAATGTTTTGCTCCCTTATTGCAGGGTGACAAGCTGGAGATAGTTGTATTAAATGCTGATGGCATCCGTAGGGAAGAAATGGATCTGAGGAAAGACTGATTTCTTGTGTCCGGTTCTTTAGTTTCTTATTCGATTATCAATGAATGTAATGAAGTGAATTTCGTAATTATGAAAAGATTGGCAGTTTAAACTAATCTAGTTTGAAAAAGAAGGTAAGTGGCTTAGAGGGGTTATTGGGATTCAGTGTCACTCCTGACTGTGGGGTGTCCTTGAGAAAACTCTCTGTAGGGCTTTCTTCCAAAGTTGATTGTATTTGGTAAGGCTTTCTTCAGAAAGGAAACCTTTTGGGATTAGAATGGTGAAAGTTTCGAATCTAATCAGAGTATCATCTGAAATTTGGCTAACGTCTCTTTCAAAATCATGATATCTCTGCAGACTGCAAGTTTATTGAAACGAGTGTCTGGACGCTGATCACACACATGAGAATTAGGTTGCGGCTTAATGATGTTTGTATTTGTGTCTTTTTGTTTTGAACTGGTTGCCTGCATGTATATGACAAGTTTTAGGGGCTGATTGGTTGGGAAATCTTTCTTTCTGTCCACGATTTTTGCTGGAAGAAAGCCAGTTAATACTTTTTCTTTTAAAATATTAATGACCTTTTTTCAGATTTTGAGTGAAATCGTTGCCTCATAGCTCTGGGATGTACGACAGTTTGGCCATAAATAATATTTCAGTACTTATTGGATAATTGGGAGTTTCCTTTCAGAAGTTGAGACAAGATAGTAATATTGGTTTAGAATATGGCTGGCTAGTGGGCGGGCCCGTCCCGATCCCGTCGGGTAAATTACGGGATAGGGATTGACTCGGGACTTAAAAAAAAATCTCTGGGAAGAGTTTGATGCCTTGGTCCCAGCACCTGCTTGTAATTGTGAGAAATCCAAGAAGTTTATCTTACGTCTTCAAAAATTAAAATTGTTCCAATTCTTGATGGGCTTGAATGATTCTTACTGTCAAGCCGGAAGTCAAATATTGTTACCCCTTACCTTCTATTAATAGAGCATATTCAATGATTGTGAGTGATGAAAGCTAAAAATAGGTGGATGCTAATGTTGGTATCTTGGATAATCAACCTAGCAATAGTGAAAATACTGATGGATATGAGTTGGTCATGTATTCAAGAAATGGTGGAAATCAGAATGGTTAATCAGAATAATCGAACTCAGAAGTTTAGGAGAAACAATTATTTTGTGAAGTGTGTAAAATTGAGGGTCATAACAAAGAAAATTGTTGGAAGATAATTGGCTACCCACCCAAGTTTAAATTCAAAAAGAAGTTTGGTAATACAAGAGGTGGGAATACAGCTTATAATGTGATGACTGAAGAAGATCCTATGGTCCAAAGTCATGTACTAAAGCAAGGTTCATTTGGAGGCAATGAGATGCATAATTGGCAAAGTCTTGGATATGGTCAGACTACCCACATGGGCTATGGCACAAATGGCTACAGTGGAGAAAACCAGTTGACCTCAAACAATCAAATAGTTGGAATGAATGCAACACACCAGATGAATGTAACTGCAACAAATCCGTTCACAGGATCCTTCACTCAAAGCCAATATGATCAAATTGTTCAATTGCTCAACTAACAAAGTCATAACACTAAATCTGAACCTAACACATCTGCAAATGTGACAGGTATGACTAAAATAATGGCTATGTTGGCACCTTGCGATCCAGAGTGGATTGTGAACACAGGAGCCATAAATCATATGGCCTCAGACTTACAGTTGTTAGACATAAATACTGTCACAAAAACTGCAGTTCCAAAAAGAGTGCATTTACCAAATGGTGATGTATCTCTTGTCACACACACAAGGTCTAGCTCTATTTCACAGAACAATACTATTTCAAATGTTTTTCATGTTTCACAATTCAAGTATAATCTGTTAGATGTTTCTCAAATAACAAAGCAGTTAAAATGCTTTGATTCTTTTTTTCCTAATTTTTGTGTATTTCAGGATCTCTTCACTGGAAGGGTGACGGAGATTGGTAAAGTGGTTGATGGGCTATATCTACTGATGAATCAACACAGAGGAAAATATGTTAGCATAGCAGTTCCTGCAAATTCAGACAGTGTCAACATTGATATCAGCCTGTGGCATAAAAGACGGGGGCATACTTCTTCTACTGTGCTTAAGAACATGTTCCCTCTTAGCTTACGAAGTATTAAAGATAGAATTACTGGTTGTATAATTTGTCCTTGTACAAAACAAACTAAGTTACCATTTCAAAGTAGTAGTATCAAAACAATCACTACTTTAGATCTAATTCATGTAGACCTTTAGGGTCCATATAAAGTTGAAACATTTGATGACAATAAATTCTTCATGACAATTGATGATGATTTCTCACGGTTTACTTGGATATTATTGCTTAGACAAAAGTCAAATGTATGTGTATTATTACAGTACTTTATGAACTATACTAGAACTAGATTCAATAAAACAGTAAAAATGATAAGAACTGATAATGGAACTGAATTTATAAATTATGTATGTAGTACCTTGTTTAAACAACTTGGAATTCTACATCAAACTATTTGTGTATACACACCTCAAAAAAATGGTGTGGCTGAAAAAAAAACACAGGCATATACTTGATGTGACAAGGACACTCAGATTTCAAGCTAAAATACCTGTAAAATTTTGGGGTGGTGTACTTGCTGTTGTATATCTGAGTAATAGGTTGACTATGCTTAATAATAGTTCTCCATATGCTAAGTTTTATAACAAGTAACCTACATTGAATCATTTAAGAATACTAGACTGCCTATGTCATGCAAAGATAGTAAATCAGCATGATAAACTAATGTCTAGGTCAATTACTGCTATTCACATGGGGTATTCAGAACTGCAAAAGGGGTACATATTGTTGACACTCAATTTTGTCCCCTCTCTTCCGATTATTTGTTTGCGATTTGAAACATTTTGATACCTCATTTTGTCCATCCTTTTATCTTTAATTAATTTCACTGTGCTTCTCAGTCTTGAAAATTCTCAAAAAAAATAAATTTTGAATATTTTCACCAATTACCACATAATTTTGAAAATACTAGGTATTATGTTTTTATAATTAAAGTAACCAAAAAATAATTTTTATATTCCGACGTCGGTATTGATGATCGATTTTCTCTTATAATATTTCACCAATTACTAAATTAGTCCTTTTATTACATGAATATTTTGTTTTACTCAAACTAAATATGTGTATTAAATAACTTGTATCATAATTCATATAGGTATGCACTTTTGGAAATTAATTAGGACAAAGAAGCATATTTCAATTAATTAAAGTAGGAAAAGAATTAAGAGAATTAGATTAGTTACAAATTGCTAATTCATTTGTTCATGAATTGGGCTACCAAATTCTCATCTCCTCCAAACCGTGGCCCAAAACTATTAAAAAACCCCAACTCGCATAAGTCGGCCCAACTACCTTAACTGACCCGACCCATAACACCAAACCCCTCGTTCATTTGTTCCAACCAAACACAAAGACCCAACCAAAACGTAACGAGACAAACACCATCACCGTCACACCCCCTTTTTACTCACCAACACCCAACGGACCACCGGACAAACATCATCACTGCCACCACTGCCACCACTGCCACCATGTCACCTTCTCCTGCTTTTCCCCCATCCTTTCACCCCTTTTTGCAGCCAACAAAAGTTGTCACAGTTTTGTTCAGTCGATCAAAGGTCTGCAAAAGAGAAGGACCTTGAAATCTTTTGGGTTCAAGGCTAACTCTTCAAATGACTCTCCGACTAATTGGAGAAATCAGTGGATTTCCACCCCAACAGCTCCAAATGGTTACATTTCTTTCAAATCACTCTGAAAAGGTAAAAATCCATACCCCATTTATCATCATCTCTTCCTTTTCGTATCTCTCAAAAACCCGTCAATTTTTTCCTCTTTTCTTTGAATTCGAATTTCGAATTTTAGCTGTTAAGTTCTCAAAATCCAGCTATAAATAGAGCCCTTTGGGCTGTGTTGCAGGGGGACTAAAGAAAGACTGAAAAATCCCCTCTTTTACTCTCGGTTCTGGCTCGACAAAGCCACAAAACACTTGAGCTCTTATTCTTTTTCAATCGCATAAACACAACTTCGACGATTCGAGACGCCACCTCGGTTCGCTGCCCGGAGAAGGTCCGTAAACACAATTCCTCTCAGTTTATTTTTTTTTTGCATATTTATGTGTCTTATTGTTGATTATAGGATAATGTAGTTATTTCGTATTGCTGTGCCTAAGTAAGATGTTTTGTTAAGCCGTCTTTGGTTAATTTAGGTATGTTTTGCCTGTCAGGTACATGTTTAGATCCATATTTAGTATTATATGATGTATATGTTGTTTTAGTACATGTTTAGAGGGATTATGATGTTGATTAGTTAAATACTTTATGATGTTTGCTACTGTTTAGCTCATGATCAATGATAACTGAGTAACTTTTGTCTAATCTGTTTAGTTGACTATTAATAATTAGATTTGCTGTGTTAGGTTCATATTCAGTATTATGTGATAAGTATTCTGTTTTAGTACATGTCTAGTAAAGATTATGATGTAGGTGATTAGCACGAGGTTTGTTTTCACTTTGAGAGTCATGACTTGTGGTAGTTGGGGTCAGATTGTGTGCTTATAGATTGTTCTTTTACACTGTTGAGATTACATGAATATTAGTTTCATAAGATTATGTCTTGATGGTTTGGAAATATGCTATGCTAACCTGTTCATGTGCCTTTATGTGATTGATGAGCAATATAGGATAAATTAGCTTTGAGTATCCACTAGTATGTCTATAAATCTGTGTTTCTAAGTTTAGGATAGTAAAATGTGATAAGAAGCTTTATGTGTATGTATTGGTTTCTGGACATTGTATAATCATGTTGGACTAAAAAAAATCTATAAATATGCTTATCTGACTGAGTCCTTTCAGTTGGTTCAATCCTAATAGGCACCAGTTGCTTAACAGTTATGATATGTTGATTATTCGACTTGTAGTGTACTTGATAATTATCCCAACTATGTTATTTCCTATTCTGAAATATCACTAAGCATGAATGTGAATCTGTGTGCTTAGTTTAGCCTGAGTGGTCCTGTATGTCTGAAATACTATATGTGAATGGTTATTTGTTCATCTCTATGTCCCACATGTCAACTGATTGTACATTTGCCTTGTCTGTTTAACTATTGAAATGCATCCATATTGGCATCTCACACCTTCTGAGTCATCTTATGCCACGACCCCTGTCTTTTAAGTTGTTTAAATGGTTCTTGCATTAATATTTTTCTAGCTTGAGCCATGTTAAATCATAGACTATATTTTGCATTTCACATTTAGCCCACAATCATGTTTTCTGTAGTAAGCATGTTTAGGGTATAACTTGGTATTTAAACTATCTTTGTGTGAATGGAAGTGATTTGAACTTAGGGATTAAATGCCTTTGCCTTTTGATAATTTGTATCACATGTCTGAAATTGTCCATTTAGGAGTATATGTTTATTTTCTTGGTTTGTGAAGTTGTTCGTATGAGCATGCCTATTTTCAAGTTGTCAAGTATATGTATTTTGAAAATGATCTTGTTCTTAATGTGCTGCAATTGTCAAGTCTCTCCTGATGCATGTTAAAGTGTTATCAATTTCTTAGATTTCTTAGATCAACCTCTCCTATCCCCTGTAGTTAGTTTTGAGTGAAATCTGGGTAGAATCTCAAGACTCCCCCGTTTTCTTTAACTTTTGTCGAAGCATGTGACCTTTGTATTGATTTGAGAGGCCTGCATCTGATTTTTCTTATGTGACAGTTAAAGTGTGAACTTAGTTTTTGTTTGTCTTGTAAACATGTGCTAATTAGATTTTCCTTCTGGTTTTGTGTTTAAATCACGAGACCATGAAGTATGTTACTTAGTTTAGTGTACTTGTTTTAGTTCTTTACATGTTGGCATACCTTGCATGATTATTTCTGATTCAAATCTAAGTTTGGGTGTGTTAATGGAGTCTGTTTGGTTTGATGTTTGTCTATTTGAACCATGTCAAGATATCTGGGTACTCCTTCTGGTTATATTTGGATCTGTTCATTGTGCTTGTTTTGGTTTGCCCATTTTTTGTTTGAATCGTATGAGATGCCCATGAATTTTCTTTACTCTCGTTGCATTCTGAATCTACTCATATTGGCTTATCTGCTCATACTCTTTGTGGTTTGTTGAAACTATGATGATATACTCTAAAGTATACAAGGTATACAGATTTAGTGTACTAAGTGTATATAAGAACTGTATATCTGTGTATACCTTTAAGTATATCAGATATATTCTGAATATCATGTGTATATCAACTTTTATGTATGTCTGGATACATGCAAAAATAGTATATCTAAGTGTGAAACTTGTCTATTTTTTTTACTAGGTTCTGTCAACTGTTTCATAGCTATACTTGTATATATATTTTCATGTTCTGTCTACTAATCTTTTTCTTTTCTTTCGTTAAACGCATTGGGAGCAACGAAGAGTCTTGTTATGAGACTCATCATGACTATTGTTAAACGAAGACCCGCATCCACGTTCATTGCATTCTCCTGCACTCGGGACTTCTAAACAAATAGGGTGGGATGACATTGTCGTCCTCCCTAGTCGTTGCTTTAATTTCTTAATCCCGCATTTTTATCTCTTCTGTTGTAATTTAATTAATCATGGGAATACTTAGAATAATTAGGCCTCGAATGGATAAATTAATAGGGTAGTTTAAAACTGAAAATCTGCCGCTAGTTCATTTATTTTAGGCTCGTCATACATGTTTAAAACTTTCAAAACAATTTGGTCACCCTTTATTCGCATTATTAACCATACAAGTAAGGTTTCGTTTTTATCTGATTTGCGATTTAAAATGACTTCCATATAAATCACTTCTTTGTATTACAAACAATGCTTTTCTCCCTACTATCAATTATCAAAATAGTATTTTATAAACAATGCCATAAAATGCATGCTTTTATAAAAAAAAGTCAACTTTACATGTATTTTATAAATAATGTCATGCCTATTTTTTTTCGGATTTTAGGCCGGCACTTATTTCTTGGAATCGCAATCACTTTTGCAAGAAAATAAGTGGTAAAAAATCTTTATGTTGTCAAAATGCATCTTTTTAACTACTTGCCACATCCTTTCAATTAACCTTATATTTTTGAACATGCATTTTTTCTTAGCATAATAATTAACCTAAGTTTGATCGGATAACCGTAGTTAGCGGATCTTAAAGGATGCCTAGCTCCTTCCTTTTAGGATAATAAAGAATTTTTAGATTAGCATACCATCAATCGGAGTTCATTTTGCAGCATTTATATTAACATTTAGGTGCCTTCATTCACCGTAGAATAATTAAGTGTCGACTCCTTAAACTTTAATTAATTTAGGAATCACCAATACGTCGCGACCATGTTGGATCCCTCTTCTTCGCGGGGGTTAAAAACGGGTGCGACACATATTAAATGATGTAACTAATAAATCCTTCTTTGTGAACAGGGATGTGATTTTCTATGAAGATATCTTTCCATTTCACAAGACAGTCAATTCATCACCTCCTATATTTAATGACACTTATACTCACATGGATCATTATGATGAATGGAGTAATGGTCAATAGTCTGAAATTTAGCAACATATTGCTCTAAATGGTGTGGTACAAGTCTCTAATGAGATGGATTACCAACAAGGGAGAGTTGGTGAACAAAATAAAGTATTACCATAAGTATCTCAAGAAGAGGTTGCAATACCTCAAGTAGAAATTGCAGAACCTCCAGTACTACAACAAGATGAACAACCTCAATTGCCTATTGTTGTATAACCTCAAACTAGACAGTCCACAAGAGGAAAGAAAGCTCCTATATGTGTGAAGGATTTTGTATCCCTTCATGTGCATCAAGACACACCACACCATGTGGGATAGAAAAATAGATTACCTATGAATACTTATCCAGTAAATACCAAGCATGTATTGCAGTATGTTCTGCAGAAACTGAGCCTAAGAGGTATGAAGATGCTATCAAAGATCCAAAATGGATAAAGGTAATGAAATCTGAGATTGATGCTTTACAGAATAATAATAATACATGGGAGGTTGTCTCACTTCCACAAGGGAAGACACCTATAGGATGCAAGTGAATTTTCAGAATAAAATACAAATCTACAGGAGAGGTTAAGAGGTTCAAAGCAAGACTTGTGGCTAAGAGTTATAGTCAACAAGAGGAAATTGATTATTAAGAAATTTTCTCTCCGGTGGTTAAAATGAAAACTGTGAGTATAGTGTTGTCTCTAGCTGCACAAAGGCATTGGCATGAGCACTAAATGAATGTCTTTAGTGTATTTTTACAAGGTGACTTGTTTGATGAAATATACATGGAGCTGCCACATGGATTTAAGAGCCAGAGGGAGAACAAGGTGCGTAGGCCCATTAAATTATTATATGACCTTAAACAGATACCTAGACAATGAAATGCAAAATTTGTTGAGGCTCTTATACAATTAAAGTTCAAGCAGAGTGAGTATGATCATTCACTATTTACAAGAAAGACAAGTGTAGGAACAAGTATCATACTCATATATGTGGATGATATGCTTATTAAAGAAGACAATCTTAAAATAATTGAGGAAACCAAAGAAAAGTTGAAGCAAACATTCAAGATGAAAGATCTTGGGGAGTTAAAAAATTTCCTTGGTATTGAATTTGCTAGATTCGAATAGGGTATTCTTATGCACCAAAGAAAGTACACATTGGAACTCATTGCTGAGAGTGGACTTGGTAGTACAAAACCATCAGTGACACCATTGGATACAAATATTAAATTAACAACCAAGCAATATGATGAGTATGTAAACAATGACAATACAGAGGTAACAATTCATGATCCACTCACAGATCAGACAACTTATCAAAGATTGATGGAAAAATTGTTATACTTAATAATGACTAGGCCAGATATTATCTATAGTGTACATACACTGAGCCAATTTCTACAACAGCCTAAAAAATCACATATGAAAGCAGCATTAAGGATTGTGAGGTATGTGAAAATGCAGCCTGGACAAGGGATATTACAATCAAGCAATTCAAATACAACAATCTCAGTCTTTTGTGACTCAAACTGGGCATCATGCCCACATACTAGAAAATTAGTAACAGGCTATCTCATCAAAATTGAAAAGTCTTTGGTATCTTAAAAATCAAAGAAACAATCAACAGTTTCCAGAAGTTCTGCAGAGGCATGATAGAGAAGTATTGCCTCTACAGTTGCTGGGCTTATATGAATGATGAGATTAATGAAAGAACTTGGTGTTGAAGTAAACAAGTTTGTTGAGATTTTTACAGATAGCAAGTCTGCAATTCAGATTGCAGCTAATCCTGTTTATCATGGGAGAACTAAACACATTGAAATAGATTGCCACTTCATAAGGGGAAAAATAAGTCAAGGATTGGTGTCAACAAATGATCAACCAGCAGATTTGTTAACAAAAGGGTTTAGCATGTTACAACATCACTATCTAAGTTCCAAGTTAGGAGTGTATAATATTTTCTCACTTTCTAGCTCGAGGGGGAGTATTGAGAACAAAAAGTGATCAGAGGATTGAAGTAGACAGTTATAAGAAGTCAGGGACTGAAGTGTAATTTCTTATACTCTTGTAACTATAATTAGGAAGTAGTTAGCAAGTTAGTTAGCTTCCTAAAATTAGTTAATGGTAGTTATTAGCTTAGTGTATTGATGACTTCTGTATAAGCTGATATCAGCTCATTTGTAAGGATCAGAAGATTAATATGAAATACAAAGATCTTTCCGCTTCCTTCCTCATCTCTCTTTACAATTACTTGCAGTATCAAGTTTTAGAGTTCATAAGATTGAATCTAAATCAGTTCAAAGACTAACAAAAGGTTAAAATGAGTAAAAAAATTGACTCATCAAAATACTGATTTTGAGACAATTGTGATATTTGTGTTAGTAAGTGGGAGTTTTGTGATTTTTCTATTAAAAACATAATTACTTTGATAAAAAAAATCATAAGTATATGACTATTTATGAAATTTACACCCCATAACTTGTTAGAAAACATAATTACTTTGCTTCCAATTTCACCAACATTTTGTGTTATTAAAAAGAATTTTCTACGTATTTGTCCAGTGAAAAGAAAAATCTACTAACCTTTATTAACTGTTCTTTTGAGCAATAAATATTACTCCTACTATGTTGTTTTATACATCTGTTTCAATTTATTTGTTTGATTTTAATTTTGCATTGAGTTTAATACAGTAAACATTTTTTTTAATCTTGTGATTTTAAATTAAAAATATGTAGAATGTACTAAAATATTTTTTAAATTTATAATTTTAAATATATTATGTGAAAAATTAAAATTAAAAAGTTGTAAAAAATTGAATTTGACGTTTCCTTTTTAAAAAGACTAAAAAAAATAACACAAACAAAATCAAACAGAGGGAGTATGATGCATTGATTGATTCTTCTTGAAAATACTTTGAATTTGGTGAGTGGAATTGATTGGTATGTCTTTTTCTCACAAGAATATTTAGCCATTATGTACTACTACAACAGTCACAAGTAATTATTTTATACAGTAGTGTCAAGCTCAAGGGTCAAGATCAGTTTGCAGATTATCGGGACCGGTGCATAGATACAAGTACAAGTACTATCTTACTCCCGTTTTTTATATTTTCAAAGACTTTTCCAGAAGTGCATTTGAAAAGTTTTCTAATTATTGCTAATCTTCTCTAACTTTGAAAATATGGGATGCTGGTTAGAGAGAAACAAATTCCAGATTACAGAAGATTATGATCCTAGGGATATTTCTGCCAAACACAGCTTAAGATTCAGCTAATCTGCTTCCTAATACCTAAGGTACACGTTATTGGGGATGAGTGAAAATTAGTTTTTCCTCTCTTATGTTTTGATACAACACCGGACACATTAAAATTTCTACTCCATCCGTCTCATATTACTTCACTACTTTTCATTTACACGCCCCTTAAAAAATCATAAATAAGAAGATATTTTTACTACACTACTGTTATCTCTCTCAAATTAATTACACTTTAATCAATATTAATTACTTTAAAAAAAAAGTAATGTTGAGGGCAAAGTAGGAAAACTTATTTAATTCTATCTTATTTTAAAAAGTAATCAAGTAAGTTGGGACATATATTTTTAGTAATGTGGTTGTTAAATTTGAGAGACGACAGAAATTTAGAGAGAAGAAAAATATTAGAGAAATATTTTTTGCTTTCATTCATTATAATGACATCTTTATATAGAGGCAAAAATCATCATTTCCCTAGTTTAACAAGAAAATCATATTATAATAAACTACTATAATTATAATTTACTAAATATACTTAGACTAGAATTTTATCATAAACTATTAGAGTTAAACTAGGAAATAATTCGGGTCCATGGTTGGTGACTTGATGTCGGTCTCAATACCCCCCTCAAGTTGGAACATGGGGGTCTCGAATATCCAACTTGCCAAGCAGATATTCATGTTGTGATTTTCCCAAAGCCTTTGTAAACATGTCAGCCAATTGTTCGTTGGTTGACACATAACTCGAAAATACTATACCAATTTTTGGAGTGCGTCCTGGACATAATGACAGACAACTTTAATATGTTTAGTCCATTTGTGAAACACTGGATTTCGTGCAATATACAATGCTGCTTGACTATCACAATATATTTTAATCGGAGGTGTATGTTCGACATTCAAGCTATGAAGGATACCCTTCAACCATGTCAATTCACAAACCGTCATACTCATTGCACGGTATTCGGCCTCAACTGACGAGCGAGAGACAATGTGTTGCTTCTTGGTTTTCCATGATATCGGTGAATTTTCGATGGAGATAAACCATTCGGTGACCGATTTATGGGTCAATGAACATCCAGCCCAGTCTGCATCACACCATCCATACAATCGAAGATCACAATCCTTCCTTAACACAATTCCTTACCCGGGGTTTTTCTTCAAGTATCTTACCCCCCGGAGAGCGGCTCTCCAGTGCGCTTCCTTTGGTTGGTGCATAAATTGGGACAGAACAATCACCCAATAGGACAACTTCGGTCGCGTAAAATTGAGGTATATCAATCTACCGCCTAAAACATCGGTACGGTTTCGGATCTTCCAAATTAGCTCTTTTGGCCAACACCAAATTGTGATTTTGTTCCATGAGAGTATTAATTAGTTTTGCTCCCGGTAGCCCGGACTCAAAGATAATATCCAAGGCATGTTTTCGTTTACACAGGAATAATTCAGTTGGTCCACGCGCAACTTCAACCCCAAGAAAATACTTCAGGGGACCCAAATCCTTCATGTGAAAATAGTCTCGGAGATAGTCTTTGAACGGTGCAATTGCACCATGGTCATTTTCGGAGATAATCAAGCCATTCACATAAACTAGGACGTTAAATTGTAAATTTCTATGGTGCATCGTATTGAGAGAATGATCAGAGTATGACTGTTTGAACTCATATTTTATCAAGGCACTTGATAATTTGGTAAACCGGTATCGCGAAGCTTGTTTCAACCCATACAAAGATTTTTGGAGTCGACATACTTGCCCCAGACCGGACACATAAAATCTCGATGGTAATTTCATATAAACTTTTTCCGTCAGTTCACCGTGCAAGAAGGTGTTATGAACATTCATCTGATGCAACTTCTAATTTCGAGCAGTTGCTACCGCCAAGAAGGTCCGAACGATCACAAACCTTCGCCACCGAGGCAAACGTTTCATTGTAGTCAATATCTTACTCCTGTTTATTACCGAAGATGACCAACCGATCTTTATATCGCTCAATTATGTCGTTCGAGTTGTATTTGATCTTGTATACCCATCTACATCCGAGTGTTTTTTTATTAGGCGGTAATGTTTTCAATGTCCATGTGCCATTGTCCTCCAATGCTTGAATTTCCTCCAACATTCCATCTTCATGGCCTCCGAGAAGAATTTTAGTTCAATTCTTGTGGTAATTGTTGTAATGAAGCTTTGGTGTTATAAGGAAATATTATCACATAATATATAGTGAGCTAAATGATAAGGCGCACCTGAGGGTTGCTAAGGATCGAGCGAACTCGTCGATGGACTTTCTTTTCGAAATTTTTTCAATAACGTAGTCATGCTTCTGTTGTTTACCCCGACCTAGTTGTTCCTCCGGTGGATTTTTATTAGCATAGATACCTTCTGTTTGTATTTCTTCCACATTTTTATTATTCGGACTAGCGTTTGTCCGGTCTAATTCAGACTGATCCGTAGGTTCGGTATCTGATGTCCGGATTTCTTCTATTTGAGCTTTGTTCGTACCTACATTATTTGTCCGTTATTCTTCGAAATCGTGCTGATTTCTTTCTTCCTTTGTTTTTTTCCAGGATCACTTCTATGTTGTCAACCAAATCACCATTTCCTATGGCAAAATGGAACTTAGTCTCATAGAAGTCCACATCTCTCGAGACTAAATATTCGTTATTTTCCAGGTCATATAACCTCCAACCTTTCTGTTCGTAGGGTTATCCCAAGAAGACACACCTACGACTCTGACTCTAAAGCTTGTCTCTTGTTCTTCCCTTCGTGTGCATAACATAATGACTCTAGCACCCTTAAGTGATCATAATGAGGTGCCTTTCTGTATAAAACTTCATAGGGGGTTTTCCCATTCAAAACTAAAGATGGTGTTCTATTGATCAAGTATCCCGCAGTCAAAACACATTCTCCCCAGAATCTGATCGAAAGATGACCCTGAAATCTTAATGCTCGCGCCACATTAAGAATGTGATGTATTTTCTTTCAACTTTTCCATTCTGCTGCGGCGTCCCTGTGAAAGAAGTTTGGAAAAGAATTCCATGTTCGAAGAAGTAATTCTTCATACATATCAACTCAGTTCCATTATCACTTCTAGTGATCTTCTTACCAAACTGCTTATCCACCAGTGCATGGAAAATTTTCAAGGTTTGGGATACTTCTTTCTTATCCACTAAAAAAAATTCATATGGCTCATGACCGATCATCCACATTATTCAAGAAATATTAAGCATCACAAGATGAATGTGTTCTATACGGCCCCCATAAATCACAATGAATCATATCAAAAAAATTGAAAACTATATTATCACTTGAAGGAAAAACAGTTCTTGTTTGTTTTTCCCTTTGGCATACATCGCATTATTTATCTAAACTAAAACTACTTTCTTTTAAACCTAACGTCGTAATAGACTTTGTGACTTGTGCAGAAGGATGATCTAACCGTTTGTGCCAAAGATCGAACCAATCAACTACCTCCGTCTTCATAGCTCATATCCAAGACACATTCTGGAAATAGTAAAGTCCACTTCGCCACTCACCCGTTCCAAGCAGCTTTCTCGTGGTGGGATCCTATATAGCACGCATAAACTTGTTAAAAAATACATCACAATCTAAATGATCAACAAGTTGTGACACATAAATTAAATTGCAAGTTAAGTCTCGAACATAAAGGACATCCTTCAACCAAATCCTATTACTTAGCGTATTCGTTCCTTCTTTCGTGGCCATCAAGCTACTTTTATTTGGAAGCCCAACCGGACACTCAAGAATGTCCCGTTGATCGCTTAGTTTCTCCGGATTATCTATCACATGATTGATAGCTCCGGAGTTAATAATCCAGGATGAGTTTTTGGTCTTACCATCCATCTTGCCATTCAGATTTATTCCTTGTGAATTTAACATGTGAATCACCATTTTCCGAGTATCCTCGCTCATATTGTGAGGTCTTATTCCTCATGTATTCATCCGGTCTGTCTCCGTTTATGTATTCTGGACAACAACGACGTTAGCTCGGTAGTTGCCTCTTCCGCGATCAGATCCTGGGCCTCCCTTCTGTTGTTGTTGTTGTCCTCTTTCTTCTGATTTTTTCTCTTTTATTTTATTTCCCGACCACCATTTCGGATACCCAATAAGTTGAAAGCATCATTTCACAACGTGTCTGGATCTATTGCAATGTGTGCAATTCACCATCATTTTTCCCTTCACCTTAATCACGATATGAATTTCTTCCTTGTACGGCGAAGGCCATGGTTTCATTTCATTCCTTCATTTTTCGTGTGAGTCCTCTCACACGCTCTTTCTACACTAGCTTTAAATACACTTTGTTTAATGATGACAACATTTTATGTGGTCAGTATGTTCGATCTCACTATCCCATACATTGTCTCATCCAATCCCATGATGAAAAGATGCACTTTTTCTTCCTCCCTTTTGGTTTCCATGATCATTCCCAGATTGCACGTGCACTTTCCGCACTTGCAAGTCAAAATCTGTTCGTAGTTTGTCAATTCTTCCCATAGCTTGGTTATTTTTTCATAGTAATCCGCTATGGTGTTTCTCTTTTGCTTGCACTCCGCAAGTTATGCTTTCAGTTGTTGCATTAGAGGTTCCCGGATGCTCGTCCATAATTTTTCTGCTTCCTCTTTATGCGAGATTGTTGAGCGAAGAGTTGATTCGATGGTGTTACAGATCCATGATACAAATAAAGAGTTTATAGTCCACCAGTCTTCTAAGTCCGACGATTCTTCCTCCGGCTTCTTGATTGTACCATCAACGAAGCCAAAAATTTTGCTCTTAGGGTCGTCCTCATGGATCGAGCCCATTCTTTGTAATTCTCTCTTTGGACTTGTGTCACCACAATTCCGGAATTATCGTTTAACATAATGTCATATGGGGAGATTGTTTTTCTTTAAATTTTAATTTCTTCACAGGCGGTTTTTTTTAACACCGATTTCACCGTCATCCATCATTATTTAGGGTTTTTGTGTTTTTTCAACGTAGCTTTGATACCATGTTAAATTTGAGAGGTGACGGAAATTTAGAGAGAAGAAAAATATTGGGAGAAATTTTTCTTTTTTTCATTCATTATAATGACCTATTTATATAGAGTCAAAAGTCCTTCTTTCCATAGTCTAACAAGAAAACTCTATTTTAATAAACTACTATAATTACAATTTTACCAAATGTACATAAACTAAGATTCTACCATAAACTATTAGATTTAAACTAGGAACAAATCGGGTCCGTGATTGATGACTTGATATCGGTCTCAATAGTGGCCAACTAATATGGGACGGCGGGAGTAATAAAATACTAATGTGCATGAAATGAGATAAAAGAAGATTCATAAGAAATAGAGGATATGAAAATGTTATTTTTTTTATTTTTTATTTTCTTATGTCTCATATTTGAATATATATTTTTATTAAGTCGAGGAAAGTTGCTTCCCATTTTCTCATTATATACTTAAGACCCGTTTAATCAGGAGAATTATTTTTTAAAAACAAATTAGCATTTGGAAATAAAAAATTGAAAAACACTTAAAATATTGTTTTTTCTTTTTTCTCTTTCAGTAAATTCAAATGATCAAACATTCCTTGCAAAAACTATAATTAAACACAATTTCATATTCAATTCCAACTTTAAAATTTTAGATAAAGTGAAAAATATTTGATTTTAATGGTGAAGCGCTTACTTATTGTCGAAGTAATGTAATTTATTCATCTTCATTGAAATTGATGTCTTAATCCTTTTTACTGGGGCTGACAATGGATCGGAGGTGGAGCTCAATCCGTCTCCACCTCCCAACCATCCATTCACCACCCGATCCATCCATCACCCTATTTATTCTTCATCCACATCCGATCCACCCATCATCCACGGGTGGATCGGGTGCTTCGCATATGAAAATTATAGCACAATCAGTTTGGTACTTTTGGTTTATTTTTCAGTTTTCATACTATCTTGTTTTTCATACTATCTTGCTTTACCATTATAATTTGATCTTGATACTATTGTAATATTCCTCAACCTATTATATTGCTAACAATTATAGTCATATATAAAGTGATGTTCAACATAGAAAATGTCAATTATGTATAACGTAATACAAAAATAACATTTTTTATACTAGGAATCATCATTATTGTCATGTTGAAATTGAAAAAGAATTTCCATTCACTTTAGAAAAATAAAGACAACTATTGGAAATAAAACCAAGTACTAGTAACGACATGAGTCAGGGGTATGTTATCACTGAACTACACAAAAAATAACTAATTTATAAACGGGTGGATGAATGGGTCGGGTGGTGGGTTGGATGTATGTCCACCCGAATCCGACCCGATCCGTCACCCGATTAAAATTTGTGTTTTATCAATTTTTCGTCTATATAATCGGATTGGATGGATCGAATATCCATCGGATTATGGTGAAATTGCCACCCCTAATGGAGTGATAAAAAAAGTCAAAATAAAAAGAAAGATGATGATCAACCAAGAAAATACGCCACGTGAAGGATTTCCTCTGCGTGGTGCCCAAGTAGATGTACATTCCAATACAGATGCCCACATTTCTTATCATACAACTCTTCACTCCATCCACTGAAAAATATGCCACGTTAGCAAGTTAGGCCGAACTGATGAGCAGTGAACTTTTGCACCAAATTGACAAACTGAAGATTACCTTCTGAATAAAGTTTTAAATGTTCACTCAATATTTTTATTTCACTTAAACATGATTATTCCTCCTCTTTTACTTTATACTATATCATTAATATTTGATTTGTTATTAAATTTAAAAAACAAAAATATTTTTTTTGCACAAATTGAAAATCTATTTAAAATTTATAGTCTTAAATAATTTACGACATTGAGTTTTTGAATCATACAAGCACGTCTAATCTGTAAATTTTTAAAATTAGATTACTTGATTTGGTAAAAGATACATGTGATTAACTTAGTAGACGTTTGGATTGGACATGAGATTTCATCCGATGAGATGAAATTTCAAATTATTCAAAAAGGCATGACGTAGGATTTCAAAAATTTTAATTGTAAAAATAGATTTATAAATTGATAGATATATTTATCAATCATGTTTATTAAATATTTATATAAAATATTAAAAGATCTACAAGTTGATAGCAAGAAACACCACCAAACATATTCCAAACTTCTCGCTCCCACCGGCCGGCTGATGGAAATAGATTGACTACCGGAGATATTCGTGTTACTTATTTTTTTAGAGAGATAATATTAATTTTGTTATGAACTATGATTTGCTATTTGATAAGACTGTATAAGAATTAATTTTTTTTTAGGTTTCATGATTTTATCTCATGAAATACAACTTAAAAAATCTAAATTACATGTGTAGTCTAGTAATTTTCATCACACGATTTCAAGTTTTCTTCAAACGGCTCCTTCATTCCAGATAACAAATAACATCTGCCCATATATTCGTGGCAACCAAGTTTGCTTGTTTACCACCCCATATAACTGTTGAATTATGTAGCTTCCGCGTATGTTTGGTTTGAGCCTAATTCAACTCAAAAAATTAATTTATACGGTGAGAATGATTCATATTCTAGTCCATGTTCCATTTACTATGTGAAACTTTTAACATATAATACAACCTAACTCTCCCTGTCTCATCAATCTTCTGTCGTTATGACTCACTGAGTTCCGGCAACCTAGTAAACCCTCATTTCACCTTTCTCAAAAACACCAAAAATGTACGACGTCTCAAAAATGCAGAACACGGCATCAACTTTATTCTCTGCGTACGCTTCTCTAGCGGCGTCGATGATGTTGGTTCGCACCATGGCTAACGATATCATTCCAAAATCCCTCCTCAAATATATACAATCAGCTATCAGTTATCTCTTCACTCCACTCTCTACCCAACTCACCATCATCGTCGACGAACAGTGTGGGATGAACCGAAATCAAGTTTACGAGGCCGCCGAAATTTACCTTCGTACAAAGATCGGCCCAAACGCCGACAGAGTCCGGGCCCACAAAACCCCTAAACAGGAAAACATCAACGTGAGTATAGAGAAGGATGAAGAGATCAATGATGTATACGGCGTCGCACAGCTGAAATGGAGATTGGTTTCTGTTGAGCCTCAAGAAAGACATGGGTATACCCCAGAAAAAAGATTATTTCAGCTTAGTTTTAATAAGAAGTTTAAAGAAAGTGTTTTGAATGAGTATTTACCCTTTGTGTTGACTAAGGCTAAGGAGATTCAAGATAATGATAGGGCTGTGAAATTGTATACAAGGGATTGTCCTTGTGGTAGTGATGATGATGGGTATGGGTATGGTGGTGGGGGTGGTGGGGTGTGGGGTTCCATTAATTTAGACCATCCTGCAACTTTTGATACTTTGGCTATGGAACCTGAAATGAAGAAGATGATAATTGAGGATCTTGATAGATTTGTGAAAAGGAGAGATTTTTATAAGAAAGTTGGCAAGGCTTGGAAAAGAGGGTATCTTTTGTATGGACCTCCAGGAACTGGGAAATCTAGTTTGATTGCTGCCATGGCTAATTACTTGAAGTTTGATATTTATGATTTGGAACTTACTAGTTTGTATTCTAACTCTGAATTAAGAAGCATTTTGATCTCCACCTCGAACCGGTCCATTATTGTGGTTGAAGATATTGATTGTAGTGTGGAAATGCACGATCGAAATCTTGGGCATCAACCTGCTGACACTAAGGTCTGATTTCATTTCCCCTATTGTCGAATTTTAGTATTTTTTCCGATCATAAATAGTACTCCGTATTTGCTTTAATGGGTAGTGTTATAGTTGTTAAATGTATGAGATGAGTGTCAACATCTCAATGTTATTTCTGTGTTTGTCGTGCAGATAACGCTATCAGGTTTGTTGAACTTCATTGATGGATTGTGGTCCAATTGTGGGGATGAAAGAATTATTGTTTTCACAACCAACCATAAGGAGAAGTTGGATCCTGCTCTGCTGAGACCGGGTCGAATGGATATGCATATTCATATGTCCTATTGTACTAACCAGAGTTTCAAGATTCTGGCTTTCAACTACTTGGGTGTCTCTGATCATAGACTATTCGAGGAGATTGAAGGCCTAATCAAGAATGTAGAGGTGACCCCTGCAGAAGTTGCAGAGGAACTAATGAGAAGTGAGGATGCTGATGTTGCTCTCGAGGGAGTGCTTAATTTACTCAAGCGAAAAGCTGATGAAGCCAATGAAATCAAGGAGGAGAAGAGTCCGAGCACCCTAGAAGGCGATGAGAAGGACGAGATTGAGGAGGAAAGAGTTGACGGAGGTGAGATTCAAGAAGCTAAAAGATTGAGGACTGAAATGTTGATACATACTTTGAGAAACCAAAGGAGAGGAAGAATGAGAATAGGAAGATCGACTAGAGGACGAAGAGGGCGTTGGTAAGGAAAAAGGAAGATCGAATGATATAGGTACTATACTAGTGCTATTTTGCGGTGCTTAATGTATAAAATGCACTTTGTTTTTTGATCAAATAGAAGTGCATGGTAACGAGTAAATAAATTTCTTAAATTTCGAGACCTGGACAACTGCAATGCAGATATTATTGTAACAAGCTCTCAGGAGCTTTCATGGTTCTAATGTTATATTAGTACAGTATTACTCGCATTTTATGAATCAAATTGTAGTACTCACTGCAGTAACGACTCTGTTAGGTAGCTAGTATTACTCTAATACATTTCTCTTTAATGAGGAACTGAAAACTAAGCTTTTGAATTGCTCCATGATCAGTATTAAGTTGGCAAGGATCTTCCTTAAGTCATTCCGGAAAATGTTCAACATTGTTGCACTTATAGTACTTTTCATGAAGTTTCACTATATTTTAGTTTTATAAGAAAATAAATTAACTTGAAAAATTAGTTAAATTAACATCCGTTAAATGGATTCGGACCTGGATACTATTACTTATAGTTTTAGGGTCCAAATCAGCCAATTAGTCTGTTCACTTCATTTCAGTATCAAATCCAACCATTCTTCTCTTAATCTATGCGGATCTACCATAACAAGGTCAAATTTCTACTGCTGAGAAATGTATTATTCCAGTAACTCTTAACCAAGACTATGTACTCCAACTACCAAACTTCAGCTGCTTTCTTTGTCTGTTTTCACATTGGAGTTATATTGGGACTAAGATATTTTAAGAGAAAGGTATCAGTTTCATTCTTGCTTTTGTTTTGGCTTTTCCTTTTTCCTTGTCTAGACACAATATGAAACTTACACTACAGGAATTATGATAAAAGAAATTCTTTTTCAATCAGGGCTGGTGACAAAGCCAGGTTTGGTGCTAGAAATAGTTTAAGAGCTTGTTTGGATTATTAAAAGAAGCTGATAAGTATAAGTGATGAAAAATAGTTTTAGTGACTGAAATAAATTTTATGAATAAGCAGTTACTCCTGGGACAAAAGTGTTAGAAATGATAAAGTAAAAGGCTGCTAATAACTACTCCCTCCGTCTTTAGTTGACTCGGCACGAAGTTTAAAAATAAAATGAAAGCTTTTGAAATTTGTGGTCTAAAATAAGGCATTGAAAAATCTGTGTATAAATCATTTCATTAAGCGTAAAATGAGAAATTTAAAATTATATTATTACTAAATACAAAGGGAATATTTTTTATGTTATAATAACTAGAAATATCCTTAAAAGTAATTCACAAAAAATATAGATTTTAAAATATTTTTACATGAAAAAGAAAGAATGGCTGGAAATGAAATTTAGAGATGATTAGAGTTTTGTCTTAGAAAGAGTAACTGAAAAATTACAAAAGATATTAGGAATAATAAAATAGTACTTCCTTCGTTTTAAAATAATTGTCTGATTTTGATTTGGCACGGAGTTTAAGAAGGTAAAGAATATTTTTGAATTATGTGATTGTTAATTAAAGATATATAGAATATACCAAAATATTCTTTAATCTAATGATCTTCAACATGCCACGTAGAAAGTTAAAACAAAAGAGTTTGGCAAAAAAAAAGAAAGAAGCACTCATTTTAAAATGGATTAAAAAGAAAAATAAGAGCATTTTGAAATAGAGAGAGCAGTAAAAGATTTTGTCAAACTAAAAGGGCTTATAAGGTGAAACATTTGATTTTGAACTCACAAGCATTTTTGTTTATTTATCAAATGCATAAATAAATCAAAAGTGATAACAAGTTAATTGGTGTTTACCCACTAATAAACTTACTCAAGTGCCCTCTAAATCGTATACATAGCATCCATTTCTCTCAATTTCTCCTTTCCCTTCCCTTCCCTTCCCTTTTCGAGCCTGCATTTGGTCTTCTTCTTTGTGGCATTAGTCATAGTGTCCACACCTTTTATTGTTTTCAACGAAACAGAGGTGAGAAGACCCGTTGACTTTCTGCTAATTACGACTTAAAATTGCAACTTTGAAGAGTTGAATTCTCAAAACCCTTTGGTAACAACTAACGCAACATCTAAGGAGAAGCATCTTTCCTTCTTTCACAAATCACAAGCAAGTGTTGCAAGTACACCTCTGCACAATTTTATTAGCACTCCCTTGTTTGTTTACTTAGCTTATTATTGGAAAATTTGACTCTATATCAAAACTAGAAATGAACATAGTTCTTAGGTAGTTTTAATATGGTACAGTAACCATTAAGGTTCAATTGGTTCATGGACTAGTTATGCAGGGTTATAATACATGGATTATTATTTGGTGAATAAAATATCGGTTGTTATGTGATGACTCATAATAATGCAAAGATTGGGGATTAGATGCCAAAGCCTAGAATTAGTTAAACCAAATTTGTTTCATGTGCAATTTTTTTAGTTAAAAAAGAACGCTAAAGAAAAAATTATTAAGGGTGCTTACTATATCCTTCATTACTAAAACAAGGTTGCTTACTTTTAAGGGTAATTTCAGTACTACATTTTGGTTCTTTTGTACAGGTATTGCTAATACATGTATTTTTGTTTCATATTCTATTCAACATAAAATATTACTAGATCCAGGGTATATATTGTTAATATGAAATAATATTGAACCAGATGTTGTATTATTAATTCGATGCGGGGATTATATTATTCTTACAAGGTAAACCAAGCGAAGCGCAAGTGTGTGCCAATATAACATGTCAAGAAGATATCATTGTGCTGGACAAACTTAGATGTTGCACTTAGTTGCAAAACACTTTTCATGTTTATTTCATGAAAATGGCAATGTGAAACCACCAACATTACCCTTGAGTCCCTCCACGCCCTCACCCCCTAGCGTTTTGTTCTTTGGTTTTATCAGGTGAGAAAATTTCATTGGGCTGCATTTCAGAAATTTGAAGCAGAAGAAATGGTGGATGCAGTGGTCACTGTATTCTTGGAGAAACTTCTGAATGTTCTCACTGAGGAAAGCAGGTTTCTAAGTCAATACAGACAACAGTTCGAAAGACTGAAGAACGAACTGCTATTTATGCAAAGCTTTCTCAAGGATGCAGAGAGGCTCAAAAGGAAACACATCACCCTTAAAACGGTCATGGCTTGTTTACGAGACTTAATCTTTGAAGCTGAAGAGATACTGGAGGACCACTTATGAAAGAAGGAAGTATGGAGGCACACGATAATCTAATGACGAGATGGACTTCTTCCCTTTATGATCATACTCAGGTAGTTGGTTTGGAAGGTGACACGGAGAAGATAAAGCATTGGCTATTTGAAGCAAGTGATAGTTTACTTGCCATTGCATTTGTGGGAATGGGAGGGCTCGGAAAAACCACTCTTGCTCAGAAAGTTTTCAATGAAACAAGTGTGGAGAATCACTTCGAGAGGAGAATTTGGGGGTCTATTTCTCAAACATTTACTGAGGAACAAGTCATGAGAAGCATATTGAGGAGTTTGGGAGATGCATGCGTTGGTGATGACCAGTGTGAATTGTTAAGAAAATTAAACCAGTACCTTTTAGGAAAGAGGTTTTTGATTGTTATGGATGATGTTATTGTTGGAAATTTACTAAATGTGGGATTGAGTTTATCCCATCTTTAATGACTTAAACACGTAGGCCCCGCATGTCGGAAACATCGTTTCTTCGCACATGCCTAATCTACTAAGTGAGTAGATAATGTTAGTGCCAAGTATCATCAAATTTCGTTAAGAAATGAAAGAGATATTGGTACACAAAGTAAGGTGTTTGAGACATAAAAAGATGGAGGGTCTTTGACAAAAAATGACAAATCTCCCTCATTGGTAAAAGATGGAGAGTTTATGCAATATATAAGTTTGAGTAAGGGTTTGGGACCCAAAGGGGTAAATCATGTGTTTAGAAAGGAGAGGACTTAGGTGAGCTTGGGTTCAGGGCTAAGCCCCACTTGCGCGCCGCCTGTCCGGGCTCGGGTCGTGGGATCTTGCTTTTTGGTCCCTGAAATGTTAACTATTTACATTTTGGTCCACTCTTATAAATTGAATGTTTTGTTCAATTCGAGAAGCAAGAAGAGAGAAAGCACGAATCAGGGAACGAAGAACACAATTACCCAAAGCTTTTCCTTTCTGTTTTGTTCATCATCCAGAACCTACAAAATAGAAAACGAAAATACAGGAAGCAGAAAACACTTTTCTGTTCTCTTTCTTCAGCAATCTGTTCTTATTCATTTTCTTCACTGGAATCAACTGTATTTTCTTTGTACAATTGATTAGTTGTTGTTTTATCTTGGAAGACTATTGCCCAATACCGTAAAAGCATTTATACAGGGCAATTTTTTCATAAAGATAGAGAGCCATCTCTCGACTCAGTGTGTCTTTTGTTTAACCTTTCGAATACACTTTACCCCGATTTCTACCTACAATTTTAAGACAAATAACTTACAATCTTAAGACAAAATTTGCTATTTTCTAAGTGTTCGACAGATATCTGCCAACAATTGTGTTTCCGGTTGTGGTTCTAACTATGGGTTTGGCTCTGTTTCTGCCAACTGTTCGGTTGACAATCCTGTTAATAATTCTGTTGTCAACAGTTATGTTTCTAGTTCTACTGCTGCTGTTCAAGGCATTGCTGCTGGTTATGCTGTTGCAGATCAAGGCATTGCCTCTAGCATTGCTCAATGAAATGTTGTTGTCCTTGCTCCTGACAGTTTCCAAAGCAAATGTCCAGGTAAGGTTCTGGATAACAATTACAACAACAGAAGGAGACTAAAGATGTTGTTCTATCTTATTGCGTTGAACCTGTCACGATCTCAGACAGAAGATCCTCCTTCTCGTGGGGATGCAATGGACACTCAGTCTAACACAACGACTGAAGTGGGCCAAGATATTCAGGTCACAAATGACCTGAAGGCCAAGAACAAATTCAAGGAAGAGGCTAACGTTGTACAAGACGAGGGTAATCCTCTATATCTTAACGACAAGACTGTGGATTTCTCGGCAGTAGTGCTGGAGGCTAATCTGGTAGAGAATCCAAGGCAACGGTGGATAGACACGGGTGTAACCCATCACATCTCCTGAGACAAGAGTGCATTCTCCTCTTACGCCTCAATCTCGGGCAAAAAACTGTTCATGGGAAACGACGCTACCTCTGAAGTGCAAGGGGTTGGAAAAGTTGTCCTCAAAATGACTTCAGGCAAAGAGCTTACTCTGAAGGAAGTGATGCATGTCCCTGACATCCGCAAGAACTTGCTTTCAAGGTCACTGTTGGTCAAGACTAGTTTTAGACTAGTTTTTGAGTCCAACAAGTTTGTAATAACTAAGAATGATATATTTGTAGGAAAAGGCTTCGCGTGTGACAGCCTCTTCAAAAAGAATGCTATGTCTGTAATCCGTTCATCTAATGAAATAAAACCTTCTACCTACTTGCTTGAGTCTTCTAATCTATGACATCATAGATTAGGACACGTTAACTACAAACCCATTCAAAAGTTAGTAAAGTTGGAATTGTTGCCTTCCTTCGACATAAACCCTCAACATAAATGTGAGGTGTGCGTAGAGGTAAAATTAACCAAGTCATCCTTCCATTCAGTCGAAAGAAACACCGCTCCTTTAGAACTTATTCACACCGATATATGTGATTTAAAATTTGTGTAAACTAGAGGGGGGATAAGTACTTTGTGACTTTCATTGATGACAATACAATGTATTGTTATGTCTACTTGTTGAAAAGTAAAGATATAGCGTTTGAAGCATTTAAACGTTACAAAACAGAAGTTGAAAATCAACTAAACCTACAGATTAAAGCAATTCGTAGTGATAGAGGGAGAGAATACGTAGCACCGTTTGAAGTATAATGTGCTTAATACAACATTGTTCATCAAACGACCGCTCATTACTCACGTCAGTCTAACGGTATTGCCGAGCGCAAAAACTGTACGTTAAAGGAAATGATGAATGCTTTGCTTATCAATTCCAGTTTTGTCACGCCCCGACTTTTCTCAAGTCTTTCTTTAGGACGTGATGGCACCTGGACAACTATCCCTTTCCAGGCGAACCACTTACTTCATTTTCTTCCTAAATTAGACAAGTATTTGCGGAAATAATATATATAATAATCAATTTGAAGTTTACGAAGAACAATCTCAAGTGGGGCATTCCCCGAGATAATAAAACTTAATTCTTTAAACAAACTTAGTCTAGTAACTTTCACCAAATCCGAAATAATGGATTGGTGGTACGATGAGGCTGCGGGACGATCGCTAGCCCTCTTGCAGAGCTTTTTCCTCTATCGCGCCTTCCTGAAATATGTTAAATAAAAGAGTCAGCCCTACCATCCGGGGCTGAGTGGGAATCTCACCTTGCAGTCCAAAGTAACCTCACAATATTTTTAATTACAATCACATTATAAGGAAATAATAAGCATGTTGAAATAAACAGATTACAACCCTTTTATCAAATAAATCAATAAATATTCACGTGCAAAATTTTCTCCCCACTCGTCTTAGAAAAAACAACTTAATTTAATCAGTACTCCTGCTTTTTCCCATATAACATATTATACATTTGTTGCGGTACGTGCAACCCGATCCAGTGCATTTATATATTTGTTGCGGTACGTGCAACCCGATCCAGTGCATTTATATATTTGTTGCGGTACGTGCAACCCGATCCAGTGCATTTATATAATTGTTGCGGTACGTGCAACCCGATCCAGTGCATTTATATATTTGTTGCGGTGCGTGCAACCCGATCCAGTGCATTTATATTTTTGTTGCGGTACGTGCAACCCGATCCAATGCATTTATATATATTTGTTGCGGTCAGTGCAACCCGATCCAATGCATTTATATATATTTGGTGCGGTCCGTGCAACCCGATCCAATGCATTTATGTATTTGTTGCGGTCCGTGCAACCCGATCCAATGCACTTATTTGTTGCGGTACGTGCAACCCGATCCAATGCACTTATTTGTTGCGGTACGTGCAACCCGATCCAATGCACTTATTTGTTGCGGTACGTGCAACCCGATCCAATGCACTTATTTTGTTGCGGTACGTGCAACCCGATCCAATGCACTTATTTGTTGCGGTACGTGCAACCCGATCCAATGCACTTATTTGTTGTTTAAATATGTCATATGTTCAAAAGGCTCAAAATAATATTTCCTTCCTTCAATATTTCGCCCTTTCCACTTGTAAGGGTTACAACTCTCAAACCGTAAGTCGGATTTATCCCCGTAAAGTCTCAAACTGTCAAGGACACAATAATCTATAACTTTTATTCAGCACAAACTTTCATATTCATTACCGATTTATACAGTTTTTACGTTATACATTTTGTCCTTCCAGACTTCGGTTGATCCGAGGCAGAATGTTCAAACAGAGATAACTCTCAAACCGTAAGTCGTATTTATCCCCGTAAAGTCTCAAACTGTCGAGGACAGAGTAATCTATAACTTTTATTCAGCACAAACTTTCATATTCATTACTGATTTGTACAGTTTTTACGTTATACATTCTGCTCTTTCAGACTTTGGTTGATCCGAGGCAGAATGTTCAAACAGCGATAACTCTCAAACCGTAAGTCGTATTTATCCCCGTAAAGTCTCAAACTGCCCGTAACAGAAAGATGTACAACTCTGTAAAATTTCATCCAATTCTAACAAGTATAACCCAGTATAACAAATTACAATTGCACAATCCAAACTAGTTATTAAACAATCATAAATTTCATGCTCATTCTTTCAATAACCGGATTATATTCTAACATGTATTGCAACTTAAAAGTAAAGGATTTTACTAAGAACTTTGAGTGAGAAAACTCACCTTTGTTGCTTCGTAACCACGAACAAAACCTCAACTTCAACCAAACCTTTTTGGAACTCCTTAATTGCTCTCTTTAATTCTCTTCTTCTATTTTTTTTTCACTGTTTTGTTTCTGATTTGCTGTTTTTCTTTTGTATTTCCCTTTTTAGTTGTGTTTTATATAAAAGTGTGTGTGTGTGTTGTATATAAAAGTGTATGTGTGTGTTGAATATAAAAGTGTATGTGTGCACAGATTTTTGTGATGTGAGGGAGTGGAAGGAGGAGTTGAGGGAGAGAGGGGTTAGTTTAGGGGGGACGTGAGGGAGTGGGTTGTTTTTATTTTTTTTTATTTTTTATTTTTATTTTTTTGGGACTTTACAAGTTTAGTCCAAAACATGTGGGGTGAATCGATTCTTACAGCTAATACAATTCTCAATAGAGTTCCGCAGAAGGGTAAGGATAAAACTCCATATGAATCATGGAAGGGAAAGAAACCCACTTACAAATATTTGAAAGTGTGGGGTTGTTTGGCAAAGGTCGAAGTACCTAAACCAAAACATGTCAAAATTGGACCTAAGACTGTAGATTGCATATTCATTGGATATGCAAATAACAGTAGTGCTTATCGCTTCTTAGTGTATAAGTCGGTGATACCTGATATCCACGAGGGTACGATCATGGAATCAAGGAATGTTGAATTATTTGAAGAAATCTTTCCTAGAAAGGAAAATGAAATAATTTCGCACAAACGAAGTTAGGAACAAAATGCTCAAAATGAGCAAGATCCGAGAGTTTCTGATTATCCGAAACTTAATGTTCAAGACCTACAGAACTTGGGGGTTCCAGAGGTTGAACCAAGACGGAGCAAAAGGGCCAAAAAGTACAAAACCTTTGGTCCAGACTTTCTAACCTATATGGTTGAAAATAAACCGAGGATAATTAAAGAAGCATTGTCAACTCCAGAAGCACCGCTTTGGAAATAAGCTATAGAAAGCGAAATAGATTCCATCATGCAGAACCATACTTGGGAAATGATTGATCTTCCTCCGGGAAGCAAACCTTTGGGTTGTAAGTGGATGCTCAAAAGAAAGTACAAAGCAGATGAAACTATTGACAAATATAAGGCCAGATTAGTAGTCAAATGCTATAGACAAAAAGAAGATCTCGATTACTTCGACACATACTCCCATGTGTCTAGATTAAAGTCTATAAAGGACTCAAAAAAAGAAAGTATGTCGACTTGTTAAGTCTCTGTACGGACTCAAACAAGCCCCGAAATAATGGCATAAAAAGTTTGATAATACTTTATTATCAAAAAGTTTCTCCATTAATGAATGTGATAAATGTATCTATATCAAAGGGAACTCTGACTCATTTGTCATGATATGCCTTTACGTAGATGACATGCTCATCACTGGAAGTAGTCTTAACTTGGTCTTGGAAACCAAGAATATGTTGAAACAATGTTTTGACATAAAAAAGATATGGGTATTGCTAATGTGATCTTAGGAATTAAGATTTCTAATACATCTAACATGTTGGTCTTATCTCAATCTCATTACATTGAAGATGTTTTGAGGAAATTTATTGCATTTGACAGTCCCCTATGAAGTCACCAATGGATATGAATCATAGAATTGATAAAAATCGTGGTGCACCCGTATTCCAGGAGCGCTATGCACAGGTCATTGGCAGTTTAATGTACATTACAAACTGCACCCGACTCGACATTGCTTATCCAGTCAATAAGTTGGCTAGGTTCACTCGTAATCCTAGAAATGATCACTGAAAGGCGTTAAATCGGATACTACGATATCTGAAATACTCGCTGACCTATGGATTACACTATTCAAGATATCTAACCGTACTGGAAGGATACAGTGATGCAAACCAGATATCGGACATAAAGAACACCAAATCCACCAGTGGGTATATTTTTACAATTGGTGGTGGGGCTATGTCTTGGAAGTCTTCCAAGCAAACATGCATCGCCCGATCCACGATGGAATCAGAGTTTATCACTTTGGACAAAGGATGAGAAGAAGCAGAATGACTTCATGACTTCTTAGAGGATATTCCTTGTTGGGATAAACCCGTGCCTTCGGTGATGATTCACTGTGACAGCCAATCGGCTTTGGGAAGGGTACGAAGTAATATGTACAACGACAAGTCTAGACATATTCGTCGGAGACATAAGACCGTTAGACAGTTGTCGTATTGCTGAACTCAAAAGCCTGACTCGATTGAGAACTCTCAGTTTAAGACTAACTCATGATGAGGAGATTGGAGATAATGATGTGAATGCGCTGGTAGATCTTCAAGAACTTCAATTTTTGACAATAAGTTGCTTTGACAGTCAACATGATCGACGAGTCACAAAGCTTGGTAAACTATATCCTCCTCGACAACTCCACGAGCTGATTCTCAAATTCTATCGAGGAAAAACAAGTCCTGAATGGCTTAACCCCAAATCTCTCCCTATGTTGCGGTATTTGTCAATCATTTCTGGTGATATGAAAGAAATGCACGAGAATTTCTGGGGTGATCGTAGTTCTGCTTGGAAATTGAGGGCTTAATGTTGGAAGCTTTATCTGATTTGAGACTGGAATGGTCAGCAGTGAATCGAGTAATGCCTTCGTTAAGAATACTCAAGGCTAGCTGGTGCCCCGAGTTGGAGTCATTTCCAATTGAAGATGCAGGGTTCAGAGGGGGTTTATAGAAGAAATAAGAAGAAAGGGACTGAGAAGAGACGACGACGACAACAACAACATACCATGTAATCCCAAAAGTGGCTGAGAAGAGACGAACTCAATAATTACATCCTGTTATCTTAGTTTTCTTATTTCCATTCTTTTGTGGATCCCAATACATGGTATAATTATGTTGTATTCATGATTTTTTCTTTCAGCTGTAAAAGACTTTTTCCTATCGATGCAAGGACTGATCATTATTGTTAAGTCTCATACAAGCGACATTTTTCCATTTAGATTTTGTTCACTCTCTTCCGGTCCATAAGTATTGGAAAGTACAATAATACTGTTGGAAATTAGCCTTTGGCGGGGAGATGCGTCCACCCATCTTTGATGAATTAAACACTTGTGTTCCGTATGTTGGAGACCTCGTCTCTTTACACATGCATGATCTACGAAGTGAGTAGATGACCGTAGGGCCAAGAATCGTCTAATTTCGTTGAGAAATGAAAGAGATATTGGTCCACGAAGTAAGGTGTTTGAGACATGGAAATGTGGTGTGGGACAAATCTACCACATCGGTGGGAATAGGAAGAATTGCTCTCTATAAAAGTCTCTAATTGGTAAAGGGTTTGGGACCCCAAGGGGTATCCCACGTGTTTAAAGGAGGGAAGACCTAGATGTGCTTGGGTTCAAGGCTAAGCCCACACGCGCGCCGCCGCCCGTTCCGGGTTCACGGGTTCACGGCTGTGGGGCTGTCTAATATTATCTTTTTGGACCAGAGAACTCTGCCAGATGTACAGTTTGGACCAGAATTCTTTCATATGTACAGTTTGGTCCCTGAAGTTTCAATATTTACAGTTTGGTCCCCAGAGTTTCTGGAGACTTTTTCTGCCTACCGTTGGACTATTTTCTGGAGCATTAACCATCCATTATTTGGCTGATTAATTCCTCCATTAACAGCCCATTACTTGGACAGTGAACAACCTCTTTCAAAGGCCTTAATAGCCATTACTTGGCTGTTTTAATGGCCTCCCTTAATGGCCATTACATCCTTGTTTTTGGCAGTTGGACAGCCCCGCTTGCTTGCTATATATTGAGTAGTTGTTGGCTCAATTCATAGCTGCACAATAGGTAGAAAACTAGCCAGAAAACAGACGGAAAATCGATCAAAACAAATAAAAATCGCTCAAAACAAATGAGCAAACTGTGACGGAAAAACAGTGAGCAAACACCCTTATATACACAAGATATACACTACAGAGACACACTATATACACAGAGACAAAAGAGAAGAGTAGAGAGAAACTCTTCCTTCCTATTCCATATCTTCAGCAAGTCGAGTCATATTTGTTTTCTTCGACAGGCTGAACCTATTGGCTTTGTAGTGTTGAGATTAAAGTGTTGTTTTATCTTGGGAGATTATTGCCCGCTAATGTAAAAGCATATATACGGGGCAATCTTGTCTTAAGGATAGAGGGCTATCCTCGACTCAACACACAACGTTGTAACCATCCAGATTTAGTTGTTTCTTGATTTCAGGTTATCAAGATTCAAGACATAACAAACTTGCGGCAGTTCTCAATATTGGCTTTGCAAGGTGATCAAGATTCAAGACACAACACACATGCGGCAGTTTTGAAGATTGACCATTTATTTATCCTTTCGAACATTTGTAATAGTTGTTACTTCCCGTACTGCTCTATAAAGTACTATAGAATCCCAACAAATACAAGAGTTCATTTCCCAGTACCCCAAATTTTCCTGCACCAAGTTTTCATATCTGAAAGCTCAGCTACATCTTTGCTTTTAAAATGGAGCTATATGGACAATAAGCATTTTGGGTAAAACGAGTATAGTTACATTTTACTTTTAAAATGAATTTGAGTGGAGTGATTAGTACCTCCTCTAAATCTTAATTTACACATAGAGCACAAAATATTACACGGACAACACCCAATATAAGATGAAATGAGAATTAATTCAAGAATCTGGATATGCCCGTAAAGGAAAACGCTATAATCTCTAAGCTATTATTGATAGCAAACATATATGTCACGGTAATCATTATTTTGGACATGAAAAGTTACAGGAACTGTACAATTTATCCTATCATATGCTTCCAGGGAAGTCAATGGAGTAGTTGTCCGATGTTTCAATCGCACGAGGTGATGTAAGAAGAAAAAGATGTTGGCACAAGACATAATCCTCTACTCTTAAGATCTAGCACTGGCTGACACTTCATGTCCATGCTCGAATCCTGTTACACCAAACACCAAAAAGCAGATGCTTTCAGACAAGTATCCAATTTCCTTAACCCTACATATGCGATATTATTCTAGCTATCATTGGAGAATGGAGAGTATATAGGAGATGGGTAATTTCATGGATGGTCATCTAATTTTCAGTTTATTGCACTAACGTATTAAAAATAAATTTTGTAACGGAAGAATAATTTAAAATGTGCTTATGTATCACTAAAAATAGAAAAAATACCGGAAAATGGTAACTTGGACTAGGAAAACACAAGTAAGCAGCCACATACTAAATTGCCATGTAAATATAGCTACTTCAGCAACTCACTTTATATGAACCACATATAAAAAGGTTTAATTCATGAAAATATAAAGAGACTCATCTAGTCCAGCAACACAAGCCCCCTTTTTTTTTTTTTCCTTTCATTAGTAATAAAATAAAAATCCCCAATATGAATAAGTACAAGCAAGGGGGCTAGGCCTTGTCTTACGAATCCTAGTGAGGTAAAGAACACAAGCATTTACTTATATTTCCTTTATTTTAATTTAAATGTCTAACTTTTATTTTTAGTCTGTTTAAAAGAGAATATAACTTTTTTTATTCAGTAACATTTCAATTCCAGCATCCTACCTAGCATGTTTAAGATAATAAGATTCAAAAGTTATTTTGATATACGCATTTTAATTTAAGATGAGAAGCTTTGAAAGTCTAGCTACTTTCTAAATTCCGTGTCCAATGTCCAGTAAAATAAGACACATAAAATGAAATAGAAGGAGTAGTAAAAACTGAAGAAGGGTGGTTTATAGACCAATTTTATCTAAGAACTAATTTTGCAAAAACTTATTCATTCCCTCACTAATTACCTTTAGGTTTATCTTATGGAGCTTCCCTTGAGATGACTTCGTATAAGGCATGCTTAATGTCTGCATTATGTATAACATTAACAAAATGGGTAATTAAAAGTTTAAAGTAACGTAACGTAAATATCAAGATCTTAGTAGTGTTTTTTTTTTTTTTTATATGATCGTTTTCTAGTAAAACAGACTTCAAGATGAATTTAAGAGGAAATTAATTAATCAGAATGAGTGCTAGCTTTATGTATAACCAGGATCTGGTCCTGAAGGAACTGAATATAGCCAATGGCTTCTATTAATACTGATGCAGTATCAGTCTGCAAATGTGCTTGCCATTGTGGGAGAATAGAGAGAAAAAGAAAGGGTTAGCATGGTACAAACATTAAAATAGTACAAGTACTCTCCTTCTGCCAGTCTCTCATTTTAGTGGATTCTGATGAGTAGTATATTACCTTACCGAAAGGTGCCACTAATCTGTGAAGAGCTGAAATCCTGTCTCCTAGTTTTTCCTTTCGAACCTACTTCAAAACAACATGTAATTGTCTATATTATTGAAAACATAATTAAGTAAAATAAAAATATATTCTCTCTAACAACTTTAATTCTTAGATTAGATGATCACACATTTCGATATGATATTAGAGAATTGGCAAGGTCCTTGTTGAAGACTTAATTAGATAAAAAAGTGTGATCTTTCTAACACCTTAAACTTTTAGAAAAGATGGACATACATTTCAACGTACATAACCTTGATAAGAATTTTTTATTGTGATGTGGGAACTTAAATAATATACTTCAATTTTTTTCTTCTAATTCCTTTTTCACCTTAAGCATTGGACTTGAAGATTGAGATGTGACTCGAGGCTTCTTTGATGCTTCTTGACATGGAGTTTCTTCAGCAGAATAATTCACTCTCTTTGCTTTTGAACAAACTCCATTGTTATTCCTAACAATATTATTTGGTGTGATCTGTTGAAAGCAATTTAAGACGTCAGCGAACATAAATTAGCAAATTACTGGAGAAACTGAAAGAAGAAGTAAGAAAATTAAGCAAGAAGATGGCTACTAATTTGTTGGAGCTATTTGATGGACTATGGACTAATTCTTGCTGTCCAGCAGCAAAGCCCGAAGACATCCTGTCTGTAGAGAAGTAGCCAAAGCTAGTACTATCATAGCCACTATTTTTCAAAGTTAGATCATTAAATGCTAACTTCATGCCTTGCATATCTGAATGTTCCATATGACTTAAGATATAACTCGAATTAGTTGTTGTAGCAGCAGCTAAACCGGAAAATGCAATGCTAGTTTTAGCATTGTTCATGTACGAGTCTTTGGACAGAAGATTCTCATGCAGATCAAAAGCATGTTGTTGTTCGTGTTCGAAGCAACTTTGTTTGAACAAGCTGTTACTCAAACCATTCATATCTTTCATCTTGACTAAATAATCATTGTTGTTTTTGTAATCCAGCTCGTTGGACAATTGATGGCCATCGTGGAACATTGAAGTGTTCATTAACGGAAATGTGTCGATGCTTCTCTTCCACAATTCTTCTGATGAGATGTTATTCTGGATCCTTTTCATGTGTCCCAGCTTGTAGTAATATTCTTCTTCCCTGTAGCATTACAGATAAAATAGATCATCTAACAAAATATACACCACATAAACCCTAAAATTCTAGTTAATCATATGTAATAAGAAAAAAGAAGTAACCAGAACAACCCAGAAATCAATTGATATGATACATTTTGCATCCTTAACTCAATTAGCAGGACCACTAGAGTCCACTTCTTCCTAACACTACGAGTGAAACAGAAAAAGTAAAGACTATCATTAAAACAGCTCAAACAAGACTTGCTATATCCATATGAATTATGTCCCCATTAACGTGTTTCTAGTAGGAACTAAACCTGTAAATTAGTCGGTTATGAGTTGGGTGCTTTAACCGAAGTCTTTGATTGATTAATCAAACATACTTCGTACTCAAAGCAAAGAAGAATCTTTATGATGAAGAAAAATTTGAAGATGGAAAGAGAACACATAAAAGACTAGCAAGTGTCTGTATTTAAGTTAAATTCGATTTCTTCTTGTCCATAAGAAAAAAACTTGAGCTAGAAAGATGAAGAAGGAAACAATCTTAGAAGGTGATTATATTTTGACACCATATCATAGTTGCGTTGAATTAATTCCTGAATCAACTGCAAATTCGTTTTGAGTTTCACTTGGAAATTAAGGAAGTACTACAACAACTTACGAAGCCGTGCTTGAGTTCCAATCGTGTATAGTTGAAACCCCAGTGAAAAAGGGATACCCAACAAGCTGCTGTTGCTGTTGGAGTTGATGATAATGATAAAGATTCGTAGAATCCATGGCCAAATCTAGAATATGATTCAGATATATATATATATATATATATAAAAGAACTTGTTGAATGGCTAGGTTTAGTTCTCTCTCAAGGCTATACTTTGTACCACGTATGTTTGCACTTTGCTATGACCACTAACGCGAGGTCGGTTTAGTTAGGACACAGAAAGATTGAGGGGAATTAATGGACACAACAGAGAAAGGCTAAGACAAGAATAGAAGAGAATGTGTACTGAGATCAGTGTGTGTCCCTATTCATTTTGCAAAGGCTCATGTAGTACTTGCTACTACTTCCTAAGCAGCTTATTCAATGATAGCAACCTCAGAAAACATGTGGTATTTAAAGTATAGAAGCTAAGCAAACCAACCTGCCATCAGCTTTGCCTTTATATATATGGTGGAGAATGATGTAAATATGATGTACATAGTCAATTTATGTTGACTCTACTATAATATGCATATCCCTTATCCAAAAATTAAATTTCAATATAGTAGCTAGGTCCTGCTTTTTACCTTTATAATTAAATTACTGTCCACAAGACACGTTAATTAAGGAAGATTCCTCCTCATTGTCAGAAACTCACCATGTTAACTGATCAACTCTACACAGGGTAGCTCATGATATCATATTAAGAAAATGAAGTATGAGTCTAACTCATGGGTGAAGCAACACTAGTTCAAGGTGGTCAAGTGTACATTCTTCGTCGAAAAATTACGTGATGTATATATAGGTTAAATATTACTCTGCTATTATGAATATAGTTCTTATCGTTGCAAGTGTTTAAAAAGGAGTACTACTTTGTTTATGATAGTCGCTACAAAAAACTGCCCAAAATGGACGGGCAAAACCGATGGACTGGGTCGGTTTTTCAGTGAAAACTGATATACTAGGTCAGTTTTTCAGTGAAAACCGATGGACTATGGGTCGTGGAGTCCGTCTCTTAAAATCGACGGAAAACGACGGACTCCGTCGGTTATTTAAATTTTTTTAAAAAATGATGTTCAGCGTTTCTTTTTAAAAAATAAAATAGTGAAATGTAGCAACTTGGAATCAAATCCAAGTATGAACCCTGATATTAAACAACTCTACCACTAGACCACCCATGTTTTTTGATCAAATACTTGCATTATTTTTTATTAATACTCTTAAACTGTAACTTTTCGCTCTAAAAACCGACGGAGTCCGTCAAAAAACATGGGTGATCTAGTGGTAGAGTTGTTTAATGTCAGGGTTCATACTTGGATTTGATTCCAAGTTGCTACATTTCACTATTTTTTAAAAATATTGATCAAATACTTGCATTATTTTTTATTAATACTCTTAAACTATAACTTTTCGCTCTAAAAACAGACGGAGTCCGTTGGTTTATTTTAGAAAAAATATAAAAAATAATTAAAATTTTGGTGCATTTTTGCGCAAAAAATCCCGACCGAAGTCTGTTTTCTTTAAAAAAAAAAGATTTAAGAAAATTATCGAAAAACCGACAGAATCCGTGGCTTTTTTCCATCGTTTTTCCCCCCCATTTTTTCAGTAGTGAGTGTGCCTAGTTGAACCAGTGTAGATCAAGTCGTATTCCCCAAAATATTGCATATAGATAGCAGATGTCTGAATACACATTATATTCTCTAGTTGTCTTTATGCAAAGTCAATACATCCCTTTTTTCATCCACTATAATCTTAGTTGCCGACAGATTTTGTACTTACTTGTTAGTGTGCAATAGTACGATAACGCTTACAACCAGCTACTTATATATGCAAATTTTAAGTTTCTTTTTATTATTGTTTTTTTATCGCAAAACAACAGTATAATCATGTTCGTAATGTTCACTGGTGAAATTAAAGGCTGGAGAGAACCACTTAATTAATTAATTACAGCTAAGATTGAGCTTGTTTTTCACGTGTAGGCAGTGCTTCTTAATTGTAGATGCGGGGCAATATATGTTAAAATTCTAACTTGCTGAACTCTTTTTTTCTTAACTTTTTGCCAAAGTGTTCTGCCGATTTAAAAGTTTGTTTCAAGTATATATCAAACAATTTGATGGCATGATTCCTTGTGTAAACACATGTTTAGTTGATAACACGTTACTAAATTGAAACAAACTCTCAAATAGTTGATGAATCTGAAAAGATCGATGATGGAGATTTGAATCGACTAATAGACCATTCATAGTCACATATATAGTCCATTTATTACAGTTGGAAATGACTAAAACCAACAAATGATGCATATTGCACAACTGAAGATTGGGAAAGAAGAGCAATATCATACTATTGATTTGGCGGTTAGCATTATTTAAGTGAAAGAAATAATTTTCTTGATTATTTTTATTAATTGAATAGGTATATATACAAGATACAAAATAGGAGAATCCTATTCCTATTCTATTCCTAAAAATCTTATTCTACCGTAATTCTAACTCTACAATTATGGTAGTGTATATTCCTAATTATGGTAACAAAATACATTACAATATATTACACATATATTTTCCAAATATACAATATTCTTAACTACCAAATCAGCCACAAAACCGAGCCCAATAATGGCCATAAATCGTGGCACTTATTATGGCAATATACACTTGTATATTGTGTGTATATTGCCATATTTAACACACCCCCGCAGTCATAGCGAACGGTCTTCGAACGCTGAGATTGTCCCTAAAATCTTCAAAGAGTACCGAGGAAAGACCCTTTGTAAAGATGTCTGCAACTTGATATCTTGATGGGACATGACATACGCGTACCTGCCCCCGAGCAACCTTTTCACGGACAAAGTGAATGTCCATTTCGATATGTTTTGTGCGTTGGTGCTGAACCGGGTTACCTGAGAGGTAGATGGCACTAATATTATCACAATATACTAAGGTCGCCTTCTGAATGGGGCAATGAAGTTCTAACAGCAAATTACGTAACCAACACGATTCTGAGACCACATTAGCTACCCCTCGATATTCTGCCTCTGCACTTGAGCGGGATAGAGTCGCCTGACGCTTTTCAGACCAGGAGACCAAGTTGTTGCCAAGGAACATACAATATCCTGACGTAGACCGTCTGGTGTCCGGACAACCACCCCAATCCGCATCTGTGTATGAGACAAGTGTGGATGTAGAAGAAGGATACAAGTGCAACTCATAGTCCAGTGTCCCCTGAATATACCGAATGATGCGTTTGATTGCATTCATGTGCTCAACTCTGGGATCATGCATGAATAAACACACCTGCTGAATAGCATACGTAATACCCGGTCTGGTAAATATAAGATACTGGAGTGCCTCTGCAAGACTGCGATAGCGGGTCGGGTCCTCGTATGGTACACCTGCCGCGGCACTAAGCTTGGGTTTTGCATCAACTGGAGTAGAAGTGGACTTACAGGATGACATCCCAGCCCTCTCGATGATCTCAGCATCATACTTCCGTTGAGATAAAAACAAACCACCGGAGTGACGTTTGACAGCAATCCCCAAAAAATAACTCAAGGGCCCTAAGTCTTTCATAGCGAACTCAGAACTGAGCATGGCCATGATAGACTGGCGCAAGGTATCAGAAGAGGCAGTCAAGATGATATCATCCACATACAACAAAATGTAGGCCAATGACGAACCACGGCGGTAGATGAACAAGGAATTATCTGACCTGCTGTAAGTGAACCCAATAGTCGAAACAAAGTCAGCAAATCGTGTATACCAGGTTCGTGGAGACTGCTTAAGCCCATTTAATGACTTCTTCAACAAACAGACATGATGAGGGCGGTTGGGATCCCTGAAACCCAACGGCTGATGCATATAGACTGTTTCATTGAGATCACCATGTAGGAAAGCATTCTTGACATTCAACTGATGAATTGGCCAAGTCTTTGAAAGAGCCAAGCTAAGCACAGTGCGAATGGTAGCCGGTTTGACCACCGGACTAAACGTCTCACCACAATCAATTCCAACCTGCTGAGTCTTACCATCACCCACAAGTCGCGCCTTATGTCGAGCAAATGACCCATCTGAATTTTCCTTATGAGCAAAAATTCACATAGACCTGATAAATTAATACCATATGGACGGGGCACCAACTCCCACGTCTTATTATCAATAAGAGCATTATATTCATCAGTCATAGCAATTTTTCAATTAGGGTCATTTAATGCGGAAACAGGATTGCGGGGCAAGTGGGATTTAGAGACATCAGAATGTAAATTAAAATGTCTTTTAGGTGTAAATATGCCCCGCTGACTACGAGTGACCGGTCTATGACTCGAAGAGGAAGTGAGGAAATTTTGGGAATTTTCTGGGGTCGGGACAGACGGGCCATCAGGCAGTGGGCCTGCTGGCCCAAATCGGTAAATTGCGGTATCGTCTGGATCAGTTCCAGAATTGGGCTGGACATGCCCAATTCTTTGGGGTGATCGGCTGAGCTAACTGCGGTGGTGGGCGTGGGACCCGGCAGGCGATGGGCCATTGGAGGATTTTGGGTGCGGGATATGTCCAAAAAATTCTGAATAATATATGGGGATATTGGATCATCCAAAAAATTATACGACCTAGGCTCGGGAGTATGAACTTTGGTAAAAGGAAATTGGGTTTCATCAAAAATGACATGGCGATTAATTATGATTTTCTTGGAGGATAAATCAAAACACTTATAACCACGATGATTCGATGGATAACCTAAAAATACACACGGGGTAGACCGAGCCTGAAGTTTGTTAATTGTGGTGGATGGGAATAACGGATAACACAAGCACCCAAAAATCCGAAGATGAGAATAAGAAGGGTTCTTATTATATAGGATTTTGAGGGGGGAAGAATATGTCAGACCTTTAGAAGGAATTATGTTAAGAAGATATGTGGCCATTTGTAGAGCATGATGCCAAAAATATAGAGGTATGGAGGCATGAATTAAGAGAGTTCGAACAATGTTATTTATGGAATGAATTTTTCGTTCGGCTTTCCCATTTTGTGAAGATGTATGAGGACACGAAAAACAAAAATTTATCCCATTATTAACACAAAATTCCCGAAACTCCCTATTGTCATACTCTTTCCCATTATCACATTGAATATTCTTTTTTTCTCTTTCGAATTGAGTACGAATGAACGCTCTAAATTTGATGAAGACGGAAACACTTGTGATTTATTCGCAATTGGAAACGTCCACAAAAATCTAGAATAATCATCTAAAAAGAGAACATAATATCTATGACCCAATGAACTAAGAACAGGAGACGTCCATAAGTCGCTATGAATAATATCAAATGACATTGAAGTATGAGAATTGGAGTCTACAAATGGCAACTTAACAATTTTCCCTAATGAACAAGACTGACAAAGTGGAGTACGACTCGTACCCTTACAGAAAATAAAGCTATTTTTATCTAAAACTGATAAAATAGAAGATCCTGGATGACCCAAACGAGCATGCCACATAGAAGGAGAGATGGTTGCAAAGGCTGATGGCAAGGCTTGACTCGATGGACTGAAACCAGGCTTGATAGGATACAGATCCCCCCTACTATCACACCTCATGAGATGGCTCCCCGTCTTGAAATCCTTCACAGAGAAACCAAAAGGATTAAATTCAACTGAAACCGAATTGTCAGATGTGAACTTTCAGACATACACTAAATTTTTAATCAATTTAGGAGCGTGTAAAGTATTTTTCAAGAGAAGGGGTGGATTGGGGGGAGACAATGTTTTCTGACCATACCCTAGAATTGGAATAGAACTGTCATTACCAACAATTATCCCTCGAGGGGTGCTCAAATTGGAATAAGATGAGAGAGTACCTGATTCGAAAGTCATGTGAGTAGTTGCCCCGGTGTCCATGTACCAATTTGGGTCCGGTTGAGACAACCCCAACGTGTGCATCGCGGCCTCGATATCAGTCTGAGTGGGGCCTGCTGCATGATGGGCTTGCGGAGGTCGGGGCCCAAGAACTCCTGTCCGTGATGGTGCTGGGTCTTAGCCGCTAGAGTTGCTGTTGTTGGGCCACTGACCAGTGGGCCGCCACTGCTGGGTGTTGGGCTCGACTGGGCTCGGCCAGCCGGCCGGAATTCAACTGCGTGATGGTAGGCTGGCCGCCGCCCACGGCCCAGCCCGACCCTCTCGCCATGGGCCTACCGCTGGGCCAGGGTGGCGGGCCATCGTTCACCGGATGGGACCCACCGCTGGCGACCACCGAAACTGCCACTAGAATCGCAGCGTTTGCCCCGCGGTTTTTGTTATTATTTTTGCGATTATTCTTGCCGCCACCATTATTATGGTTTTGGCCCGAATTATTCACAAAACCCGAAGAACTAGGAGAGGACGCCACCATGACGACGGGGCTTGCTCCGGTAGCCGCCTTTTTAGCCAAACCCGCTTCTTCCAAAGTAAGCATGGAGCGGGCTTGATAGAAGTCAGGAAGAGGGTTGCTTTGGCGAAGGAGAGTTCCAACCCCATTATAGGCCTCCGAAAGACCGGCAACCAACTGTAGAACTAGACGATTATTCGTTATTGGTGCGCCAACATTACGGAGTTGATCCGCCAACTCCTTTAGTTTCTTGCAATATGCAGAAACGTTCGGAAATTCGTCCATTCGAGCGGAGAGAATTCACGCCGAGTGTGACGACACGTGAATGTTGGTTGTCTTGGAATATGTCACGCAATCTATTCCATGCAGCCATAGCCGTGGTATCCGGCTCAATAATCGTCTGTAGAAGGTCCACCGAAATAGTGGCGTAGATCCACCGGAGAACGGTAGCATCAAGTGTAATCCATAACTCAGGATCCTCCGCAGGAAGGGGTCTAGCGGGAGGAATGATGTGATGAAGAACTTGATAAGAGATAGCGTGAATTTTAAACAACTCCGCCCACGTCGCATATTGAACGTTTTCCATCTCAAGTACAACAGGGATACAGCTCTTGATATTGGAAACTGTGAGGGCAGGGTGATAATTGTTCTTAGACATATTGAAAGAACAAAGAATGAGGGGAAATTTAAGAGAGGTTTTTGAGAGCGGAAGACGAAATTTGGGAGAAAAACCCGAGGGGGGGGGGTCTTGGCCGAGAAGGTCCAAAAATTTAGGGAGAGAATTTTTTTTGTAAAACCTAGTCTCTTGATACCATGAAAGAAATAATCCCCTTGATTATTTTCATTAATTGAATATGTATATATACAAGATACAAAATAGGAGAATCCTATTCCTAAAAACCTTATTCTACCATAATTCTAACTCTACAATTATGGTAGTGTATATTCCTAATTATGGTAACAAAATACATTACAATATATTACACATATATTTTCCAAATATACGATATTCTTAACTACCAAATCAGTCACAAAACCGAGCTCAATAATGACCATAAATCGTGGCACTTATTATGACAATATACACTTATATGTTGTGTGTATATTGTCATATTTAACATTAAGCTTATTCTTTCTTCAAAATATGAAATAGACATTTATAATAGATGTCCATATTGTATTTTATATGAAGTCTATATCTACTAGGTGCGGACTAAGAATTGATTTAACAATAATAATGATAGTCCACTCCATCTAACCAATGTACGTAGGGGCTTTTAGTAGTTAATTTCTCCGTTTTAATTTATATGATGTAATATAACTGGACACGGAATTTAAGAAATAAAGGAATTTTTTTAAATTTTGTGGTCTAAACAAGTCAAAGATATTTATGCGATTATAGATCATCTCGTTAAGCGTAAAAAATAAAATTTAAAATTAAATTCTTATTAAACAAAAAATATATCATTCTTATTAAAAAAAATTGTCATATAAAGTAAAGAGAAAGTATATCATATATGCATAGCAAGGAAAGTGATTGGATTTTTTTAAGTAAAAAGTAGGGTATTATTGAAGGCGTGTCCAGATAAAGGACCAGCGTCCAAAATCAACCCCACAAGGCAAACGTCAGATGAAATTGAAAAACATAAGGAATAATCAATTAAAGTACCAAATATGAAATAATGGTCCATTTTTTGTCCTCTATATTTTGGCCTCTTCCCAAATGGACTCACTGCTGAACAACACTCTCTACTTTTTAAAGTATTTTTAAGAGAAAAAAGGTGTATATTCTAATGAAGGAAAAGTACAAACAAACACAATAAGGTGGACAGAATTATTGATTGAAATATCCCGCATATTGTGCTGAAAATTCTAGTATAGACTATAGACTGAATTTGAAATATATAGAATCAAGAAACATGTTCGTAATGTATAGCCCCACAACTTGCTGAAACACATAATTCATAATCCTATAAAGAACCCAGAGAAAATATTCATGCGATATATGCTAAATAAAATATATGCTTAAGCATCCAATAATATGAGACATTGCAAATATTTCAAGAATCTTTTGTACTTCTTTTCTTTTTTGAAAGATTGTGCTTTGCAAAATTGAAAGAAAATGAAATCCCAGTAATCTAGATATCCTGTTCTAAATTCCCTCGGGGTTGTAGACAAGAAATGGAATCCTAGTTGGACGCACTATGGTCCGATTATTTAAATACAAAAATGTAATATATTAAACAATCATTGGAGTGCTTGAATAATGCAAGTGTAACTATTTACAATCATTATCCATTCACTTTGGCTAGAGTTTGTCACCACGTCTACTAGCAAACATTTCAGAGCTCTGATTTACAATTTCAGTTTACCATCAAAGAATGTCCTAAAATTCTAACATATTTAAAGATGTCTTAAAGTACTAAATATTTTTTAGGTTTAAGAAATAATTAATTTTACTGGTTTATTAAGTTCATGTTCATTAGGTGACTATTTTATATAAGTTAGTTTTAGATCACTGAGTATCTAGTGGCTGTAGTTTAGTGGTGAGAATTCCACGTTGTGGCCGTGGAGACCTGGGCTCGAATCCCAGCAGCCACACAATCTTATTTTTTCAGTTAGTACCTTTTTCAGTATTTATTAATTTATAACAAGTTATTGAAACAGTCTTTTGCAGAAATGTGAGTTAAGACTGTGTAATCCAACCAAGCTTAGTGCACCTTTTATTTTAATTAATTTATAAAAAGTTAAATCCCCATATTGTTTTTTTTAGTCAATAAATTCTCATAATACTGGGTTATGTTTCCAGAATGGAAACTACTAACTACATCTAGCTCAAAGTGGATGTTTTAAAATGAAATTTGCCTTCAATTTATTTTTTAAAATTATTTTTTAAGTCAAGTGTCACGGGAATAATATTACTACTGTATTTCTTCACAGTGTTTTAAAAGGCGGAGGCTTAAGGTGATGCGTTTTACTTAACACGGGGCGGGGCGTAAGCCCTGAGGCATGGAGCGTAAGCCCCATAGATTTTAAGTTTTTCATTTATAATGTAGTAAAACTTTATAATAACACAAAAAATTTAAAAAGAAACTCATAATTTAAAAAAATTAAATACATAATTAAAGCAACTCGTAGAAAATAAAACTTCTAACATGATTTTACAAGTAAAATAATGCAATGATATAAAAACAATTAAGAGATGTAATCAACTCTAACATCTTAACTTTCAAACAGTAAAAGAATCACAATTTCATAACATATATTACTATCATACTATATTTATCTCCCTAAAAGAAAATAATCAATAAAGTTTATCACTATTCTAACTAAAACGTCATTCCTTCATAAATAAAATAAATTTACTTTTAATTAACGAATTAATAACATATGATAATTTTGAGACACGTGACAAAACATGAAGACCAATGACAGGTGAAGATGTAAATTCGGCTTTGTATTTTTAAAAGAAATATTAAGTGATAGTCATCATCACGGTGTTCTCAAATAGTAAATATACAATATTACGACTTATTATTTGAGTTACATTCAATCTTCTTATTTCTATAGATGAAAAAACTATTAAGCATCATTCATTTATTAAAAAATTATGAGGGTCAATAGTGTTAAAAAGGGCAACCCGGTGCACTAAGCTCCCGCTATGCACGGGGTCCGGGGAAGGACCGGACCACAAGGGTTTATTGTACGTAGAGTGTTAATTAAGGAATTTCACACATAATTTGTGCAAGAACATTAAGGCGAGTCCCGAGCGTTGGACGTACAGTGGGGCGCTTAGGACGTAAGCCTCACAGAACTAAGTACCACATGTAAGCCCCGAAGCGTTTTGCTAGTGCCCCGCCCAGGAGCGAGCCCCGAGGAGAGTCCCAACACTACCTTTTGAAACACTGTTTTTTCACTTTTCCTTTTAAAAAGGATTCTAATCCAGAACCAAATCCAGTATTTATTAGGAGTATTACATTTTATTCTGTCAAACTTGTTGAAAATGGTACTCCCAACAATCAACACATCAATTAAAAATTATCCTGTGATTGGCAAAGCAACATTGATGATTTGTCGGAGAAGTTTAACTATAAAAATAGTACGCACAAGATGTTTAATTTCTTCTTTATCATTTTCAAATATATTCAGACTTGATCAGTGCTCAGTGTCACCATATTTTCAATGGTTTTACCACTATAATTCATACGTCTCCTTATTTTCCTATAGCTTGTATTTTTTCTCTAATTGAACCGTCATGTGGTGGTCATGACCATGTGTGTTGGAAAAACACTGAAACTTAAATCATAAAATTGTTTCTGATTAAGAGGGTGGCTGGCCAATATGAGGTCTAAATCCAACAATCGGTGACTAATTAATAAAGATAAAAAGGGCGGCATTTCGAATGAGAAATTTAATTTAGTGTCAGTTGAACTACATTTTCCGTGGGAAAGTCATATATAGCATTTTACCAAAATTGAAAGAACAATTAATTGTCCGAGTTTTCTATATCTTGTAAGGTTGAAGAAACACAATTGAGTATTACCTATGGGTTGTCAATTTTTTATTTAGTTAGTTACAAAATTTAGAAGAGTTGAAAGTAGAGACGAATTAAGTGACTTCAAGTGGTCCTAATTGTGTTTATGTTAAGTGAATTTAGGCTGATTTCCTGCACGAGCTTTATTATTGGTTCGATTAGTCAATTCAAGGAAAGCTATTAGCTGCCCAAAAGAAAAACCAATCTGCAAACAAAATTAGCAAAATGAAATGAAACAAGTCACACCAACGATGTTTAAGTTTAATGAACTACACTTCAAAGCAGCTGAACCGATAGAAAATTTAATCATGTGTCTCACGTAACCGGTGCTACTTAAGTGAAGGTATTCACATATTAGAACTAAAATTAAGACGTATTTAAAATATGTGATACCCACTTTTTATTTCTCTAGTTATAAAAACGTTCTATTTGACTAGATAATTTTAAAAAAATTCCTTTCATGTTTCGCTTCGTAACACTAACCTCCCTTGCGATTTATTATACTACGCTTATTTCCTTTGTTTTGATTTTCTTGTAACTATTCTTTTAACTTACTATTAATATAAAAAATTATTATATGGACTTTTTTGTCCTTTTTAATATAATTTTCTATTTGATTAATGTTGTAAACATCCTAGAGGTGAGAGATATTTTTTCGATTGAAGCCCGACCTCTGATCTAAAATAAGTACGGAAATGCCTTTTCTTTTTTTTTAAAAAAAAAGAATTCTTCTGGAGAGAAACTAATACACATATAGATAGCTCTACTAATATCTCAAAATCATGTCATGTAGGATACGAGAAAAGATAATACCATGATGCATCTTTGATATATAGTAATAATTTAATGTTATGTGAAAACACAGATTACGTAAGATGTATAGCCGTCCAAGTAAAGGAAGTAAAATATCAATAACGACTTTTTGATTAATGGTTAGTCATAGTTTTTTTTTGGTGAAGTTATAAATGTTACTACTGTTTAGAGTTGACAAAGTTTCCATTTTGGGTGATGCTCCTAAAGACTTTTATCCACAATACATGATTACTCCTCTCACGTAGGTAATTCGACTGAATTCTACAAAACAATTCATTTTTACAAAACATGATGATCTACCTAACCTAACTATGCGTGGTACAGAATGAGCGTAGAGACAATTCATTTTTAGTCGGTTTAAAAAGAATATTTCATATTTATTATTTAGTTAGTTTTTATTTATTTTATTTATGTTTATTTTTAATTTTATATTCGATGAAATATTTTTAATTTAATTAAGATATATAAAATTCGACCATTTAAGTATATTATAACATATAACAACTAAAGGAGAATGAGTTGGAGGCCACATTATTGAATGCAAGTAGAAAACGAACTAAGGTTGTAATGGATGGTACACCCTTAATCAGAAATTTATATTTAAGATTGGCATGGAAAAAAAAATTGTTAGGAAAAGCTTTTTTTCACGTGGTGCGAATCTGAATTAGATGAGGTTTAAAGGACCGGTCAACTGATGAATTTTTTTTCTTTAAAAAAAAATGCAAGTAGAAAGCAGTGGCCGCCCTAAGGGGTGGTTGGGTCATTTGGAAGTAGATGCCCCTTTGCATAGTTAAGGCATTAGGCATTAGCGCACTCTCCCATTATGGAATGTCTCTCCACTTTTTATTCAAACATGAACATCCACCTTTATTTTCCACAATTTTCTTCAATTAAAGTGGTCATCTTCCGGCGAAAAGTATATCCTTCATTTCTTGAAGAGTTCCATTTGATAATAACAATAACAACCAAAAGGATAGACATCTCTACTCTCCACATAGGTCTAGAAAAGGAAGAAAAAAGTCCGCTTAGGCAGCTCAATTGGTTTCAAGGGGATATTTGGAATAAGAGACCAAGGATCGAATCCCGTCAGCGGCAGTGTGGGGGTTTCTTCTTGAAATAAAGGAGGGCCCCTTGTGCGCAGCGTGATACTGGTCTAACCTTTGAAATCAATTGAGTCACCATGATTTACCTCCTTCACAGACCTGTCGGACCGGGGTGTGGGAGCTCCTGGGGTGGGAGATTCCACCTTTTGGAATAAGAAAAGGAAGAAAAAATATGTCCACGTAGGTTAAAAGTTGCTTAACGGCTTGAAATCTCATCCAAGTAAAATAATGCACCATCCATCTAGTTACGTAACTGTGTTCGACCTAATATAAAATTTAATATATTAAAATTGATTTATTTAAATGTTAGTGATAGTGAAACAGAATATCAAGACAATATTGATAAGTTAGTTAATAAAGAGAATATTACATCATAATTGAAAATCTAATAATATAACGTGTAACTGAATTCTTAGAAGTGATGAAAAATATTGTAAAAAAATAAATGATGTTAGACATTAATTATTAATCATATTAATGATAGTAAACAAAATTAAGAAGTCGGTGTTAGAGAAATTATCGCATCAAAATATCAAATTTAAAATTTTTAGTATGCTTCTCTCTGTAAAAAAAAACCACAAAGTGTTATATAAATGTGTTAGGTACAACTCAAATGCTAGACATTTTGACACACTTGAGTACTTGACAAAGAAAATTGTGTTAAGTACATGTGACGGAAGTCTGCTCTTGAAATTAGATGGCAGTAAAATTTAATTGTCGATAAGTATTAAATTAGAGTACTTTATTGGTAGTGGATTGTGCATGAATCTGAACTAGTTTGTACAGATACGTAGCTGTCGTGTTCTTTGAGATAATCGTCCTTTCTTTACTCACTCAAAATTCAATATACCCCTTATTGTCCTCGTCTGTTTCTTTCTTTCTATTTACATATCGCTTTGAGTTTACTCTTACCAAAAAAATCCAATCAATTATAAATGTGACGAGCTATGTTGGTTTCCTAGCGTGAAGGACATGTTTGGCTCCTGAGAAATTTTGAAGCAACTTTCCTCTGTATTTCTCAGCTTTGAATGTAATTTCTTGAGGAATTTATGATACTTTCGGTTTACTTCTTTGGGACTGCATATGTGGATGCTTTTACACTGATAAAGTTGAATAAAGTTGGTGCAAGATTGAAGGTAAAGAAAAGGGGAAATTCTGAATTTAATAAGTTATAATAAGCTCAGGAAAAAGAAGAACGGATCAGAAGAAGATCGAATTGCCACAAAACAAAGTATATATTCTCTACTGCCCTTTTTCCCTCTATTTTTTGCTTACTACTGTACTGTTGCTTTCTGAGTCTTGAGTTCAAAACATGTTACTTTATTCAAGTTGTTATATAGATGGGAGTTAGGATTATAGATTATTCGATATTGAAAAATTGAGTCTTTTTTGTTTCCACTGTTTTGAATATGCAAAATAACAGAGAAATGGCAACTCAAGTGGAGCCTCCGAATGGAATTAAGCCTCGAGGGAAGCACTATTACACAATGTGGCAAACTGTATTTGAAGTCGATACGAAATATGTTCCGATTAAACCTATTGGAAGAGGAGCTTATGGTGTGGTTTGTTCCTCAGTGAATAGAGAGACAAATGAAAGAGTTGCAATTAAGAAGATCAATAACGTGTTTTCGAATAGAATTGATGCACTGAGAACTCTAAGAGAATTGAAGCTCTTGCGGCATATAAGGCATGAGAATGTGATTGCTTTGAAGGATGTGATGATGCCTATTCATAGAAGCAGTTTCAAGGATATCTATTTGGTTTATGAGTTGATGGATACGGATCTTAATCATATCATTAAGTCTACGCAGCCTTTGTCCAATGACCATTGCAAGTATTTTCTTTTTCAGGTATTGGCTAGCTTGTGAACTCATTTCTGGTTGTCTTTATTGCTTTTACGCCACATTATTACATACATATATACTTTTCTAGTTCTCCCTTCTTGATTGAGATTTATGCTTTTGATGTTTAGTTGTTGGTTGCATTCAGGAATGCAGTTTGATCTGACCTTCCTAAGCAAAAAACTCACAACTTTTGACAATTTTTGACAATTTTAGTTGTATCAAGCAGACGAAAGAGTAAAATGATATCAAGTTGCTAAAATTGAACTAGCTATATCATTCTCCTTTTTGGCTACCTTTTGTTATCAACGGCCAATAACTCATATGTTATCGTCTATCTTGTTTTCATGACTTTTTCTTCATGAAACATATAGAGGTAAGGTCTGCGTACATCCTACCCTCCCAGACCTCACTTGTGGAAATATACTGGGTATGTTGTTGTAGTTGTTGTAAACATATAGTGCAATAAGCTTGGCCCTTTTGACTTGTAATGAACATAATCAAGTGGCGCTTATGAAGGTTTCAGGCTGAAAAATTGTAGTTTCTACTGGTTCCGCAATTTGTACTATACACAAACTTTAAGTAAAATTAAATGGTAGTATCAGTTAAAACATTTTCCGCGGAATTTTTTCTATTTTTTTCTCATTTGGGTCCTTATACTAACGGAGTATACTGGAGAGATCTATAATATGTACTATCAGGAATAGTTCTGTTTCTACTTCTACATATCTTCAGAATTTAGAAAACTCAAGAGTGCTAGACATTAGTAAAACATTCATATTTGTGCATAGTGTAGTAACCAAAGAAGTTTTATGGATGTTATGAGAAAACTGTTGCCCTTCTGCACTTGTCCTGTATAATTTTGACAAGTTGTGAGAGAATTCATAAAACTTGGATTGCTAAGCTGGAAAGTATTCCGAAGGAATTCTAATTTTTTGGTTCAAGAAGAAAATCTAGGAGGACAAATAATGTTGAACTAGGGCATTTATGGTTATTTTTTTCTGCTGATGAACCCTGCTTTAAAGCTAGATTTTTTCTTGGATGTGTTATCTTTTGAAGTTCACTTAATCTCGGTTGTGCATCATGGCTATAGAATGAAACAGTTCCAGTTTCCACAAAAGGAAGTTCGTAAATAATTGAATTAGTATCGAAGGTAATAGAAATGGATTTAAAAAATTTATCTTTCTTAATTTGAGATAGTTAATGATCATTTTTGCCTGCACAGCTAGTCTGCATATACCATAGTCATTAGAGACATTATTATTCTCTTGCCAACATTAATCATCGCTGTATCAGAAATCTGATTCTACATTAAGCAACTTGATATCATTACTGCACCTTTCTTGATCTTGTTCTCCATCGTTCTAACACATTTTTGCTGACAACCACTTCTCCTGTGATGTGTAGCTCCTTCGTGGCTTGAAATATCTCCATTCAGCTAACATTCTCCACCGGGACTTGAAACCTGGGAATCTCCTTGTGAATGCTAACTGTGAGTTAAAGATTTGTGACTTTGGACTGGCTAGGACTAGCAGAGACAATGGGCAGTTCATGACTGAATATGTTGTCACTCGTTGGTATCGTGCACCTGAACTACTTCTTTGCTGTGACAATTACGGAACATCCATTGACGTCTGGTCTGTTGGATGCATCTTTGCAGAAATCCTTGGCCGGAAGCCTCTTTTCCCAGGAACTGAGTGCCTCAATCAGCTTAAACTTATTCTCAATGTCCTTGGTAGCCAGCCTGAGGCTGATCTTCATTTCATTGATAACCCAAGGGCTAAAGGATTCATCAGATCTCTTCCTTTTACTCGAGGAGCTCACTTTTCTTCTCTCTTCCCTCAGGCTGACCCTTTAGCAATAGACTTATTGAAGCGAATGCTGGTTTTTGATCCCTCGAAGAGAATAACAGTTACAGAAGCTCTCTATCACCCTTATCTATCAAGTCTTTATGATCCAACATGCAATCTACCGGCTCAATTTCCTCTTAATCTGGATATCGATGAGAATATGGCAGAACCATTGATTCGGGAGATGATGCTGAGAGAAATCTTTCATTACCATCCTGAAGCAGCTTATATCAACACATGTTACTAGTTTCCGTCTATGTATATTACTCCCGTTTGGGACACAAAATGAAGAGGACCTAAGCAAAGAAAGGTAAGTAGAGTTTTTTTTTCTGTATTGTGAGAACAATACACAGTTAAGTCGTTGTGGTTACTTGGAGACATTTGGAGCAGAGAGGTGATCAGTCTGAGGATCACTTAAAGGTTATAATTGGAGACTTCATTTCATCCTCTTTACTTTAGATTATTAGTGGAGAGTTTGACCAACGGTAAAGTTGTCTCCGCGTGACCTATTCAAGCAGTGAAATTTGTCATTGATGCTTGCATCAGGATAAGCTACCTACGGGCTACATCACGCCCCCTTAGGGAACGGCTGTCCCTAGACCTGTGTGAACGGATGCTTCTTACAACGGGCTACTTTTTTTTCTTCTTTTTTTTTACTTTTAGATTACTACTCCCTCTTGTGAAATATTTTTGGTGTGTATTGAGCTGAGAACTGAATGAGGCAACCTATTCATTCCGTCCATATGGAGTTATGGACCCTTGGACTACTTCTTGTAAGCTGTACATAATTTATGGGCTAAGCCTCCCATTTTGTTTCCGGATTGAGTGTAATTGACCTCATTTTATCCTTTTATTGGTGCTATGCAGTAGTCTATCATGTACCATTGGCTCCGAAGCATTAGCATTCTCTATTTATGTGATATGCATCTATTGAATTGCCTCTATAACTTAAGAGAATACCAGTAAGAATATTTATACCATAAGGTTACTTAAAAGAGACTACATGTAACTGACCATCAAAATTGACATTAGTAGCATGAAAAGTAAGCAAGTTACCTGTGATGGGTTAAGATATACTGTAAAAAATCTTTACACTATCCATGTATAAAAGTTACATCACCAAACAAATATTAACGTGACTCTCTTTAGGTAAGACTGCGTACAATAGACTCTTGTAGTCCGGCCCTTTCCCAGACCCGCGCATAGCGGGAGCTTAGTGCACAGAGCTGTCCTTTTTTTTTACTCTCTTTAGATGTTCATGAACATTCAGAATTACTAAAGCAAAGCTGATTTGAATGTTCTTAATTTGAAAGTTACAGGTCCATGAATTAGAAGTTAAAATGATCACGAAATATGAAAGATCAGTTAATGCCTCTAATGATTGTTACTATCAAGTTGTTAGCATAGCCTTGTTTTTATCTCCATTCATATGTTACATTGGGAAGACTCTGTTTTCCCTTTTGTTGACAAACGGCTAAAGGCTTCATTCAAGGTTGATACAAGTTCTGTTAACCAAATCTATAAATCTGGGCTGACATAACCAGAGTAGTGCCTCTCTAGGCCATATAAGAATCGGACAAACTGAAAATTCTACAACAACAAAATCTTGTTGCCTGTGACCCATTTGAAGGACAATAAACATAGTCTGCACAAGTTACAAGAGTAAGCAGGAAATGTAACAATTATTTGTAGAATTCCACGCTAATCTCCAACAGTAGGCTGTGATTAAAGCTGAACTGTACATTCCAAAAGGCTGCACAGCTTACTGAATACTAAAGTTAGACAATCCATAGTTTTAATAGTAAACTATGCATCACAACAAGGTCGTTGTAGTATAGTGGTAAGTATTCCCGCTTGTCACCCGGGTTTGATCCCCGGCAACTACGTCTAAGTGTTTTCTTTTGCTCCTTACTTTTCTTTTTCACTTTTCAGCAGAATCCACGATCATAATACGGGCCCATATTTGTTGTTTAGTGACGATAATAACCACTCCATCACAATTAGAAGCCAATCTGGTCAATAATGGAAAAGAATCGTACATTTACCATGAAGAACTTGTATTCTTGCATTTATGCTCTAGTGGCCAACCTAATTTTATTGGTAATGGAGCATGATGCTATCATAATATATCTTTATCGAGTCTTACTTTTATTTTGAATATCGATAGACGCGCTGCCAATTCTAGTTTTAAACTCCCACATACTTCTTTCATAGCTTTCAACCGATTGAAGACGGCTTGATCAGGATAAAAAATTCTTTAGTGGTAGCACTGAAAGTACGGTGGAGGTTGGTTGAAGATGATATTACGCGACGTTCAGAATCAGTCTTGAAATGAATGAATTAGAAAGAAGTAAGGAAATAGGACGATTCTTTCTAATTATATCATAAACAGATCTTCCCCTCCAGTAATATTTTTCCTTTAGTCTTCCTCTATAGACTATACCATTCGAATTAACCAGCATAAAGCTGTTTGTGAAAGTATTTAATACCAAATGATAAAATTATTTTCAAATGTTTATGGCTTTAATTGATGCGGATATTTTCCTCAGAGAAATACTTTGCACCAACGAGAAAAAAAATACTCACTGTTAATGGCGGCCGTAAGTCAATTTTTTTACAGTATATTAAGTGTCACTTCATATCACTTAATTACTTCCAACCAACATTTAAAACAGTAAAGCAGTATACTTGTATCTTCTTTCTTGTCTTGTACTTTGATGTAACAAATAGTTTCGCATAGTAATTGCCTAATAGGTACATATCGAATAAAGGAAGAGAAGTATTTGAAGTCCATATAATCATCACTTTATTTGCTTATAGTGGAAATATGCTTTAATTAAGAAACTTCAAGTTGTTGACTAGGTAACGTCATATAAAAGGAATTCAATTTATACATACAAGATGAGAGCTCCTTATCCATCAAGTACGTTTGAGTTGATTCTTGATGAATGAAAATGAGAGTAACAAGAAGTAGCTAGATCTGAGCTTATTTAATGGAGTAAGTAAAGAGAGAATTATATTTAATTAATTAGAGGATCGAGCACCTTTCGACAAATATGCTTATTGTGGTACTTTAGTTATGGAGACTGACACGAAAAACAAGTATAAACGGAAGGGGGAAAACGATATCGTGATGCACTAGTTGAACACCTTTCTTCCACTTAAGTTTCTACGCTACCTAGGAAGTACTTTCAATCTCTATTGAGATGAACTTTTAATTAATATCAAGGTCATACTCACTATAAGGAAAAAGGCATTTGTTAACAAGGCATTTGTCAATAACATTTTTGTTGTCCTATGTTATATGTTGTTGCAAAAAATACTTTTCGCAACAATAAAAATTATTGCATGTCGTTGCAATAACCTCCGACGCGAAAAGTTTTCGCAACAACAAGTTGTATTTTTTGTTGTCATTTACGTTTTTTTAGCAACAATATATTAAATTTTTATTGTTATTTATGTTATATATTTGTTGTTGCTAAAGTTTTGTTGTCAATTCTATATTTCTTGTAGTGACTATTGGCAAATTTGTTTTTACTATGTAAATATTGTGTATTATGTCTCTTATAATCAACAGCAATGTACCTAATGTAATCTCACAAATTAGATCTGGAGAGGGTAAAGTGTATATCTCTTGTAAATGATTTTCCAAAATAATTAAGTCATATATTTAGTTTAGTTATAAAACTTATAATAAGGCTGTCAAGAAAATTGTCAAAATTGGAAGATCTTTCCCTTGATTTTTTCAGGAAATTATGTACGATATATAGAGAGATGATCTAACTTATACCACTTGTTGAACATGTTAAGAAAATGGAATTTGAGCTTAATATAATTTCAATCAAGTCATACACCCAACATTCGTTGTACGCCCAAGACTGGACAAGAAGCATGAGTCGCATAAGGAGGGATGAATATGTTCTGATTCAAAATATATTAACAAAATAAATTTTAAACTAATTCAACTCAAAAACTAGCTCATAATAAATATTTTCCAACATCATATACATAAACAACAATTCATTCTTGAGCAATCGTGGAACACTCAAACATAACCATTTCTAATATTTCGAATATAAAACTAAAGACGTTGATTACTACTCCTATTATGTACTACTATTATCTTTCTTTAGTTGCTGGTCGTATTTGCCAAGTGCCTTTGCCAACTCTCCGACTAAGCAGTAGTACTAAAAATTAGAAAATTCTAAACAACCCTTCTATGACTGAACAAGTCGGTAGGTGTTTGAAATGCAGACGCGACCTGAATCTTGATATTGTAGCTCTTTGTCATCCTTAAAGGGTTTGATATTATCGTACGGCATGACAATCTGTTGGTGTCGTCGGTGACCTTAATTCTTTTTCATTACTTGCTCTATGTTCGGACTTGTTCTGGTCTCTAATTTAATTAACCTTCATATCAATTTGCTAGTTGGCGACACTTGACGTTTCAAAAATAGGGTTGTTCTCCTCTATTTGAAGCAAAAAAAAAAAAAAAAAAACAGAAAAAAGAAGATTGTACGTTAAAACTAAACTTTATTATGGTAAGTTAGCGATTAATTTTTTTTAGCAACAGTTAGCAATTAATTAATAAACATGAATTCATGCACGGTAGTTGACCGAATTTCATGGTTACAAGTTCTCTAGAAAATACAGGAGGAGACTGCAAAGATCACCTTGAGCTAGGAAATTAATTTTTCTAAGAACTGATCCGGAAATAGCCAGTTTGAAACCTAAAAGAGATTGTATGATGCCATATAGCTTTTGAACACCCCCACCCACCCACCTCACCCCAAACATATACAAACATATATTTTTTAAGCTCGTCTTTTTTTTAAATAAAAGATAGTACTATTATGCGATTCCTTTAAAATTGATGAGGAACATTTTGTATGATCATTTACTTCTCTTAACAATAGAACTCGAGTGCATAATGTAAATTTGGTATATAGTAACTCTCATTAGGGTGTTTATATCAATTCAATTTAACTTGTTTTAATTAAGTGATTTAATGAAGGGAAGATATACATAAGTTAACCATGATTAAATGATTGAAATGTAAGTGTAGACACGTATTATGTATTTATTGATTTGATATAAATATCTGATATGAATAAATTTTTACCTATAAAATATAAGGAAAAATTAATTTGTACAATGCACATTTACCGCATGTGTGATAGAATCTTCCAAATAGTAATAAAACCAAGTGCTATGTAAAGCGCAGTCTCCTATATTCAAAGTTTCTCCCGTACCTACCAACCTTAATAATATGAAAGTTAACCAATAGTTTTTTCAAAGCTTTACGTGATGGGCTTTAGGTCTTGCGGAATTTATATTTGATTGTGGTCTCATTATTTACTAGGAATATTTTTATTCCATCATAAAAAAAATTGTAAATAAATGAATAGGATCCCAAAAATTGTGATTAATGAATAGGATCTTTCCATAATCAAAATTAGAGTCACAAACCTTGGAAATGGAAAAAAGATCCAGAAAGTATTTTATTCTGTAATAAGCCTTGCACCTTTAAATTAATAGAATCTCTAATATAAATAGTGGACACTAGGTGAGAAACCAAGAAAAATGAGTATTTTATTCCTTCAACGACACTAGCATGTCTATATATGTTACCATCAAAAGCCCCTTCCTTCTCTTCTTCATCTCTTCTATATATGTTCTGAAACTCTGCTCTAATAGTATTTCTATCTCTGTTCTTTGATTCTCTATTTTCAGAAAGTTCAAAATATTTCACTTTTGTTTTGATGCATAGCTATATAGCCTTGATTCTTGATGTGCTTTGAGATTCATGTCTCCAGTAATCAGTGAAGTCCTTCTTTCTGGTTTTACTATTAACTCAACACTTCGTCGGGGAACTCACTTAGTTCAATCCTTCTCTGTTGCCTTCCTCTACTGGTTCTACGTCTTCTCATGAATATACCTTCCGTTTTAATTTCCTCTCCCTAGCTTATTATTAAGCTCCATCAAACCTATAACCTCAATTCTAATTTAGTTATTATTACTGATACTATACATACATAATTTTTATAACGTGTTACAATATTATTATGGCTTCTCTTAGTGCAACATCTTCGGAAGTAGAGGATCTTCAACAACTAATGGATCAAAGAAAACGCAAAAGAATGATATCGAACAGGGAATCTGCAAGGAGATCAAGAATGAGGAAGCAGACACATTTGAATGAATTAATGACTCAAGTGAATCAATTCAAGGATCAAAATAACCAAATTGTGACGAACATAAATATGGTGACTCAGGTTTATTTGAACGTAGAAGCAGAGAACTCTGTTCTCAGAGCACAAATGGGAGAGTTGAGTCACAGGCTTCAGTCTTTAAACGAGATTATAAATTGCATCAACTCAGCAAACACAACAATTGATGAAACTGAGGTTAATTGTGAAGATGATTTCTTGAATCCTTGGAATTTGTTACTTGTGAATCAGCCAATCATGGCTTCTACTGATGCCTTCATGTATTGATTTATCAATTTGGTCGTTGAAAGTCAATTAAAGAAAAAAGATACTATTGTTGTTTGAGGATTATTGGCTTGGCTCTAGATGGAGGCGTTTGGTTAGGTTCACTAATAAATAGTTGTATTTTTATATTTCATAGAAAAGAGAATTTTTAAAATGATGGTTTGACGATTTGTTGGCTTGTAAATGGGGTTAATGCAACTAGATTAATTATTAAGTTGCTTGTCCCTTTTGTTATTTTTTTTTAAAAATAATTCAATTAAGTGTCTTGTGTGTAACACACTTCTATGCTCTTTGTTTTTAGTTAATCTCTTTTTGTAAACTTTTACTTATTACTTTTAGCTAGAAAACTAGTGAAAGGGCAATGAGAACCAAACACATATAGCTTTCCTTTAACTATATTTTCTAGTGGATTATTTGCGATCAATTTAAGTTCCACTTTATGACAAGTAGTGATATAAGTTTATTTAATATATAATCACTTGGTAATGTTTGTTCATTAAAAAGACTTTGATAAACGGCGAAAATTATAGAGGAAGTTTCTGGTGGAGGTTAGTTATCATTTATTTAATCTAAAGTTTAGGCTTAGCGGACGTGCAGGAAAAGAAAAAAATATATATATATATATATAAATGGAAGTATCATGCTTGAATTATTGGAAAAAATACAATATATGGATTTGATTAAGATAATACAACAAAATAAACCTAACTATGCCTAATAATTGCCAATAAATTACTTAAATCTGCATCACTAGCATAATCATATTTTCTATATCTCTGGTTTTGGCGATTTATCTGTGATGGGATAAATCATTTGTATTCAAATAATTTATAAATTTTCACTAGTATAGAATTGACAACAAAACTTTAGTAACAATAGATATATTGTTGCTAAAAAACGTAAATGGCAACAAAAAATAACTTCTTGTTGCGAAAACTTTTCGAATCATAGGTTATTGCAATGGTATACACCAATTTTCTTTGTTGCGAAAATTACTTTTGACAACAACATCCAACATATGACAATAAAAAATATTATTGGCAAATACATTCCTTCTTGTAGTGTCTTGGAGCAGATTAGTTCACCTCATATTAAAATTTATGACATAGTATCACCTGATTATTAGCATTTGCTTCTTTTGTCCTACATTGGAAGAACATATTTGTATCCCATGTAATAGACCCTATATAAAGGGCTTTACTTGCTTTTCTTTTACTTGCACTTTTAGCTCTCAAGAATAATATTATTTTATTATCTTGTTATTGCTTTGTAAGAATTCATGTTATGAATAAAAGACTTTCATGAATTCTATCATGGTATCAAAGCCAAGAGCACAAGTTAATATTTTTAGCTCGATCGCGGATTCAACTTCGCGGTGAGTTAGTTGGGGGTTCGTATGCAGCACGCCCCTGGTATCAGTTAAAATTTTTTTTTGGCTTGTTTTGGAAGCTCGTGCTCGTTTTGGCTGCTCGTGCTCGTTCTGATCTTGGCTTCCACATCTGGGTTTCGTCTTTTTGGCTTCCGCATCTGATTGGTGAGATCTGCCCTTTTTTATTTTATTTTGTTGCTTGGGATTGCTGCTTGTTATTTGGGATTGCTGCTTGTTATTTGGGATTTTCTGTTTAAAATTCATAATGGCTGGAGGTGATGATTCTTTGCAAACTATTGGTGTTAGGTTAGATGGAAAAAATTATTCCTATTGGAGCTATGTCATGGTAAATTTTCTGAAGGGAAAAGGGCTTTGGGATTATATGTCTGGAAAAACCAAATGTCCTAAAATTGGAGATGAAAATTTTGATGAATTATTTAGGACTTGGGAGACCAATAATTCAAAGATTATTACTGTTGACACCCAATTTTGTCCCATCTTTTATGATTTTATTCGTAATTTTTAATATTTTTACACTTTTAAAATAATTTTAAAATATAGGCATATATATGTGCATCTTCGTATTATTATTATTATTCCCATTTTTTTTATCATTTGCATTTTTATAATAATCATAAGTTATCCGAAAATTCTATGTTATTTATTCTCGCAAAATTGCATCGCATTTACATTTCATTAAGCATTAAACATTTCGCAAAAATTATATTTTTTTTATTATCACGTCGTTATGTTATTTTAAATAATTCACATCTTTTACAAAAAATATATATATATAATATCTTTTAATATTAAACCCCTTTTATATTCCTAACCCAATACAATTTCTACCCAACCTAAATTAAAACCCATTTTTTCGTCCAAAGCCCGATACCCATTTTCTTACACCCAAACCGAGCCCAAACCCGCCAGGCCCATCAGCTCTTCTCTTTAACCCCAAACCCTTACCCCCATTTCAAAAAAAAAAAAACGAAAACCCCCCATTTCTCGAAAAACTCTCAAGCCGACCATTACACTCCCATACCGGCGACCCCATCGCCGCCGGTCACCTCGCTCGCCACCACCAACCCACGACACCACCAACCCCTCTCACGCCTGACACCCCTAAGACCATGACCCATGCCCTCAAACCCGCGATTTTCTTTACCTTTAATTCGAATTCAAACTCGTTTTGGGGGAATCCACCTATAAATACCCATGTTGTTCTTCACTTAAAGGAGGATTTTGGACAAGAAAAATAGACTTTCGGAAGGATTT